>OAMR01000462.1:676502-687506 GCA_900205405.1 Echinochloa crus-galli | reverse complement strand
ATCCGGGTTAATTCGTGAGACCTATCTAATGAGGCATTTGACCGCATTATTAGAGGATGGTTATTGTAGCATTACTGTAGTAAATTATGGATTAATTAAGCACATTAGATTCATCGCATAAAGTTACACTCATCCTTAAAAAGATTTTGCAAATAGACTTGATTTAATACTTCATGCATGCAAGATTCCCCGAGGAAAAAAAATTGCTAACCCAAAGAAACATGGCCATTGTTGTTGAGAGTTTGGTTGTGTGTTTCTGTATCTTAATTAGTATGGATGACATGGATCATGCATGATTTTTTTTTGAAAGATGATAATGCATGATTTATCTGTTGATATAAGATCGATTTATACACACAGACAAGACAATAGTTGAAACTCCATTCTACCCTTCGCAAAACAAATTGTTGTCACTGTCAGATAACCAAAGATGACATTGTGTATAATCAATTTTAACATTTAGGGGTCCCTTTCCTTGGAAATGTCTTGGCAAGATGAACTGCATTAAATACTGCTGAAACGCATTTTCTTTTGGTGTTCTCATGGTACATGAGGGAGAGCAGCACGTTTGAGTTTGCCTTTACACTCAAGTGCCTCAACAACATCGAATTGGCTCGTATTTTTTGAAAAAAATGAATTTGTAATATTGTGATTTCTCCACGTGGATCTATAATTTTTTAACAGAGAATTTTCCTGCAACTATAATTTGATAGGCCCTATTTATTGTGTTGATTAGGTGGCCGCATGATGATATAACTGGATCTGAACCATGCCTTCGCTAGAGTAAAGTTCTGTTGTATGTGAACCTAACTTGCCAAAAGAAAAAAAAAACTTCGCCGGCGCAATTCATTACCCAATCAGTCTCATTTTTTCGTCTAACACCTAAGCGAAGTCTTGTACGAGAATGAAACTAAGTGTCTACAATTGAAATTGGAGCACGGAGAGGGTCTTATCCTGTAGTTCCTCTAGTTTTAGAAGCCTAGGATCGGTTTGTAGCAGGTCTGCATGTGGGTCGACGGACACCCTAATTCTCAACGATGCCACGGAAATAGGAGCATCTGCTCGCAACGCGCTGCCACAGAAAAGCACCACACAGTGCAATAATATAAATGTACTGGTCAAACCAAACACGACGGCACCACGTTTGTTTGACTTATCAGCCACCAACTAACAGTACTTTTTTCTCAGAACAAATCAACACCGGCCACCAGTCCGTGTTCATTATTTTTCTCTCAGCACATCAACACCAGCCACCTGCCACCGACCAGCTGAACAGGAAAGAAACTAGGAGCAGAAAGCTAAATCAATCCAATACTTAAAACGGCAGGTTCCTAACTATAAAGAGTTAAGGGCTAACTATATTTGACTAAAGAATCTACTAAGTGTAGAGAGCAGAACATGATCCAGAAATTAACAATGATAACAGCATTGATGAAAGTGTGTACGGTTCAAAAACAAAAATGGCCATGTTAGCATAAAGCAGGCCCAACTTCTTTATTTTTGAGAATTAGCAGGCCCAACTTCTAGCCCAGGTAAACCACACACTAGGTGAGTCATCTGTTTAGGGCTTCAGGCCCTTAAGCTGTAGCTTAGCCCACAATTTTGCAGTGGCTAGGCGAGGTAATGCTATCATTACTACTTTGTGCCAGGCGAGCAGAATCCGTTGAAAAATTTTGGGCAAAAGAGGTTGACAGTTTCAATAGTTGTTCATCTCAGATAGCAGCTGTGGCAGAGGATGCTATGCTATTCTCAACGGTCCATGGAAGCCGAAGATGGTTCGTACGCATCCCGATGGAGGAAGAATCAACGGCCGTCGCTGCTGTCCGCGTCAGCTGGTCGGCGAGTCCAGAAAAAATGACGAAACCCAAACGCAACCTCGCCGGCGCCGCTGCGCCAAATCAATCAACAAACTCTTGTTATTCGTCCGCCTTTTGATCTCTCCTTCCTCTTGGCTTCTTCCTTCCTACCTCCACCGAAACCACATCCGCCTGGCCGTGCCTTTCCCCAAAGAAAATCCCCTCTCCCGGCTCGCCTGATTCTTGCTTCTGGGGTTTCTTGATATGGAGCAATCCGCCGCTTGCGCCCCGCCGCCGGCGCCGGTGCCCGTTGCTTGGTCCGTCGTCCCGGTGGACTTCACGGTCGTCAAGAAGGGGCCCGAGATGGCGATGCACGACGCGAACGGCCGCCTCGCTTTCCGCATCGCGGGCGGCGTGGGCGGGGAAGGGGGCGCGGCGCTCTTCGACGCCGACGGGGGTGTCCTGGTCACCGTCAGGACCAGCGGCCAGCAGGTGATTATCGGCTTCTTGGCTCCTGATTCAGTACTTGGTCTGCTCCACGGTTCTGGATAGAGGATAGACTGATTGACTTTCTTGGACGGGCCTATTCTTAGATGAGGCTGGTCAGAAACAGGTTGCTGGAGTAGAGATTTCAAGGAGAGGTTTATTTTCATGCGGGAACATATCTGAGGAAATCGTAACAGCAATAGTCAGTGCTGAAAATTAGTGCAGTGGTTTTCGGTTTGCTTGTACCTACATGATTCTGCAGCTGACTGTTATGTAACAGATGAGTGGTACGGCAACCAAAAAAACGAACATCTGGTCTTTGGAACAAGTGTAGCTTGTAGCCTTGGACACAACCTAACCTAGTGCCTTGCTGATCAAGTGCAGCTTGTATCTTGTATTCAGTGGATGGATGCTGAACAAAGTTTGCAATGTGGGTAGATGCTGAATATAACCAGGATGCACCCTGAATTGTTAGTAATAGTATAAACTGCCACATCTGAATATCTAGTGCAGAATTATAACGGCCACGGTCAGACCCTAAATTGTCCGCATTACTGTTTGAAAACTATGAAGTTTCACAGTATAAACTGCCACATCTGAATATCGAGTGCAGAATTGAAAGATAGATTAAAAAAAGGAAACACAGTACATCATAGCAGTGTCCAATATCTATGGTGTTCTAGGCAGAGTCTTAAAGTGGGATGCATGGAAGATTCCTTAAAATTGTAATTCATCTTTCTAGTTCATTTCTTAGAGGATGATACTTATCCAGCTACAGAAATCATCTTGTTACTTCGGCAGTCCAAATGCAAGATTTTGACCATGGTTCCTCGTTATAATATAATATACCTGTAAAGATAATATAAAGATGCAACAGAACAATATTCTGGAGAAAAATTTAATGGCATAATGCTCATGTGGTCAGTAAGTTAATACGTTATGAACTTACCTACATGGATCCATGGCCACTGATATAGTGCTAAGGATCATATTTTTCCCTTATTTAGGGCGAGTGGGAAGCATTCAGTGGAAATAGTTCGGAGCAGAGACACATCATTTTCATTGCAAAAGTTATAGCTTCTTCATTAAGTCGAAAGGAGGTACATGTATTCATCCCACCAAGAAGCACTCTTGAAGATCAAAAACCAAGCTACAGGCTCATAGGAAGTACATTCCGAAGAGCGTGCACAATAATAAAAGGGGACTCCATTGTTGCTCAGGTAATGTGGAGTAACTGTGTTTGCAAGATTCAATAAATGTTCTTTGCAGCAACTAATGTTTTATGTAAGAAGAATTATTCAAAAAGTTTAGTTTTGATGAATTTTATCCTATCAGTTTATCACAACAATGTGATCTGTCTAACTGTGCAGACAAATCTCTTGTACAAACTCAAGAAGACTATTTATTCACGGCGTAAGTTCAGAGTGACCATTTACCCCGGAAATGATAACATCCTCGTCATGGCAATGATTATGACCTTCTTTGTAGAAAAATGATAGAAGATATGGATGGCCACGGTGTTTTCAGAAAATTGATGACTAACTCTTTTGCCTCCAAATCATATACATTGTTCTCATTGTGCATGATTCATTTTTATTTATAATGTCATTCACCAGTTGCTCTTATTGAACTGACTGCTTCCGTAAGTAGTTGTCTAAGTGTGTGAGGTTTTCCGATTCCGTTTGGCAAGATTAGTACATATGGCCAAGTGACAATGATGCGGCACTTTTACCATTTTCTTTCACGAGTCTAACAGCATCATCTGACTTTCATACTAGACCCCAGTTTTACCTTTTGGCAAGAATAATAGCCTCTGTTGTACAGCATCCCTTCCATAGTCCATTTTTGCTGCCACTTTGAAATCATCTCTGTAACAATGCTTGACAAAAATTTAGACTTTCCATCTTTACACCTTGGGTAATAATATGAGAACTTCTGCATGATATTGAATAAAGTTCTGTGTAACTTGGATCGAACTGTATCCCAGAAATACCCCAGCTTGTTGTGTCCAGTTGTCATTTCCAGCTATGGTGAAGATGTGTGTGATAATTTGCAGAAATGTTGTTGTGTCCGTTCCCTGTCACTATTTGATTGTGTCCAGTTCAATGCATGCATTGAGATTGTTGTTTTATCGTAGAAAGCAGGAAGAAAATGGGTTATACCAGATGCCTTTTCTTCTCCGTGGAAAATGGTATTTTAGACGTCCATGTGAAGACTAAAGACAAGCAAATGTACTTAGCATCTTCATTTGCATTTGGTACAGAATAAAATGAGCATACTGTTCATTTATGTGATATATGTATGCTTGTTGTAATTCCTCAGTATATTTGCCTGGATTGTGATGTGCATTGACAAGGTACCCGCAATCATCTGAAAGCACGAAGCACCAGAACCTTGATCAATTCAGGGTTGTCGCTGTCGTGTTGATCTGTCTCAAGATTGTGATATGCATATCAGTTGTGATGACGAAGATATATATCCTGTCTCTCCCAGAGAAAATCACTAGTGATTATTCCTTATACTTTTGAAATCCCACGCTTTCAGCAGGCCTAACAGCAGACAGAGATCCTCCAGTGCTTTTTCACTGAACTGAACTTCTCTGTAACCACCAGCTTCTCTATCTACTCTACTGCTGATAGTACTGCTTGAAGAAGCTGGTGGTACTGCTTGAAGAAAAAAGCTGCAGGTAAACGTAAACCTGAAACGACCTGCCTTAAGTCGTGTCAGTTCCGGTTGCAGCCCTGCTGGGAATGCGGAAGCAGCCGGCGAAACTGATTGGGGAACTTGGACAACGATTGCACAAAGCTCCCACACACAAATGTAGATCTCTCTGGTTGGCAAGAGGGAATGTATGTATTCAAGTATGCTGGCGCCACAAGTCATAGGACGACAGAGAAGGCGCTGAAACAGCACCCACCCAGCAATCCATCCATGCCTCCAAGGACGCAACAAACAACCCTGTAGCTTTCATGTCAACCCGGCCGGCGCAACGAAGGACGGCGCGTGCTCCGGCGACGTGTAGCCTTCGCTGCCAAACTTTGGCGGCCGCCATTGATCATCCCTATCCTAATTCGGAGCTGGACGGCATGTGTCCAGGAAACAAAGGGACCTGAACCCTGAATTCCTGGCACGATTCCGCTCATAGGATCCAGTTCAGGTTCAGCCACATTGAGGCAGGCACCTGTTCCTTTCAGAAATGGCACATTATTGGGACACGCTGAGAAGAATCAGAAGGTTTTCAGTGGATGATTCTGTCAGCCACCAGAGAACCGAGAGACGGCATGTTTCAGTTCTTTCCTCCATGTGGACTTCCACAACGCCAAGAATAATCTCTCCTTTGGCCGGGGCGACGAACGCCGGCTCCACACGATCGAAAGGGAAATCTCCCAAAGCACAAGGATATCGATCCGTTAAAAAAATATGATCCGGCAGCTCGAGATCTGACTGCACTGCCCCAAAAGGGAGATGGAGATCTCGGCCGGCAGATTTGGTGAGGTGAGGTGAGGTCTACTGCCTGGCCACTTTAGCCCAAGCACAACACAAGCACAATCCCGGATCTTGAAGCAATCCCGGCTGCAGCTGGGAATTGAAATCTGCTCGTAGCTGCTGCAGCTGGGTAGACATGATCTGGCACTGTGGGATCGGAGGGCGCAGGCGGTGGATCCATCCAACCAACAGACATGCTGCAGGAGGGCCACTCTGTCTGACTGAAGAAAGAGATGGGCGACCCCGGCCATTTCATCATGCGCATTATTTCGACCAGGGCCACTGGGGGATACTGTATTAATTAGGTGTGAGATCCAGAGCAATTAATTAGAGAGGGTACACTGGTGGTGGTGGTGCCATGCCATGCCTTTGCCATATGCATCCAGTGTTTTCAGAGTGCAGCCTGCCATTCTGGTCCATGGCTCTGTCGAGGCATGGAATTCAAAAAGGCATGGCTCCTCCTAGGTTCGATTTCAAAATGTCATCACAAGTACACCATGGGAGTCAACTGATTACACAGAGATCTAACAGAGGATGGAGATGGAGTGACTTTATGCTTTATGAAAAAGAAGAAGACTACCACATGTACATATAGTATGTGTGCCTACTGGTAGTTGGAAGCCCATTGATGATTTATTTGACCTCCACATTGGCTTCAGGATTTGTGCGGTTTCCATTTCAGAGGGCGCCAAGGCGCTTCCAAGTTAGGTATCATCATGGGGCCTCTCGTGTTGCGAACTGCTCACGCCTTTGCATCTCTAGATAGGCTTCACCGTTAATTGCGCCCTGCCCTAAAGACGAAGACTGTATCAGATCAGCGTACAGCGTCGGGAGACCACTTGTTTCAGCTAAGATAAAGCAATAGCAATTCAGGATATCAAGATGAGGACTTGCTCTCTTTTTTTTCCTGCAATTATGTACTGTTCATGGATGGAAGGATAGCAACAGCACCGTGCGATTGTTCCTTTCGCAATCACAGATACTGCTGTTTGTACGGCAGAAACGCTTAGGATATATGGCATGTGCGCGTTTGTGTGATCAGCAGCTGGTTGATGCCGACACCGTGTATATCGATCGACGATGAGATGAGGCAGGCTCGCTCCGGCCTGAATCCTGGCAGCAGCATGAGACAGACGAACGGAAGAGCACGGCGCCATGCCGATCGCAAGCAAGCCTTCGAGATCGAGGATGACTGTAAACGCGTGAGAGCAATCATGCCATTCCCAACCGACAATATTAATTACATCAGCAACAGTGTGTGCTTACCAGCATATTCCGGCGATTGCCTTCATTTTCGCCGCGAAAACGACGCCGCCATGACATTTCAGCTGGCCGGAGTTGCTGATTAATCAAAATCAAATCAAATCAAATCAAATAATGGGAAAGCTTATCTCTGGAGCAGCTTAATCTGAAGCAAAGAGGCCAAAAGAGTAGTCCGAATTGAAGTGTACTGCTTGGTCCTCTCTTCAAATTAAGAATACTGATGATGAATTCTTGAAAGAACAAAATCGAATGGCAACGAAACACCGTTGAGTTGTGCAGATATTAAGCAATAAAGAGGAAAACAGAGATGCAAGAGACATACAAGAACATCGCAGGTGACAAGGAGCATGGATGGTCTTATCTTGCAAAGTGAGATCAGCTGATGAGGAACGAGAGGAACCACAGCTAGACAGGGAGGCAGCAGAGCAGGCATGCATCACCTTGGTGTTAGACCACTCGCCATGCTGAGACAGTTTGTGCTGGGTGGAGAAGATGGGCACATGAAGAACCATCCCATCCATGGATCCATGCGTCCATAACGGCTGGTAATTAAGCTCAGATGAGCTTGGAGCATGGAGCATGGAGCATGGCGGCATTGGATGGTAATGCACGTGCCCTGCTTCTCCACCATGCACAGCCACCGTCTATCCATCCATCTCATCCAGTGATGCCAGGATCGGAGGAGCAATTGACTGGGGTTGTTTGGTCATATGTATATGCACTCTCAGCTAGCTGTTGTGATCAAGAGATTATATTGATTCCATCTATCCCCTGGCTCGCTTGTATTTATAGAGCTAGCGAATGTTTCACTCCCGTGGGTGCTACTATAGGGCCGGATTCTCTCCGTCTCCGCCTTTCAATTGGATGACACAGGAGTAACCAGTGATATGAGTAGACGTGGCCTGTTCGTCACTCCACTGTAGCTGCAACTCTGCGAGGGTTGTTGTGCCTGATGCAGTAGTAACCAATTTCTAGGAACGCTGCGGGCGGACTGTAGGTGTCGGACCGCTATGTCAAGTCAGTGTAATTGTTGTCTATGCATTATATTTTGTAGACAACAGTGTCAACTATAAAAATACATCTACAGTAAAGTCTAATAGTATGTTTAGAAAAGTTATAATATGCAAGCAGCGGTTGTTAGGCCATTTTGCACTGTATTATAAAAAATGAAGACTTTATAATTTGAGTCTTATGAGTACCATGGGGATGAAACTCATTTCTTATGCTATAAAACTCTCCCTCCTCTCTTCTTATAATGACTCTCCTACAACAGTAAATTTGTTGATGTGGCATAGAATTTAAAGTCCGTGAAACTCTTTATGAAAACTCCATGTGGCTGGCCTAATTAAGCTTCGACATGATGTTTTTATCATCGTGGTTTACAAGCTTGATACCTGTATATTGTACTAGCATGGGGGTATGGGTATAAACGGATCATATATATCAAAGTTGTTATAATTATTTGTCTACTCTACGGCCCAAATTCTAACTAGTTTATGCTAAAAAAATCCGATTATAGACAATGTATAAGTACCGAGTTAAATCATATGGACAGAGCATAGACTATTCCAAAGAGTGTGTACTCGATAACCCGATATTCTACCTTTCAACATAAATAAAGCACCATATTAATATATATCTAAGATATATTAGGTTACACAATACTTGCATGTACGAAATGAATAAAATCAACAAATAACTTATGCTCAACCATACTAAAAAATAGTTAACAGAAAAGATGAATCCAAACAATACATTAGATAGATAAATTCTTTAGAAAAACTTGCATCTCGCTTCACTTACCCGTCCGAAAACCTTTTTGGAGTTTTATTATAATGAAACAAGTCTATTTTTTATCATTGAGTTATTGACATAGTCCAATTTTAGTCCTAGAACTAGGAAAATTGGAACAAATTAGATCTAAATAATTTAAAATATAGTACAAATAGATAGGTTATATTTTTTTAAAGAAAATCGCTAGTAGTGTATTCAAATGAATTTTTAATGATTATTCAAATCTAATATTCAATTTGGTTGCCTAAATTATCTGATCGGATACATGGTATCTCACGGATACTGTTCTTCTTATATCCAAACCCAACATCTGGATAAACTATTCAAATTTATTTATATCCTGTATACGAGAAAAATATCCTGATATCCAAAAAATAATATTTCAATTAATATCTAATAATCTCTTTTAGCCAATATAGGTTGGGAAATGTTCCTACCATTTACTCCTACAGCAGGACAGAAGGGCCCGTCGGAGTCTGAATGTTCTAGTAGCGGCAGCGCAGAGTCACCGTCTGCCTCTCTGTCTCAGCTGGAGGTCACCGTGCGGTCTTGTTTTCTTCCGCCTCTTCGTCATCCTTCTCTCCGGGGCGGGGCGTGTCACGTGTGCGCGATAGATAACGAGATGGCCGTCGGAGTGACCGTGGGGGTGGTGGCATGCATATGCGCCAACTTGACAAGCAGTCGGAGTCGGAGCCGAGGGCCAGGCCGGCGCGCGCTACGGTGGTGGTTCGTGGGACACCCGCCCGGTTGGGGGTCCAGAGGTCAGCAGCAAATCCCATCCATCCAGCCGTTTCACGATCTTCTCCGATCACGCACGAGCACGACGATGATACTGCTCGCGCGCGCGTGCTTGGGTTGGGTTGGGTCCGATCCATCGGCACCATCGCACGAACCGCCAGCCTTATTTCCTGATCGGCACAATGCAAGACAGGATATATCGATGGGTGTCGAGTACGTGTATGAACCAGCGAACCGGCTGCCTTGGCGCGTCCGGCGATCAAAAGCGGCTTTCGGCAAATACACTCTGGCCCATACGCTTTGACCGCCACGATTCTATATATTGTTATGTATATCAATAATTAATGTGTATACGATTATACTGCTGCCTAGCTCCAACTCGATTCCATTTCGCATTCGCAACGAACAGCTGCACGTGGGCGATATAAAACCATATCTCCACGGCTTTTGATCCATGCATCCAGATTAATCAACCCCTCCACATGCGCGCTAGCTCTCGCTCCCCCACTCCGGCCATCATCGTCTCGACTCTTCGTGCACGCATTGGTTCCTACCTGCTGCTCATCTGACAACGTTTAGCTGTGCTGTGCCTGTGCGTGCGTCGTGATGGGACTAGCGCGTGCGCCGTAGCACCACCACCAACCGCAATTAGTGTTGTTGTTATTATTATTATTATTATTATTATTATTATTATTATTAATTTTCAACAAATATGTTTCAATATATGATAATGCAGTACTTTTGAAACTATAACTTGCTATAAACTCCTCCAGTTTCAAATTTAGATCATTTTAGCTTTCTAGTAGCAAAAACTTAATGAATCTATAAAGGTCAAAACAACTTATTATAACGGTATAGTTGGAATGTAAGAAGTACATGAAAAGGTTATTTCAATTTTGACCAAGGTTCATTCTAATTAAAAGGACAGCTCATTCTAAATTCCCTTGCCTTCTCAAGGGAAAACGACTGCATGGTGTAGTCTTTCCATCATGTGGAACGCTTTCACGAATCTTGGACGTACTACCAAATTATTGCTTGGAAGTACGAAGGTTTAAGATACATAATATGTACCAAACTTTAGTACCACCTTTGTAGTATTTCAAGGTTTAAAACTGTAGAAAAAATCTATTTAAAAATGAATTCATTGACCAGTCAAACAACTGAATCCCGGTCCGAATTTTCCGAGATTCACCCCTTTCGGTTACGTCCGAATTTTCCGAGATTCATCCATTTCGGTTACGTCCGAATTTGTTTTGTATACCGTTATAATAAGTTGTTTTGACCTTTATAGATTCATTAAGTTTTTGCTACTAGAAAGCTAAAATGATCTAAATTTGAAACTGGAGGAGTTTATAGCAAGTTATAGTTTCAAAAGTACTGCATTATCATATATTGAAACATATTTGTTGAAAATTAATAATAATAATAATAATAATAATAA
>OAMR01000462.1:634830-676236 GCA_900205405.1 Echinochloa crus-galli | reverse complement strand
TCAAATCATCAAACTTTCAAAAATTCTTTCTCCAAACTTCACTATTCACCTATCACATCAAATCTCTCTCCTCATGCATGGAGTACTAAACGTGGGTAAATAAAAAAAACTAGTTACATAGTTTTGATGTACACGACGAGACGAATCTTTTAAGCCTAGTTAGGTCATGATAGGACAATGTTTACCACAAATAAACGAAAAGTGCTACAGTGTCTAATGTGACTTTTTCACTTCACTTTTTACTTTTTTTCAGGAACTAAACACGTGAAAAATGTACGGTTGTACACTTGTACTTCGTTCCATAGAATAAACTACAGAAAATGTAGGGATCGAAGTACTTGGTAATCTGCATTGTTTACTGTACCTTGATTGAACGGCACCAATGGGTTCCTCGATTTGATGGCGAAACGACCACTGCGATGTTGCTGTAAATGGCATCTGATGATTGGCCTCCTCTGGTCCTGGCGTTCCGGGCAACATAGAGTAGTGGGCAGGGTCAGACCAGGTGGTCCAAGCACGGGCCTCTGTTAGGCACCGGTCTCTCTCCCTTTTCCCGCCCCTTTTCTCCCACTTGACGCTCAAAATAAAGCATGTTTGTAAACAAAAATATTTCCTCAGCCAGCCTCAGTCAGTGATACGTACTTTGGTTTCTAAAAAAAGGAGTTTCATGCTGGTCGTAGACCATCGGCCCTGTTTAGTTCCCATCAAAAGGCAAAATTCTCCCAAACTTTCTATCTCCAAACTTCACTATTCACTATCACGTCAAATCTCTCTCCTCATACATGAAGCACTAAACGTAGGTAAATAAAAAAACAAATTACATAGTTTTGATGTACACGACGAGACGAATCTTTTGAGCCTATTTAGGTCATGGTAGGACAATGTTTACCAAAAACAAACGAAAAACGCTACAGTACGCTACAGTGTTCGATGTGACATTTTCACCAAACTTTCTCCCTTTTTCCAGGAAGTGAACACCGCCATCATAAGAAACCAACGACAGTATTCTTATTAAGGTAACGGGACTGACTAGTCCAAGTTCACATGTTTTGTTCCCTGATATGAATCCAGTCCATGTCTCTTTGACTATGATCCAGCGGTGGGAATATCCTAAACAGATAGCAAATAAGAAAACTAGTAAAATGCCAGCACAAGCAACCACTTAGCCCACCATAGCCATCACTTGCCAATATGGATTATATTCATGCCTTGTTTGGATCCACCCCAACTAAAAATTAGCTAGCTAATTTGTTTGTTTTAGCTAGCTAAAAAGCAGGTAGCTAAACTTTAGCTGGGGTTGTTTGGACCCACCAACTAATTGGACTAGTTAGATTATCCTTTCCTTCATTAACTGCGGACATAGTGTTGTGGCATTGGCAAATTTCTATAAATAAGTAGGGGTATTTTGGTCTCTGAACTCGTTTAGCTGGGTTCAACTAGCTAAAGGAGTTGTGTTCCTTTTGACTTACAACTAAAGTTTAGTTGAATTTTAGCTACCGCATTTGGATCCCTAGTAGCTAAACTTTAGAAGCTAAAGTTTAGTTAATGGATCCAAACAAGACCTCAGCAGATGAAAATTGCTACGGTTACTTCCATCTTCACTTCTGACTCTGTTGTTGATAATGTTTAGGTGTTGCCTTATGTGATCATTCTTTGTTCCTCCTCAATCTGCCCCACAACACTTACAAACCACTCAAACCAACACGCTAAGTGAGTTGACTTTGTTAAATCTTTTCCTTCCATCATCAAACACAAGAAAGAGAAGGATAATGTCATTATTGATGTTTTGTCTATACACTATACCATGTTGTCTCAACTTGATAGTGGCATATTTGGTTTAATTTGAATCTATAAGGGATAATTTGAACTTAATGTTGATTTAAAGACATGCTTTTGAATTATAAAAAGCGGTGTATATGGAACAAATTTGTGATCAATAGCAGGTTCTTATTTATAGCTAACAACCTACGCATTCCAATTGAATCCGTTCATCTTTTGTTGATGTAAGAGGCGCATGGTTGTGTTATGATGGACCATTTTGGTGCTAAGAACATAGAGAAGTTTTTGGCCATACACTTCTACACCTACTGCCAGCCATGATTCTCCTTATGGCGAAAGGCCCCGCTAGTGCTAGTTCACCATCGGGTGGACATATTTCTCTCTGGGTCTATAGCCAATCCTCTATGCATAACATATTGCATTCTTAACCTAACCTATTACCAGCATGGGAAATCCTTTCATGACTATATGGAAGATGGCATGAGTCATGAATAATATGGGAGGTCGATTTTAGGGTCATTAGCAAGGTTTTGGGATTCGAACTAGTTGGAATGTAAGAAGTACATGAAAAGGTTATTTCAATTTTGACCAAGGTTCATTCTAATTAAAAGGACAGCTCATTCTAAATTCCCTTGCCTTCTCAAGGGAAAACGACTGCATGGTGTAGTCTTTCCATCATGTGGAACGCTTTCACGAATCTTGGACGTACTACCAAATTATTGCTTGGAAGTACGAAGGTTTAAGATACATAATATGTACCAAACTTTAGTACCACCTTTGTAGTATTCCATGGTTTAAAACTCTAAAAAAATTCATTTAAAAATGAATTCATTGACCGGTCAAACAACTGAATCCCGGTCCAAATTTTACAAGATTCACACATTTCGGTTACGTCCGAATTTTCTGAGATTCATCCATTTCGGTTACGTCCGAATTTGTTTTGTAGTTCGAATCCCAAAACCTTGCTAATGACCCTAAAATCGACCTCCCATATTATTCATGACTCATGCCATCTTCCATATAGTCATGAAAGGATTTCCCATGCTGGTAATAGGTTAGGTTAAGAATGCAATATGTTATGCATAGAGGATTGGCTATAGACCCAGAGAGAAATATGTCCACCCGATGGTGAACTAGCACTAGCGGGGCCTTTCGCCATAAGGAGAATCATGGCTGGCAGTAGGTGTAGAAGTGTATGGCCAAAAACTTCTCTATGTTCTTAGCACCAAAATGGTCCATCATAACACAACCATGCGCCTCTTACATCAACAAAAGATGAACGGATTCAATTGGAATGCGTAGGTTGTTAGCTATAAATAAGAACCTGCTATTGATCACAAATTTGTTCCATATACACCGCTTTTTATAATTCAAAAGCATGTCTTTAAATCAACATTAAGTTCAAATTATCCCTTATAGATTCAAATTAAACCAAATATGCCACTATCAAGTTGAGACAACATGGTATAGTGTATAGACAAAACATCAATAATGACATTATCCTTCTCTTTCTTGTGTTTGATGATGGAAGGAAAAGATTTAACAAAGTCAACTCACTTAGCGTGTTGGTTTGAGTGGTTTGTAAGTGTTGTGGGGCAGATTGAGGAGGAACAAAGAATGATCACATAAGGCAACACCTAAACATTATCAACAACAGAGTCAGAAGTGAAGATGGAAGTAACCGTAGCAATTTTCATCTGCTGAGGTCTTGTTTGGATCCATTAACTAAACTTTAGCTTCTAAAGTTTAGCTACTAGGGATCCAAATGCGGTAGCTAAAATTCAACTAAACTTTAGTTGTAAGTCAAAAGGAACACAACTCCTTTAGCTAGTTGAACCCAGCTAAACGAGTTCAGAGACCAAAATACCCCTACTTATTTATAGAAATTTGCCAATGCCACAACACTATGTCCGCAGTTAATGAAGGAAAGGATAATCTAACTAGTCCAATTAGTTGGTGGGTCCAAACAACCCCAGCTAAAGTTTAGCTACCTGCTTTTTAGCTAGCTAAAACAAACAAATTAGCTAGCTAATTTTTAGTTGGGGTGGATCCAAACAAGGCATGAATATAATCCATATTGGCAAGTGATGGCTATGGTGGGCTAAGTGGTTGCTTGTGCTGGCATTTTACTAGTTTTCTTATTTGCTATCTGTTTAGGATATTCCCACCGCTGGATCATAGTCAAAGAGACATGGACTGGATTCATATCAGGGAACAAAACATGTGAACTTGGACTAGTCAGTCCCGTTACCTTAATAAGAATACTGTCGTTGGTTTCTTATGATGGCGGTGTTCACTTCCTGGAAAAAGGGAGAAAGTTTGGTGAAAATGTCACATCGAACACTGTAGCGTACTGTAGCGTTTTTCGTTTGTTTTTGGTAAACATTGTCCTACCATGACCTAAATAGGCTCAAAAGATTCGTCTCGTCGTGTACATCAAAACTATGTAATTTGTTTTTTTATTTACCTACGTTTAGTGCTTCATGTATGAGGAGAGAGATTTGACGTGATAGTGAATAGTGAAGTTTGGAGATAGAAAGTTTGGGAGAATTTTGCCTTTTGATGGGAACTAAACAGGGCCGATGGTCTACGACCAGCATGAAACTCCTTTTTTTAGAAACCAAAGTACGTATCACTGACTGAGGCTGGCTGAGGAAATATTTTTGTTTACAAACATGCTTTATTTTGAGCGTCAAGTGGGAGAAAAGGGGCGGGAAAAGGGAGAGAGACCGGTGCCTAACAGAGGCCCGTGCTTGGACCACCTGGTCTGACCCTGCCCACTACTCTATGTTGCCCGGAACGCCAGGACCAGAGGAGGCCAATCATCAGATGCCATTTACAGCAACATCGCAGTGGTCGTTTCGCCATCAAATCGAGGAACCCATTGGTGCCGTTCAATCAAGGTACAGTAAACAATGCAGATTACCAAGTACTTCGATCCCTACATTTTCTGTAGTTTATTCTATGGAACGAAGTACAAGTGTACAACCGTACATTTTTCACGTGTTTAGTTCCTGAAAAAAAGTAAAAAGTGAAGTGAAAAAGTCACATTAGACACTGTAGCACTTTTCGTTTATTTGTGGTAAACATTGTCCTATCATGACCTAACTAGGCTTAAAAGATTCGTCTCGTCGTGTACATCAAAACTATGTAACTAGTTTTTTTTATTTACCCACGTTTAGTACTCCATGCATGAGGAAAGAGATTTGATGTGATAGATGAATAGTGAAGTTTGGAGAGAGAATTTTTAGAAGTTTGATAATGTGACCTGGAACTAAATAGGGCCAGTGTTTAAAACATGGTTTCATAGAAGAGAAAAATACATGGAACTAGCATAGGACCTCCCATTGCGGACGCTCTTACGACGTTCACAACTTCTATCATTGCAGCTTCTACAAGTTTGCCCAAGTAGTACATGCTAATAAATTCGTTTTAATAATGCCATTTTCAAACAAAAATTGAATGATATAAAATCGTTTCTTGTGCATGCATGATTAAATAAAAATAGATTTCCTTCATCTTTTGCATGCAAACTCAACTAACTGCACGTACACGCAGCTTTTTTATTCATCTTTAATTTGTCTTGAAAATTCCAGTATATCATTCTTTTTTAGAATAGGAGTGTATAACAACAATGATCTAGAAGGGTCTGATTTTTATGGGGATCCTTGCTATGGTAAAATATGATTACCTTTTTTTACTCTGTACAAAAAATACAGATCATTCGTTGTCACAAACGTAATATATATATTCCACCCAACAATCACACCTTACTTTAGTTGCTCGTCCCATCACAAAACACTAATTCCTCATGGCTAATTTTTTTTACAACTACGAAATCGATTACAAGGTGAAAGTACCCCTCCTACTTTTCAAAAGTGCTAGTACATACCAAGGGACAGGAGTTGGTGGCCCTAATATATTAATGGGATTAATATTGCGGTGTTGCTTGGACATTAGATCTTCATCATTACACGAGATCTCAAGGATTAGGCCGCCTTTTGGAGAGCCTCTAAAACAAAAGGGAGTGCCATTAGTCGTCAGTGTTAGGAGAAAGGAATCTCCATGGGGGGGACAGACAAAAGCAACCCCTGAAGACTACGCGTGCCAAAAGCTAGCGTTACGCCGGCTTACCTGTGCGCATGACGGGAACGTAATGAGAACGGGTGTGCTTATACTCGATGAGCGAGATCCAACAGTTGGATGTTACACAGCTGACAGCTTACACTGTGATAGTACAGTGAGCTGTTGTAATGGAAATATGGAGTGGTATCCCATTTCTTCCTGGCATTGCCTTAGGCTTGACGCAAAGGGCGTGGGGTACGGTACTGAGCAATGGGGGCTCAAATTATTTGGTGCTTCCACTTGTGTTTGAAATCTTACGAGACGACCTTGCTTCAACTGGGGAGCAGTGCCATGTGTGATATGGTTGAGATGGAAGATCCATGGTGACAACGTAAAAGCACACTAGCCCCCCACACCGATGTTTATGGAGATTATTGTCCTTTTTTTTTGAAAAAAAGATGCAAAATACAGATGAAGATGCTCAATGGCTCACATATTAAGTTGTATCATCCTTAGTGAGCAATCATATCAAGCCCTTGAGCACAATGGTGTCGATAATGGAGCATGGCAATGTGTGGCCATGCTAGACCTAATGCAATGGGCAAATGAAGAGAAGATCAGGGGCGGCGGTGGTTAGGGATGGGAAAGGTGAAGTGACAAAATAGGAAGATGCATTTCAGATGTGGAAGGTTGAAAATAATGGTGGTCGATTGGTACTTTTACTTACGCCAATGCCAGACAAAAAGTTTTGTCCGAGTAGCAAAGACAGAGGCTTTAGCAAATGGATAAAAAAAACAGAGAATTTAAAGACATCAGGTGTGATAGGCGACACAGTATACCTTTCCTTGGTGTGCTGATGGAACCAAAGCCGCAAACAAAACCATCTTCTTCTTTGTCAGACTGACAAAGAGTACAATGGTCACCCATGTAGCAAGAGTAGTATAATTAGCATAGAAAGTAGCACTTGCAACCTCCTCGCTATTAATATATGACCCATCCTGCTCTATTAAGAAAGTAGCACTAACAACGTCGTAAAGAGACAAAGCTACCGAAGTTTAGCCCAACCATCAACCATGATCATGGTGGTGACAGAGAACGTATTCATTGCCAGTAGTAGATGCTAGAACCCTAGAATTGAGCTTGGTGGTGACAAAGTGGCAATGGCAGTCATTAGACGCATATATGCTAAAACAATTCTATGGCGTGGAAAAGAAAACGCCATTAGTGCCTCATCGTTTCTTCTTTAGGTAACGTGGGTTGGTGACAAAAAAAGGAGTGCAATCCAACAATATCCCCGGCATCAAGGAGAGCATCACGCCTGCACTAGAGACAAAACCTACGGGCATGTGCGCAATCTCATAGCACCAAGCAACGTCAAAAGGAAAATCGCATAATGTGGTTTGCGTGATCCCAATTGCTTAGCTGTTCCTTCTTTTTGTTTTTTATGACTTGAAAAATGCATCTGTTCAAAAATATTTATACCGGAGCACTTGATCTAAAGGGCGCAACCAAACGGGCTAGATGGCTTATGGGAGACTGGCTTAGGGGTTATATATACAGGCGACCAAACAGACTTAGATTGCTACGTATACTACTGTTGCCTCGTACATGTCGAAAACTGAATGTTTTGCTCATTCATCTCAACAAACTATTATCTCGTGGCTCTTAAGAGAATTATATATTACTCGTTAGAAATGCATATCCTTTTGGGCACAAAATAACTAATGAAACTTCAAGGTTAGCATCAGTATGTTTCGAAAATGTCCAAAAGGCCAAAACAACTTGTCGGAGTAATCGGGCCGATCAATCAAAGATAAGGCCCAACGTGGCCCAACTTGGTGTACATAGATAAAAAAGAAGGCTCATTCTCGTCACGACTTACAAGAGTATATTGTTTCATATTACCTCACATGTCACTACAACCCTTCATCACCATATAAAACAGATATTTTTCTCCAACATATTCTGGAAAAGTGGAAAACCTACAGCCATAAGTTCGTACAAGTGTGCAGGAGCATGGTACTTCATCTCAATCAAGTTTATTATTTGTGACAATTGTTACACTGAGAGCAATCGATGGTTAAAAGTATTTACACGACCTAAAAACACAAATAGTCCAGAGCTAAATTGATGTATGATTTGTCTCTTTACAAATAGCATGAAGTTTTTTGTAATGTTATACCTGACAGAATTTCATTGAAATATCACTATGAGCAACACTTCGGTGGGGGTTCTTTCTCTGGCTCGTCGTCGACTATCAGAATTCCCTTCTTTGGCTGAGGTGGTGACAAGCCATCAGCGCTGTTTTTTCTCTTCTCTAATAATCCTGCGTAGCAATGGAAGATAAGTAAATAGCAACTTACAAGAAAAACATATGAGTTCAAAACTCTCATCAGTAATAGTGATATAATTTTCTAATCTCTAAAATGTATGATACGGTTGCAAAAATGTGCTACTACAAAGTTCAATATGCAAGCACCAACAATAAAAATAATTTTCTAAGCAGAAACCGTTTGATTCTTGGTTAAAGTCCTGACAATAAGAAGAAATCAAGGCAAATTGCACGTACAGTAGTAAACCAACCACATTAAAGCCTTGTTTAGATCCCAGATTTCACCCCCAAAGTTCACTATGCAAAAAGAAGATTCCCATCAGATCAAAATGTCGGCACATGCATGAAGTACTAAATATTGATGAAAT
Organism: Echinochloa crus-galli; assembly: GCA_900205405.1. Classification (NCBI taxonomy): domain Eukaryota; kingdom Viridiplantae; phylum Streptophyta; class Magnoliopsida; order Poales; family Poaceae; genus Echinochloa; species Echinochloa crus-galli. The sequence continues at coordinate 667,692 of OAMR01000462.1, read as the reverse complement.
CAAAAACTAAGTACTCAGTTTTGCTGTACTATGCGAGACGAACATTTTGAGCCTAATTAATCAATTTTTGGACAATTTTTTACAAATACAAACGAAATGCTACAGTGGCGCAATGATTGCGAAGAGACATCGTACCCCCAAGTTTGAACCCCCAAATTTGCATCTAAACAAGGCCTAAATAAAATTAGATTCGCTGGGTAAAGTACTTTATTGCAAAAATATACATCTACTAAGTATACACTAGAAACAAAGCAATAAACAACGACATATAACACATCAAGGAGGAAGTTTGGATTGATGAATAACTAGTCTGATCGACTGAATCTATGTGACAGTTAAAGAAACATGGAGCAATTCAAATCACTAAATAAATGCTACTGGTTATTGTCATATTGTAACTCAATGAGTAGTGCCTAAGACAGCTGCCAAACAGAAAAAGAAGATAGTGCCTAAGACAGCAAAATTTGAAAGACATAAGCAAGAACAGAACTTACGTTTTGCTATCTCATTGAAGACATCATCAATTCCAGTCCCTGCTTTGGCAGATGTAACAAAGAGACTTGCCCCAATACTTTCTGCATAGCTGTAGGCATAAACAACAATTGCTTAGATGGATGCAATAGTTCCATGACACTGAAACATAACCCTCTTTAAAGTGGGCGGGTGCGGCGGCCGTCCAGGGGGTCCACGTCAGTAAAAAAAAAAGTTACTCCGTCCGATTCCTATCAACCGGTCCTCGTTTCACCTTGTCTCTACTCGGTAAACATATCTGGAAGTTGACCGAGACATCAGGAAGACTCCCGATTTCTCTGCGTCTCATCTTCTTCCTGCCGCGACGGTAGGGGCGGTGGAATGTGCCCGTCGCCGCAGTGGCGATGAAGGCTGCAGCCGGCGCGGCGGCGGGCGCGAGACGCAGCAGCTGTCTCTTATACACATCTAGACGATGGGCAGCGCGACGGCGGCGCGGGTGGTGTCGCGACGCATCGAGGGCGATTGCGTTGCGGGCGGAGGGGCGACGGCGACGCGGGCAGGGCGACGACAACAACAGAGCAGGTGCCGCCGGCGACTCCAAGCCCCGACCGCCGTCGTTGACCTCCAGTTTGGACAGATATGAGCCCTCACCGCCGCCGGCCGCGCCCCTCCCCCACGTCCCTCCCCCACGTCCGGCCGGAGCTCCTCTCCCACCGGGACCTCGGGCTCCCGCGCGGCCGGCCGGAGCTCCGTCGGCGGCCGCGCCCCTCGGCGACTCCGAGCCCTGACCGCCGCCGTTGACCTCCAGTTTGGATAGATATGAGCCCTCACCGCCGGTGGCCGCGCCCCTCCCCACTCCCGGCCGGAGCTCCTCCCCCACCGGGACCTCGGGCTCCCACGCGGCAGGCCGGAGCTCCATTGGCGGCCGCGCCCCTCCCCCGGACTTAGCCGGAGCTCCGCCGCCACCTGCTGCAGCTAGAACTCGAGCGCCAAGCCGGCGCCCCCTGCGGGTCACCGTCGCGCTGTCGTCGATGCACCTGGTTGGAGCTCAGCCTCCGGTATGCTGGCGGAGATGACAGTGGCACACAAGCGAGGGGCTCGATATGAGTCGAAACAGGTACGGAAAGTGAGTGGTGACCTTGGCCCATCCGGCTGTGGAACGAGTGGATAATAGGGGGCCAGCGCATAGCTCCTCCTGTTGTGTTCCTTTTCACGGTATGCTCTCTTCTGCTTCATCCCTCATTTCTCGTCGATTTCTTTCTTTCAGTTGTTTGCTTGCTCGTACCTATCGCTTTCCCCTTTATTTGTCGTCAGATTGCTGCTTCCATGACTCGCTGGCCTGGATTCCTAGCTTCTCCATGTGCGGTGGCGGCACACACGGCGCGAGAAGATGGAGGGCACATGCGGCGGCGGGGGCAGTAGCACACGGCACAAGTCCTGCACGGTGCGAGCAGATGCCGAGCGCAGTCGGCGGCAGCAGAGGCGCGAGTGGACGGCGGCGGCAGACGAGGCGAGCAGATGGCCGCGCGGCACCCTTCTCCGGTACGGTCTTCCACCTGAGAAGGTTAGTCACTTGCTAGATTCCACTGATTCTTTTCCTGCGCTTATAGCAAGCATCTGGAGAGGCAGCGGCAGCTGTTTATCCTCTGCAGTGGGACTGCTTAATCAAGATGAGAAGGAAATCGTGTACAAAAGCCTCGATCTAGGCCAGCAGTACTCACGCCATGCCATTATGATGTCAGCCTTTGGTGATCTGTGGTGAGCGTCCTCATCTGCCTAGCAAATTGTAACAGGAAGCATGATTATTCAACCTCCCATGAGTTGATTTGCCTACATCATGAACTTTCCTCTTGTTCGATTTGATGCAGTCGTAAATTAATTTGGTCGATTTGTACTTCGATTTTCTGAATCTATATTTTGTTTCGATTGATAGTTTAATTGTTGGATGCAGGTGCTCTATTTGGTGATGACAAAAAATCTAAAAAGCTAATTCAGACATGGATCTTGTTCCAGCAGACCAGCACTGATTGGTTTACCAATGCACGATTAGCCAGACCAGCCTGATGTGCTACGGAGTTTACATGTTAATGCTCTTCCATTTACTTCATTTTCACAAATAGTTCTGATTTATTTTCTTGATTTTGCTTTCCTGTCCAAACATCTCATCAAGTGCTGGCATTTCCTGCATTCATATAGTTCATCTGATTTCAGCAATCCATCTAACTCAGATGAGCAACAGTGTGGGTTCGAATGGTTGGCCGCAAAGCAACCTGCTAGATCAGTGGTATGCAAAATGGCAGTGGTGTGCTACATAAATGGTGGATGCACTGATGATGTGTGGACATGCAATGGCAGCTTCTGTAGCATCAATTCCCCCCTTCATTGCCGTCTATGGACAGAAAAATTGTCCAGGTCAGTGTATTTGTCACATGTACTTTGAATGCTCACAACCTGTTTGGTTAATTACCTAAGAGTCTCCACCTTTTTCATAACATAGTCACCCATTGTGTGATCACATTGTATATTACTTATTTTTTCGGGTGACTCTCATTCAGTTCTTTTGATTTCCAAGGTGAATTAAAGTAAGACATAGGATTTCAACTTCAATGGTGTGCATGTTTGTGTAGGTCAAGCTCTGTGCAAAGTGTCCATAAACAAGCAGTGGTTGTTACCTAATAAGCAGGTCGGTGTTCTTCATGACATTTGAGCTATATTATATTGGTTCACCTTACTAAAATCACTAAAAATTAAATGGGTTTGTGATGTATCTATGCTTTTTTTTTGTCCCTTTACAAATACAGGGAGGAAGAAATTTAATTGCCATTTCAGGAGGATCTACATGAAGATGCAAGAGAAGATCCAATCTAGCTACTACAAGGTGAAGTGATGTATGAACCTGTGAAAAATTTAATATTATTTTGTAATTATAATATATTGTGTCAAACTTTTATGTCATCTGGAGAATAGATTGTAAAATCACATTCCATCTTACCACAGCTACCAGCGTGCTGCTACGATCTAGCTACAGAATAAAAGGTAATATTTGGTTGAAATGCGTTTGTTATTGGCTACCTAACTCATCTTGTCATGGTTTGACTCATCTTGCCTTTGGATTTTTCTTGGTCCCATGAACATATCACTTTCCATTGCTGGACATGACCTTATCTACCTTATTTGATTCACCAATTTGTAATATCTGTAATTGTAGGTGTTATAAATTTTAAAGTCAAAGTATGCTGATTTTCATTGTTGTGCAGGATGCTAAGACATAATTCATTCGGCTGCTGCCATAATTGATACATTATGGTCAGTTTTAGGTTTTGGAGTTATGGAGTTCAGATGTGTTAGGTTTTGAATTTTGATATTTCCCCTTTATTTAGCGTGCTTTGTAGGAACAGGTATTGAAATGCATCCTCCAATTTCCTCTATGGCCAGAGACAAATGGTATGGTCTATGCTGATGAAATGCAACATGTTTCATCTTGGTTACTTTCTATGTTTAGTATACTATGCAGATCATTTGTTCTTAGATGAGTAATAATATAGACTCTGCTATAGTACAAATGTCCAGTAGAATATGTGAACCTGAAAGCATGAAATTGATGTATAAATTCAGAACAAACATGTCTACCCATTGTTTTATCGTCCATGTTAGACTTCCAAATAGTGTTCCATCATTTTCTCCAATTGCATAACTGGTTTACCCATTGTTTTGCAAAAAATAAAGAAGGAAAAAATGAAGCGATGAAGAATGTGATAAACTAAGATCCCCAATTGAAATGCAATTCTTTTTTGTTTATATTATGACATACATTTGTATATAGTTCATAGACTACATTCGTTGACAGACCTAAAACTGGTATTACTATTCAACTACATAAATCATTTGGAGGTAAACAAAACCTACCAAAATCAATTGCATAAATCATTTGTACTAGAAACTCCCAAAAGGGCGCTCGTGATTATTGCTGCATTACAATTGGTACATCTTACTTCCTGCATTTTACCTTACAGGTGTACATCTTGTCCCCTTCCTCGTCATCTTTTTTGTTTGCTTTTTTTTTTTGGAAAACTTCATCATGATATGTTTTGTTCAGTAATAGTCATTCTCCAAAAATGGCAATGCGAGGTTGATGAATGCCCTCTTTTACCTCATTGGAACCTTGCAGCGAACATGAGAGCATGAATCTTAATTGGAATCTTGCCAACATGAAGGCCAAGGGTTCCACACACTGGCAGATAAGATAGTATCAGTCATCACAAGTTATCGGCTTGGATAGTACAAATACTGAGATAGATCCTCGGCAGGAACATGAGAGCTTGAATCTTAATTGCTGCCTGGTACTACCTTTTAAACCTTTTTTCTGCAACATCTTCCATATGATCATTTTCTCAATGTAATAACATTGTCGTTTTCATCTGTGCTACAAGTCTTCATTTTCTACAATAGCTCCCAAAATTGTATCTTAATTAGCTGCATCATAAATTCTATATTCCTATTTATATTAATCTACCATCTGTCGTTGGTCATACAAAATTACCTAAATAATAGTACATATTAGGCGTGAAACATATCTATGCAATATTTTACCAACCACATTCTATTCGTTTGTATCTAGCATATCATAAAACCATGATACATCCACTTTCTGAAAATTTCTATACTTAATAAGGTTTATCCATTTTTATGAGCTTGAAGAGATGGCCAAGAAATAATATGCCTCTACATCAACAAAATAGTCAGATGTAAATTTGCTAGAGATATGTAGTGTGGTGTCAGTATGCTTTGAAATGCAAAGAAAAGGAAAAGCGTTGTGCCTTCAAGCTTCATCTCCTTGAAGCTACGTTCTATTCCTCGTTTTACTTAGTCTGTAAAATATGAGTAGTTTGTATGTTTAGTGTAGCTGACTCTTGTGAATTTTGATTGTTCAATTAAAGCTTGGATTTTTCTTATGACTTATGTTGCAATGTTTGATCAACAGAGACACTAAATTTGTTTACCTAGCTTACTGATTTAATAGACTCTGAATTTTGTTTACCGGCTTACTAATTAATGGAGTTGCTAAATTTTTTTTAGCCAATATGCTGTTATCAGTCTCTTGTTTATTTCTATTTTTCGTATTCATGAAGCATGCGAGCTTTTATAAGATTGAGTATCTTAGTTTTTTTTCGTTTTTCTCTTTTCTCTTTTATAACATATGTGAGCTTTTGTAATGTCATGTCTGTTGCCTAATGAACAAGTTTATAGTAGAATATTTTTATGCTATAAATTCAGTATATAATATCACATCCTTATCTGCCGCGCGCTGGGCGCGCGTCAATCACTAGTCATAACTACCAAAGGTCAAACAACTTAAAAAAATAGAGTTAGTACTTTTGCCAACTGTACTACTACCTCCGTTCCAAATTATAGTTCGTTTGACTTTTTTACCACAAGTTTGACCGCTCGTCTTATTCAAAAATTTGTGTAAATATAGTCAAATTAAAGTTATTTTCGTTAATAAAGCAAGCCACCGCAAAAAATATGATAATTTGCACAAAATTTTGAATAAGATGAGTGGTAAAACTTAGGGTCAAAAAAGTCAAACGAACTATAATTTGAAACGGAGGGAGTATGTTGCAACTGTGCTAACATATCAGATTGTCTAACCAATTAGATCAAATCTTCACTTTTCCTCTATTCAAGGACCAAAAACTTGTCTTCCAGACAGCCCATACTTCCCTTTCTCTTTCACTTGGGAAACAAGGACTTATAATCACACATCCATGTCAATGAACATCACTCCATTTTCTTTAGAGCATCGACTCCAAGTTTCAAAACAAGGAAACAGATCGTTCCTTGCACTTCTTATCTTGTCCATTTGCTTCCTTTTTTATCCCAAGCACCAAGAATTTATATTCAGCATGATTAAATAAAAAAAGCGAGCAATCTAACAAACTTGTCTACATTCGAAATTTCAATAGTAGGAATTTCGTCTGAACAGTTCCTTAGGCAAGAAAGGGATAGGTTGGAAATTGTCAGGACAAAATTACTAATATGGAATTTGTGTTTTTCATAAATGCAGCATAGCAAAGGGGAATACCTTACTGCATCCTGAGTGTCTATGTTCTTCAATCTGACCAAATCACTTTTATTCGCCGCAATGGCCATAACAATATCTTTGCTAGCCATTTGCTTGAGCTCTTTCACCCATTTTGTGACACGAAGAAAAGTATCACTATCCGTGATGTCATACACTAATAGAGCAGCTGCAATAATGGAATAAAAATGGTGAGAAAAATAATGATCTGTATGGATCATATACTACTAAAAATGAGTAGGTTATACCATCTGCATCACGATAGTATATAGGACCTAGCGCATGAAACTTCTCTTGTCCAGCTGTGTCCTGAAGGAAAATGAAATATTTACTAATAAAGCTCGAGGAAAAAACTTGAAAGTGAATTATAAAATAAATTCTAGTGCTAACAAGCACCAAAGCTAAGATGACTTATAATTTGTAACACAGGGAGTACACAGTTTCCTGTGTTGGAAAAAATGGCATGCACAAACCTAAGCATCATTGAAAAAATATGTATTATACATAAATAAGATCAAATCAATTAAGTATACAAACTAAATAAGACAATAACATCCTCATGTAATTACATGATATTAATAATTCGATGTAGAAATTTCGCAGAAGTTTAACCAAGGTATAAAATATCTAATTATAGTAAGATATTGCAACAGAAATAAAGTACAAAGTCCTCCCCAACTGCAAAAAGAGAACCAATTATAGTACAGAAACATGCAATCAAAATTAATGCATATCAAAGAGATGACAACGCACCCATATAGAGAGCGTAATAGGCACACCTTCAACAACAAGGCGCTTTGTCAAATAAGAGGCTTGAACCGTTGCTTCCTGCTTGTCTGAGAAGACATTATTCACATACCGCAGTACCAGAGATGTTTTCCCAACTCGTCCTGCAACAAGGGAGAAGGTGGTATCACAGCAAGAGTAAATGGTTCAGGATTATTTTTGGAGGAAAAAAAAGTTAAACATATTGGTAGCAAGTGACCAGGAGCCACTTTGACCTAAATCCTACATTTAAATTACACCAAGACAACTTAAAAGTAGTGTCAATTACTCAGCTTGTTATCAAACTATTTAGCTTGTTATCAAACAGCTTATAAGGCTGAACGACTTACAAAATAAGCATTCTAATTTGGCATATAGCATATATCCAATTCACAAACCTATCATCTTTCATACTTGCCTACTTGTCCAGTAATGCTAATGCATCACAAATAGCACACAGTTCTATCTCCAATTTCACGCCTATAACAACACTGGAAAGAGACCTAACCCTAGCTAGGACTAAGTTCGAATAATCAAAACCCAAAGGGAGCAATGAAATTGATAGGATGGGCGCGATTCGTCCACGCTCCGCTGCGATCCGCACTTGCGTAACTACTCTAGACTCAAGGAGGTAGAATTCAGCGGGAATGCTCACGATTCTGGCCAAAGGGGAGGCCCTGGGGGTTTGGGGATCGGAAGGGGGCCGTACCGTCGCCGAGTAGGACGAGCTTGAAGGAGACGCCGGATGGCCTCGACCCCATCGGCGACGCTGAGGCTGAGGCTTCTAGCAGCTGCGGAAGGTTCCGGAAACTTCCGGATCGCCCTCCGCCGCGGCGCCGGCCAGTGCTGCCGGTGCTGCGGAGAAGGAAAGTGGGAGACGGGAGAGAGAGACGGAAAGGAATCGTGGAGATGCAAGTTGGGACGAACACGTTGACAACGTTTGTGTTTGGCGAACGGACCGCGGGGCTGCGGGCCCAGCCGCCTTTTGAGAGGCCCGTAGGCGCAGCTCCCTAGGCCCAAAAGGCTCAAATCGAGCAGGTCTCAGATAGTTTAGTTGGTCAGCCAAAAATTCCCGGCCGGACACTACCTAAAATTCTCAAATTATAGTAGTTTATACTTTATAGATCACAAATTCAACCCCCAAATTCCACTATGCAAAAAAAGATTTTCATCACATCAAAATATCATAACATGCATGGAGTACTAAATGTAGATGAAAACAAAAACTAATAGCACACAGTTTTGTTGTACTCTGCGAGACGAACATTTTGAGCCTAATTAATCATTTTTTGGACAATTTTTCACACATACAAACAAAATGCTACAGTGCGCATTTATGACACCCGCACAGGTCTAAATCGGGACTCCCGAATCGCGATCTAAACGTAGCCTAGGTGGAATATGGTTCCACTGGCTCAAGATGCAAGTTTTTGTTAGACCTAGTCTAAGTGCATCAAGTGCCAAACAAAACTCTACTTGCCTCGTTAAAAGAATATGCCAGAAAATATTTTTGATATGATGGTGGAAGTGGCCATCTTTGTAATCTCGGTGACTTTACACACACATTAGAGCTTTTAGTTGGCGTTGTTGTAGGCACACTCATAGATGTACGAGCGTGTGGTGCTGTATGCACTGGCTTCATCTTTATAATGTTGTAAGATTATCTCCAGTAGATTACTTATCTCCATCACAAATACAAAAAAACTGCCATTTGAGAGATAGAAGGTGCTCCAACAGATTACCAATCCCATCCCCATTGCCAAAAACACTATAACACACCTCCCTCTTGTCCATATATGGCTTTTAGTAGTCTGCTGTAGCGGTGATTACCAAAAACGGAAAAAAAGTTATCGTAGAGAGATATTTTTGTAATGGGATATGTTTAATCTGATGTAGATGCTCTCATAAGCAAGAGTGACTTTTTCACAAGGTAGTGCAGTAGCAACTCCTGCAATAAGTTTTACACCATGGGACAATTTCAAACTTTGAGTCAACATAAATGGGCCTAATTGTTAACTGGAGACCCAGTCAAGAAAGGCACGCACAACTGCACAAGCCTACCAGAAGTCAACTTGTATGGCGGGCACGTACTTGATCCAGTCAAATCTTCTGTCATGGCGTTCTGTTCAACTTTCAGAACTACCACACACCAGTCCGCTGCTTCAACCGGACCGGACCGGGTTGTTTCCGTCCAGCAAGATTCTACGCTGCTGTTCATGGTCTCCTCCAGCAAATACCTAATTGCTGATAATCTGTAGTAAATTACAGTTTAGAAAGTACCATTGGAAGCAAAAGAAATTGTGTTATAGTGTGCACTTTTCTTGACTCAGATGCTACAGAGTCTCAAATTCTCCCAACTTCCGTTGATATCTGCGTATGGTTTCGTCACTCTCTAGCTAGTATTTGTTACTAATTGCTACAAATCCATCTTTCCCCTCTTGTACTCTACTGCCGGATCGATATGGAAGCCGCCGTCCATGTCCATGATCAAGGTCACCACGCTGCCGCAGCGATCAATGGCGAGCTGGAGCTACAGCTCGTCGGAGATCCCAACAATGCCGCCGCCGCCGCTGCCGTCACTCCCGCGGCCGAGCAAGAAGAACAGAGGACCGATGGCCGGCGGCGACGCGGGCGCGCGCGCCGCCTCGTCCGGCGGCTCCACCCGGCGCCCGTGGCGCGCGCGTGCTGGCGCTGGCTGAAGCACCCGGCGCACCTGGCCCTGGTGGCGTGGTCGCTCTGCGTGGCGGCGTCGGGCTCCATGCTGGGCCTCCTCCTCCTCGGCGCCCTCGACGGCGCCTTCCCGCGCCGCTCAGTCCGCAACCGGTGGGTCGAGGTGAACAACCAGGTGCTCAACGCGCTGTTCACGCTGATGAGCATCTACCAGCACCCCGCGCTCTTCCACCACGCCGTCCTGCTCCTCCGGTGGCGCCCCGGGGACGGCAAGGAGCTCAGGGAGGCCTACTGCCGGAAACGGAAGGGCGCCGGCGCCGGCCCGGCGTGCCCGCGCCGCGGCGACCGGGCGCACATGTCCGTCGTGGTCGCGCTCCTGCACGCCACCTGCTTCGCGCAGTACGCCATGTGCGGCCTCTACTGGGCCTACTCCAGCAAGGCGCGGCCGGACGCCGTCGTGACGGCGCTCGCCGTCGCCGGCACCGCGACGCCGGTGATCGCCGGCCTGTACATGTACTTCAGCCCGCTGCGGCGCCGCCCCTGGGCTTGTCGACTACCTCCGGTGGATGTTCTGCTGGAGCTGCGCGCTGGCGCAGGAGGTGCGCACGGCGAACCTCCTCCTCGACGTCGAGGCCGGGAGCGTTCCGATGAGAGACTCCGACGGCGGGCGAGCTGAAACCGATGGCATCACTCTGCAGCCTTTGCCGAGGGAGAACGGGGTTATGTCGTCGTCTTCTCAGGGAGGGCCTTCTCATCTTGTTGCAACTCCGCCGGCGATCATTGACGGACACCCTGTTCAGCTGGGGAATTACTCCCCGTTCCGAGGTGACGAGTCGCCGTTGCTGCGGCAGGAGCAGTGGAGCAGTTGTTCTTCGGGAGAAATGACGGCACCTGTGCCGCCATCGATGCCGGAAGGAGAACGCCGACGGGTTCAGTGACACAGTATCGATCTAGTGATTATGAATCCTTCTGCGCTTCCGGAATGCAAATATGTGTGTACAGAGTCGTCCTTGTTTGCCTTTACTTTCCCGGCCTCTCGATCCGTTTCTTTCTGAATACAGATGCTTAATTGAATCTTGGAAATTAAACCAACGGTTTTGCTATATCATGCCCTTGGATGTCCCCACACACAAATTCTTCGGCCAATCGTCATGGGCCCATGATACTCAGGAAGCAACCAAAGCGGACAAGCAGGCCGGAAAGGCAAAGCCCAGGAATCGGAAGCCCAACTTCAAAAATTTCAGTCCAATCTGGGTCAAGTGATCATCATCGACAAGTGTAGGGCTTCTAATCCGGCTGTGTTTTTTTTGGTTTGTGAAAACTTTTACACACATTTGACCATTAATTAAGGGTATCAAATAAAGTCAGTATACAGAACTACGTACAGAACCCTAGGTTAATTTGCGGAGTCTATCTAATGAGGCATTTGACCGTACGATTAGAGGATGGTTACTGTAGCATTACGGTAATAAATTATGGGTTAATTAAGCTCATTAAATTTGTCGTGCAAAGTTACACTCATCCTTAAAAGGGTTTTACAAATAGACTTCATTTAATACTCCATGCATGAAAGATTCTTTGGATTTTTTTTGGCTAAAACAAAGAAACAAGGCCCATAAAAATACAATTCTAGTTTTTAGATAGACTAGCAAATATGCCCGTGCGTTGGGTGAATAAGACTTTATTAGCGAAGGCAAGTGGAAGCCATAGACGCCACCAATTCCGCGTCTGATGCGAAGCAGAATGAAGGAGAGATCTTTAGCGGACATATTACACGCAGAAATAACAGCTGATCGACGACGAGGATGCGAATGATGTGACACGATGAAGGGGTGCATGCGGCGGTGCGAGATAGCGAGAGGAGGTGAGGTATTGTGGATTGATTAAAAACAAGTGCATTGCTATAGGTGAAGGGACTTTGTAAGCGAATGCGAGTGGGAGTCATGATGCCACGCATTCCGCATCAATGAGGAGCACGATGAAGAGTGATATGTTGATTTTTTTGGACGGGAAGGGAACCTTCACTACCCCTTCTTGATAAATGTCAAGTTGATTTTGGACCGAAGGGAACGGAATCGGACAGACGGCCATGCTGAGTCCGGATCAATATTGGGCGACGTTCGAAAAACATCAAGCAGAAGCACTACGTCCCTTTCGCCCTTAGCTTCTAACACCGATACAATTGATGAAGAAACAATTGCTTAAGTTGCAGCCTAATATTATGTTTACTGTATAGCTTCATATAAGATGGTTTTAATCTCTGCCAAAAAAATTGACTAAACCAAGTACGTGTAGTCACTCATTACAACCTTGGATCGCACATATATTCTCTTCTTTTATCAGGAAAATTGTGAGCCTTCAAACTTCCGACATCTGCAACATATTTTTCCAGCCAATTTACTGGCATGAGGAGTAGGCCTTGGCCAGCATTGTCTCTCCTTCAACCCGATGGGTCGATCCCGCAGAGTGGCGTCCGGCGTGCCGTCTAGGCGGCCGTGCGTGAGAGTGCCAGAGTGCAGCTATCATGGTAAGCCAGCGAGCATCTTTTCTGCATGACTGTAACTGCAAGCCGCAAATATGAAGCTAAGCAAAGATGTTTGCGGGCGGGCTAACAGCTCTGCAAAGAACACACCACCTTTGGCATAGTCGGCGGGTTCTGCGGGGACGGCATTTGAAGTCAACGGCAGCACGGCGAATATGCCTTTATTGCCATCCACCGTGGATCTGTGGCCCTTGCACACAGGGTCACGCATGTTTCCTATATGGAGTACATAGCAGACGGCTCATGGTGGCTCTTCCGCTCTTACCGTCGAGCAGTACTCCACGACAACACTGATAGAAAGATCAATCAATCGGTTTTTCGGCTTTTTATTTATATACGAAGGCGGCGGCGTTAGGTAAAGGGAGACCATGCATGAGATCAAGTTAGAGTCATCGGTGGTTGATTAGAGTGGGACTCGGCCTGAAAATAGAACAAGACTTGTATACGACAGACAAAATATGACACGGACAGAACATACAATATTTTTTTCATGAATTAGGTAATACATGAGGGGTTTTTTTCGTAAAATTATGACGTACCGCTAAATCAATCCTTGCTTTATAATTAGGTAGAGATTAATATCGGTGACAAAAGAACTTGCTACTGTTAATAACTATCTCAACCCCATCTATTTAGGCAGGAGCGGAGCCAAGAATTGAATATATACAGGAGGGGCAATGAAAAAAAAAGTAGAACCAATAGCCATATGAGCTTGTTGTTAGTCACATAAATAATAGTAGCATGTTTCACAAATCTCAACTAACAGAAAATTACATATCTATCATTTTAAAGTTAGCTCTACGGCTACCAGGAAGATAGTAGGATATAATAATATCTAGAGTACTAATTGATGCAACCAATTCCTTCTCTATATAAATTACCAAATAATCTCGCAGAAATCCATCTCCCAGTGTAAATTGAAGGCATGTCTTCACAAGTTTCATAGCAAAAAAGCATCTCTCGGTAGTTGCAATTGATATCGGTAGAGTTAACTGTCCACCATAGGGTAAAATAATTATTTTCCTGTTTTAAATAGTCCACTTGTCAGGTTAGCAAGCGTTTGAAATTTCTTTAGTTGTGGATGATTGCATACATCAATTTGAAAATGTGGCACCCGAGACTACAATTGAGCCCTTTCTTGACTTGAGAACTCAGCAGGATAATATTTTTCCACCAAAATACATATATTGGCTTTGTCAAATGTGCTCCATCGAGGATCCAAAGAACCACAAAGGGATAAAAGCTCTAAGAACTGAATCAATCTTCTAACTCATCTAGTTGTTCATCAATTGCAACATTAAACACATCTACTTTGTAATGGTGGAAGGCTGTAGTATTGTCACACGATTTAATCACATCAACATACCTGCAGATGGCAAGACATGGATTGATTGATAAATCAACATAATTTATGCATAAGAATAAATATGATGTAATATACATGCACAAATAATTTTGGCAAAACACATACTTCTTACTCAAATGGAGAATATCAATCTCATGCTTTGCAATAAACAATTTGACCTCATCAAGAAGAGGTTCCCACCCATTATTTCGCAACTCAGCAAGCAACACTTTTGTAGTAGAAACTGAATATACTACATTTAAGATATCAATGTTTCTTATTTTGATGTGTTTGATACAACACATCAGTTTTCATCATAATCTTTTCCACTAAAAGAAGAATAAACACAAAATCAAATGTGACAATAATTTGCAAGGCACAACTAGCATCTCCCTGAGAATACTTCAAAACTGAACGGACATTAGCAATGTTGCGTAATATTGAAATGGTGGCACCAAAAACATCTTCTTTAAGCTCAGTATTGACTTTTAGTAGGAACTCCATCTCGTGTCACCTGGCCTTTGTAGAGAGGATACCTGATTTGCCTCTCGCCCCGTGTCAAGCTCCCCCAATTCAATTTCACGAGCAATTTCCTCTGCTTGAATGGCTATCAACTCATCATTGCGCTTAGGAGAAGCACTAAGATCATTTATGATAAAATTTGCATGCTGAAAAAAAACTGTATACCTCATGTAGCTCCCTTGATGCTGCTACAAGGGTCAATTGAAGCTGATGAGCCATGCAATAAATATTATGTATAAGGATACGCATCGATAATTAGAGCTTTCAATCCATTCCACTCTCCCCGCATGTTACTGGCCCCATCATAACATTGACCTCTTATGTCTTGTATACTTAGACCATTAGCTGAGAGAATAGCACAAATTGACTTCTTAAGAGTCGCAACAGTAGTATCTTGGACATGGATTAGATCAAAGCAACGCTCCTTTATAAGTCATTCCTTGTTGACAAATTGAATGACTATGGTCATTTGCTCTTTTTTGGACTCATTCGAGTTTCATCAACCATTATGCAAAACTTGCTACTACCAATTTCTTCTCTAATTGATTTCTACTCTTTTCAAGTAAGTATGCTTAGAATTTCTTTTTGGACATCAGGTGAAGTGTATTTTGCATTTTTGGGAGCTTTTTCAAACACAACCTCATTAACATTCTTGTTATAGGAAGCCAAAAGCTTTACCATTTCAAGAAAATTACCCCTGTTTAAGGAACCTGGAGATTCATAATGGCCTCTAAAGGGACAACCTTGGACAGTTGGCCGCCTAAGAATACAAATAAAGCTAGTTAAAATCACTACTAGAAATGTTAATATCTATGACGTTTTCCTCATGACATTTTTAATTTTCGTCATTGAATATTGCATATCTATGACGAAATTTTGGTTTTCGTCATGGATCATTAGTGATGGAAATCAGCGCTACGAATTTATGATGAAAATGACGAAAACGTCATAGGACAACATCCGATTTCGTCACAGAACAACGCTCCATCAACATAACTCATTTACGACGTTTTTGTGTTAAAATTACGAAAGAGAATTTTCGTCACTCATAAATTACACGTGTACTCATTCCGGGCCCGCACATGCTACTGCCACGTGTAAGAGTGGGTCCCGCGCGGTCACCCTCCTCCGAGCCAGCGCGCCACGTCGGCCGGCCCAACACGCCACGCGGCCTAGCAGGCCACGTCGGCGGCCCAGAATCAATACAAGTGCACGTCGGCCCAGCGGGCCACGTCGGCGGACAAGAATGCAGCCCAGAATTAATTCTAGTGCTACGGGGTAAAAAAAAGGGTCGAGGGGGGCGTCGAACCCGCGACCTGAAGGATAGAAGCGCTCAGCCTTACCACTAAGCTACAAGTACTGTTGTGATTTAGTGCTCAGAAGATTATCCTTTATAAAAGTATCGTTGGTTAAACAACAAGATTGAAACACTTGGAAGATTATTCTTCAGACAGATATTCTTCAGACAGAGCTGCGTTCATCCCGGTGCGGCGGCGGCTGCTGCAAAGGAAATCATGACTGTGGTTTTGATGGAATTACATTTTGAAAACTTGATCAACAAAGAATTGTGCCATATTGATTATAAATTTTTATCTTACCATGTGTGTCTGTATGGTTGACATATCTGTATGTGCATCTGATGATGGCTTATCTTGTATCTGTTTTGTAGATGGACAGAAGTTGGGTAAAAGCAAGGCAATTCACACCAACACACACCAATGGATTGGAACAATTCATGGGTTTTGTTAGGCAAAGATTTGCTGAACACATTCATGTACCTTGCCCATGTCGTCATTGTCTTAATCAGCATAAACGGGCTCAGCAAGAAGTCAAAGACCACATACTTCTCTTTGGAATGCATGAATGGGCTCAGCAAGAAGTCAAAGACCACATACTTCTCTTTGGAATGTCGGCTACATACACGCGGTGGACTTATCATGGGGAATCAAATGATGCTGATATTGTTGAATATTCTGAGCAGGTGGAGGAATCTGATCATGCTCATGTGATTGAACCGGATGAATCTGGCCATGCTTTTGCTGATGGTGGGATTGAAGCAGATGATGAAGACAATGTCGATGATGATGTAAAGCCAGATTTTGAGTTGGTGGCAGAATTGTACACAGCCGCAGAGCAGAATGGACAGGAGCCAAATTTTACTAGAGTACTTGAAGATTTGAAGCGTTCAGTTTGCCCAGGATCTAGCCACACAAAATTTTCCTTTCTTGTGAGGTTGCTTCGTATTAAGTCCCGCTATCGAATCAGTAATACAGCATTCGATGCATTATTGAAGTTGTTGTCCACAACATTCCCTCATTGCCAATTACCAGAATCATATTATGAGGCAAAGAAATGCCTTCGTGAATTGGGTCTTGGATATGATGTGATACATGTATGCAAGAATAATTGTGTGCTGTTTCGCAAGGATTATGCCAAAATGGACGTGTGCCCAAAATGTGGTGTATCAAGATGGGAAGATAAGGATGGCAGCAAGCGTGTTCCTCACAAAGTTTTGAGACATTTTCCACTTATACCAAGGTTGAAGAGGATGTTTGTGCATTTTTGGGATGAACAGCTGAGGACACCCAATGGCACAAGACAAAGTGGATCCCGGTGGATAACGAAATGATCCATCCAGCTGATGGGGGGCTTGGAAACAGTTTGATTTGAAGTATCCAACTTTTGCAAGGGATGCAAGGAACTTGAGACTAGCTGTTGCTACACATGGTTTCAATCCATTCGGAGATTTTAGCACAACTTATAGCATGTGGCCTGTGCTTGTCACACCCTCAAATCTGCCTCCATGGGAATGTGTCAAACCATCCAATTGCTTCATGTCTTTACTAATACCCGGTCCATCAGATCCAGGAAAGGACTTTGATGTATTCTTGGAGCCTCTTATAGAAGAACTTCTTGAACTCTGGAATGGTGTCAGTACATATGATGCAAGTTGTGCTTCAAAGTTTGACCTTCGTGCAGCCGTTCTTTGGTGCATTCATGACTATCCAGCTTTAAGCACCATGTCAGGGAGGACCACAAAAGGTTATTATGCATGTATTCATTGTGACAAAAATCCATTGTCAAGGCCACTAAGAAATAAGTTGTGCTACATTGGTCATCGCCTGTCTCTTATACACATCTAGATGTGTATAAGAGACCTTGGCTTTTGATGGGCGACAAGAAAAGCAGGAAGTGCCAGGAAAGTTCACTACAAAGGAGGTCATGGAGGAACTAGAGAAGGTGAAAGATGTCAGGCCAGGTACACATTCTGCAAGTAGAAAAGAAAGCGAGGAGAGGATGAGGAACCGGTAATTTTTAACCGCGTAGCTGGGTGGTGGAAGCTGCCATACTGGAAAGACTTACTGCTACCCCACAATCTTGATGTGATGCACATAGAGAAAAACATATGTGACAACCTTCTTGCCACATTATTGAAACTTGAGGGCAAGACAAAGGATACAATCAATGCTAGGCTAGACTTATATGATATGGGCATAAGACAACATTTGCATTGCTACCAGCAAGGTGACAAGGTCAAAATGCCACATGCTTGCTATGTCTTGAAGCCCGAACAAAGAAAGGAATTTTTGAAGTTCCTTAAAGGTGTATCAAGTTTCCATATGGATATGTAGCCAACCTAGCAAAACACATAAGTGCAGATGGTTCCAAGTTCCAGGGCCGGTTGAAAACTCATTCTTGCCATGTCCTTCTGCAAAGAATTATACCTGCTGGCTTAAGGGACTTGTGGATAAGGATGTATATGAAGCAGTTGCAGAACTTGGGAACTTCTTCAGAGAATTATGCAGTAGAAATCTGAGGATAGATGTTTTGAAGCGGTTGAAAAATGACATTCTGGTGATCTTGTGTAAGCTTGAGAAAATCTTTCCCCCAGCCTTTTTTGACGTGATGGAGCACTTGGCAGTGCATCTACCTGACGAGGCATTACTTAGGGGTCCTGTACAGTATGGCTGGATGTACCCGATAGAACGATGTCTAGGCACATTGAAGAATTTTGTAAGCAATAGGGCTAGGCCTGAAGGATCAATTGCTGGGGCTTACATAGCAAGTGAGACTTTGGCATTTTGTTCAAGGTACATAGAGGATGTTGACACAAGTGTTAGCCGAGATGGTTGGTCACATGATGGGCCATTAGAAGATGATACCTCAATTTTCATGCATGATGTTAAACTCATTGGCAAGGATAGGCTACAATTGATAGATAACAAAGTTATGGAGAAGCTAGTTTGGTATGTACTAAATAACTGTGAAGAAGTTGATCCATATTTGGAGTAAGTATAATTTAAATATGCTAATTTGTTGTTTCTTTTATTAATAGTCAAATTTCCCTAATGTTTTCACTATGTCCTGCAGCATGTACAGAGAAGAGTTATTGAGAGAATGCTTACAAGATGTTGATAAAAGGCTTGAAAAAGGATTTCCAAAATGGTTTGAGAATTATGTAAGTGACTGGCATATTTATATATTTAGCTTGTGCATTTGTTGAACTAGTGGAGATGCATTTTTATATTTATATTTACCTTTCATATTATGTTTGGTGTAGATCAAGGAGCTACATAAAGAGAAACCAGAAGAGGTCAGTGAAGGATTGTATGCACTCTCATGTGGTCCTGATCTCCGTGTCAAGAGTTGTGCTGCTTGCACTGTCAATGGAATTCGGTATAGCACTGTTGACCGTGAGAAAAACCTGCAGACCCAGAATAGTGGTGTCCTGACCGAGGGCACGCATGAACAACAACCAACTGAATTTTATGGTGTCCTTAGGGAGGTTATTGAGTTACTGTATAACTCCAATCTGCATGATGTCTTACATTGCTATGTGATTGGTATAATCAAGCTGGGAAGACTGTAGGCATCAGAGACGATGGACACTTCAAGTCCATCAACACTCAGTCATTTTGGTACAAGTCTGACTCGTTCATTTTGGCGACCCAAGCAAGAAAGATATTTTACCTGCAGGACACCTCTTTAGGCAAAGATTGGCGAGTTGTGCAAAAATTTGAACACATGGATGTGTATAATGTGGCTGAAAGAGATGACCGCTACTCTGATGTACACCAAGATGATCATTGTTCTGATACAGAGCATGAGGTGCATGATGGTGATGCTGCTGATGTCCTTATGCAGGATGTACAGGATGGAGGAGACACTGAAATTGAAGCTAATTTAGCCGATCTTTTAAGAAACAAGCAGCAAGTTATCAACATGGCTGAAGATAGCGACGATGAAGATGACACTGAACTACAATATTGTAGTGATACAAGTGTAGATGACATGTGGGAAGGCGGTGATGATTTTTAGGAGCTGTAGGTTGTTGAATGATCTGAAAGTCTATTTTCAATGTGATGTAAAACTGAAACTTTTGGTGGAGGGAATTTTCTGAATGTTAACATTTGAAATTTGTCAATTTTCATCAGATGCTGATGTCAATTTCTGAATCAGTTGTTGATGTCAATTTCTGAATCTTGGTCTGAAACTTGTGTCAATTTCTATCAATTTCTAAATGTTAACAGAAAACAATGAGCTTTTGTGGAGGTTCAGACAACTGCAACTGATGTTTGATGTTTGTTTCTGAAACACAAGTCTATTTCTGAATGTTTTGCAGAAGTGCAACTGATGAAAATTGCTTCAGACAACTTCAACAAGTTCAGACAGAGAGAAAGAAGACAGAGCATGTCAACTGCATCTAATGAAAGCTGATGCAACAGCAACTGCAACTCACGCATGGCAACTGCAACTCACGCCTGGCAACTGTAACTGCCTCTTCATCGCTACAACTGCGGTTCACGATCGTGTCGCTTCATCTTCGTATAAATTGCTCCCCTCCGTCGTATAAACAGAGAAGATAGAGAGAGAAGACAGAGAGACAATGGTGTCCCCGCCGAGGATCCCGTACGTGACCTCGTCGGAGGAGGAGGACGAGGAGTTGTACTCATCGGAGCGCGGCTCATCAGATGACGAATCCAGTGACAGCAGCTCTGACACCGAGGAGCTGTCACACCCTAAAATTTCCAATTTTAGGATGTGAATAATAAACTTAATTAATACAACGATTTTCTATAATTTGTAAAATATTTCTAAGCTGTATTATAATTTTCGGGGAATTTAGTATAGGAAAATTTCGTTTCCTAAATAAATAAAAATAACATAGGCTGCAACATTGTGTGGCTTGCATTCTTGCTGGTTGTATTAGTGCATTTGTGTGCAAAAATTTTCAAAAACACGTTTAGAAGCCTAATGGGAATTTTTCAGAGTTTTCTGTAATTTATTCCTATTTGCCCTATAGCAAATTCCAATTTTTGGAGCATGCTAAAATTCTTTTCATGAGCTCCAAATACATTATTTGGGTTCCTCATGTCCAAATCTATCTCTAGGATTTTTTCCTATGATTTTTGGAATTTTCGGAGTATTTTTCATGGTTTAAAGATGAATTCTGGACTCATCTGGAATTATCTTATAACCAGGAAATTAAATATTTCGAGAATAAAAATCATCATAATTCTTAATAGACCAGCCTTGGCCCAAAGTTGACCCAATTTTAGCCCAAATCCATCCCATCACTTTGTTGGCCAAATTTCAAAGCCCATTAGTGTTTCTAAAAGCCTATTAGCATTGAAAGGGACTAAACCATGTTTTAGTTCCATATTGCTAATGGACGTGGAGGTGAGATGTTTTCTCCCTATATATACAAACCACCTCTTCTCCAGAAAAGGCACACCATCGACTCCGTTATAGGGAGGCCCCTTGAATGGGATTCCCTAAGGTAGTCTTTTTCCACCATATCTTCTGCTAGTGCCCATTCTTCGTCTCGTCCGCCGAGCCTCTTGTCGTTTTTTGCCCCAAGATTTCGCCTCAAGATTTTCAGTAAGTCCCTCAGCGAATCTTGTAATTTTCTACCATATTTGTTTAGTATTTCTTTCGTAGAAAAGTCCCTGCTAGCTTCAAGTGCCGTTAGTCCTTAGTTTCCAACGTTTTCTGAAAATTCGACTAGATTCTTGAGCTGCTCACTGTTTCGACCATAACTTTTGATCTGCTTATCCAAATCTAGCAAATAAATACACTTTAGATATCTACAGAAAATTTCCTACAACTTTCATTAAGGCGTCAGGTCAGAATATGGTTATAACTAAGTCGAAAATATTTAATTAGGTTCCTGCACAGATTTTCACCCTCAAACAGATTCTGATAGGTGCACTAAATCATGTGTCGTTTCAAAACAGCAGCTCCTAAAATCGTGATATTTTGCCAGAAGATAGATCATCGAATTCTGAAACTAACCCAACTGGATTCACATTAATCGCATGTTTAGAACTCGAGATATGAAATAAACAAGCAGACTATGTCATATGGTGACGAAAATTGATCAAGCCATAACTTTCTCGTTCTAGCTCCGTTTCGATCCGTTTTGGTTGCGTTAGATCCATATAAACTTCAACTACGTGTTAGCACTGTTATTTACACCATACTTTATTTCTGAAATTTATTTATTATTAATTTGGTTAAAGACTAAGTACATGTGCTTTCTTAAATAAAATCTAATTAAGTTCTACACATCGGTTTTCCTTGTTAAATATTAATTTGATTAATATTATTCAATGAGTTTATACATAAAAATTCAAGTAGATTATATCTCGGTTTTTATAAGCTAATATTTATATGCTTAATATTCATTCAATGTGTTTTGTAAATAAAAGTTGACTAAGGTTATATCTCGATTTTCATAAATAATATTAACATGATTAATATTTAAGGCAACTAGCCTTTCTAATTAAAAAGCAACCTAGAGTTAAACTTGGGCTTTTCACAAATGAATGTTAATGTGGTTAATATCAACATAAATATGTTTCTATCATAACATTGATTAGATCAAACACGACTCATAAATTATTCGATTAGATGTTCCCATATGATTTATTTTAAGTTAATACTTTAACTAGAATAATTTGTTAATACTTTAATTAGAATAATTTCTACTTGAACATTTGCAAGTAAAATATGACTAAGTTTACTTCGTCTTTTCTAAAGGTTAAAAATATAATTTGTATTCATTATTTATACACGGTTATACTTAATGAAGCTTATGGTCTTTCGTTAAATACCAAACTTTCGATAGTTGTATCTTTTTAACCATAGCTTCGTTTTTAGTGTTTCTTGCGCTCACGTAACCGTAGTAACGAGCCCTATCCGTTAGTACGCTCTTTTAAAGCTTTTCTTTTGATTGGTGTATTGTTCTTAGATATATCTTGTTTGTTTGCTTGTATAGTTATATGCTTGCATGCTTGTGTTCGATGATTGCTACGAGTAGACGGAACGTTGTTCAAATGAAGAAGACTTTGAAGATAATCTGAGCAGCTATACTTTGGAGAAAGGCAAGTGTCCCTAACCATCCTTCTACCTATGCTTTATTTATAATATCAAAATGTTTTAATCGGAACATGGAGAACCACCCAGGAAAACAGTGCAACCATGAGTATCATATGGCTCTGGTCTTGGCTAATTAATTAGAAACTTTAGTGGATGGTAACCTTACCGAAAGGGGCATGGGGGGAGGCCTTGACGGGGTATAGCTCGGTCCTCTTGAGCTGTGAGCTTTGGTAAGAGACAGACCTCATTAGGGAGGGTTATGCTTTGCTTGGACTGGAAACCTTAGCGGGTTACTATTTACTAAGGAATCTTTGTAAAGGCCTCGTAGCGTCCCTATGCGGTCACACCTCGGTAGTGTGATTTAAGAGGTTGGCCACCTCGGCATGGTTGGGTTTAAAGTTCTTTTGAACTTTTACGCGGCTTGTTAGTTAGTTCACCTGGGGGAGAACAACGAGCCAGCTGAAACTGGGTTACTTAATTAATTTTGCTGGTAGATGATGCTTAGTTTGCTCAACTGGGATTGGTTAAATGAACCCCTACTCTATGTTCCATATACTCTTTTGAATAATTAATTGGCAAGATCATATCTTTTTAATTGGAACATGGAGAACCACCCAGGAAAACAGTGCAACCATAAGTACTATATGGCTCTGGTCTTGGCTAATTAATTAGAAACTTTAGTGGATGGTAACCTTTTCAGGGGCATGGGGGGAGGCCTTGTTGGGGTATAGCTTGGTCCTCTTGAGCTGTGAGCTTTGGTAAGAGACAGACCTCATTAGGGAGGGTTATGCTTTGCTTGGACTGGAAACCTTAGCGGGTTACTATTTACTAAGGAATCTTTGTAAAGGCCTCATAGCGTCCCTATGCGGTCACCCCTCGGTAGTGTGATTTAAGAGGTTTGGCCACCTCGGCATGGTTGGGTTTAAAGTTCTTTTGAACTTTTACGCGGCTTATGGCGAAAGTGTACAACCTCTGCAGAGTGTAAAACTGATATATCAGCCGTGCTCACGGTCAAGAGCGGCCTGGACCCTCACATGATTAATTTACTTAAAGTTGATAATTAATTTGCTCTCTGGTTATTTCTTGTGGCTTTGCTGAGTACCAACCATAAGTGTACTCATCCTTGCTTACCGCTGCTCAGAAAGAAAAGTTGTGCGAAGCTGATGAAGATGATGCTAAGTTCTAGGCGTACGCAACCCCCAGTCGTTTGCCTGTGAAGATTGGAGCCTTCGTTTCCAGGATACGCTGTATACTCTGATAGATTGTAAGTCATTTATAGTTTATTTACGTGATACTGCATCTTTTATTCACTACTGGCTTACTCTATGTGTGAAACTTGATCCTGGCACACATACAGTGTACACTTGGTTTGTTTTCTAAAACCGGGTGTGATAGGAGCTCCACGACCGCGCTGACAGCGACGCCGGCGATCAGGAGGACGACGGTGATCAGGAGGACAACGACGACGAGGACGAGGACGACAGCGACGACGACGAGGACGATGAAGAAGAAGATGACGCCGCTGCCGCTGCCGCAGATGAGGAATGGTCGAAGCAGGAGAGTTACAAGTACTTCGACGACGAGGACGCTGCGGAGGAAGCCTACCTCGACGACCTCGAGCGACCCGCCAAGAGGAGGAGGATCGCGCCGAGCGGCCAGCCGGCAGCTGCGCCGACCATTGACCGCTCTTCTTCTGACGACGAGTACTCTGACGAGGAGTCTTCTTCTGACGATGAGTCTTCTTCTGACAACAAGCACTGAACATGGTTAGGGAAGTTAGGGAATTTGTCAATGACAGAGCACTGTCAATTTGCTAGCAATGCAGTTAGGGGAGTGTCAATGACAGAGCACTATCAATTTGTTAGCAATGCTGTTAGGGATGTGTCAACCAGTGAACATTTGTTAGGGAAGTGTCTAATTTGTTATATCAGTGAACTTTATTACATGTTTTAGTATGTGATAGCTGCAAGTGAACTTTTGTAAATTAAACTTGCTTGGTTTCATCTTTCAAATGTTTACTCAGAGGCAAACTATCAACAAGTTCAGACATAACCAATGACTTGCAGACATACATGACATATCTGCACTTTTGTAACAGAATTTTACTTGCAGGACACCTCTTTAGGCAAAGATTTAGCACAATTTCACAATCGATCAGTGCTGCAGGAAATACACAAGGACAGGCAACAGACATAGATGACATTATTGAGGCCATATCTATTTTCACCCATATTGCACATTCTTTAACTTGACTGATGTTCATATTCAGACATGTATGCCTGCTGCCTGCAGCAATCAGAAAATGCTCTCCATCATCAGAGACTCAGCAGTTGCAAAAGGAACACAAGAACAAGGACAAGTGCAATGTAATGAGCTTCCATTTAAATAGATAATGGAATAACTGATTTCCTTCCAATTAAATAGATAATACCATGACTTACATTGCTAGATCACTAGCACCAAAAGGACAAGACACAGAACTAGGGCACCAAAAGGACAACACACACAGATGTTTCTTGCTGGCCAATTACAACTTGCACATCTTGCTCATGTCAACACACACAACACTAGAGCAACAAAAGGACAACACAAAGATAGAATCAGTGCACATCTTGCTTCCATCCACTAGATGTTTCTTGCCTTCTTGGACATATTTATCAGTGCATGTTGAAATTCATCCTCCCTGTCCTTTTCCTTTGCAAGCTCAGCTTCAAGTATACCAATATTCACCTCTGCCTCTGCCTTCCTCCTAGTCTTCTTCCGCGCCTTTTCCTTTGCAAGCCGTTCTTCAAATATACTGATCTTTAACCTTGATGCAGCTAATGCATCGTGCAAGTCCCTGAAGCTCATGTCAGCCTACAAGATGCAAAATTCAAGGTGGCTTCTGAATCCATTGACAGAAAGCTGCTTCAGATAAGTGAAATGACATTGATGCTTCAGATACCAGGTAAGCTGCTTCAGATAAGTGAAATGACATTGATGCTTCAGATACCAGCCTAAGCATAATGGAAATCGCGCATGCTAGTATGATGGAAATGCTAGTACCTGTGCTTCTCCTTCCCCTTCCTCTTCAGTGCTTGAGGTCGTCAGATCGATGATGTCGTCGCCGCCGATGGCTCCCGGGCCAAGAGGAGGAGGATTGTGGACAGCAACGATGGCTCTCGGGCCAAGAGGAGGAGGATCGTGGACAGCAACGATGGCTCTCGGGCCGCCGCCTCCGATGGCTCCGGGGCCGCCGCCGTCGTCGCCTCCGATGGTTCCGGGGCCGCCGCCCTCGCCGCCTCCGATGGCTCCCGGGGTGCCGCTGCCGCCGCCGCTGGCCCGCCTTAGCTCATTACGAGCCTGGCGTCGAGCATGTGCGGATCGGTTCCGATCCATGGCCGGGGGGCGCGGCGGCGGAGTGGAGGAGAAGAAGAGGAGAAGATGGGGGTCACGGCGAGTGGGGGTCTTGTGTTCACTGGCCAGTCTTATGAGAAGATGGGGGTTACGGTTGATAATGAGGAGTGGGGGTACCTGTAACCGAAAATACTATACTAGCACAATGGTTTGTTCACTAGGCTGATATGAGGAAGGTCTGACGTTCGAAGCCGGATCTGGCGCATTTTTGTGGTTTTTTTGCCAGTTTTGTACATTGTTTAGAAAATAACAAAAAAATGATGAGCCCAAGGATCGAACCCAGGACCTGATGGGATGAAAATAGTTCACTTACCACTGCAACATCAGTTCTAGTGTGACGATTTAAGGTAACGAATTTTATTTATTAATCTAGTGACGGGTCGATGGGCCACAGCCGAAGAACACAGTTATATTTCACATTTCTCTTTTTAATCCGCAAAAACTTGTAATTGGTTTTTCTCTCTCATATGAACTCTAAATCTAGTGTTTTTTCCTGATTTTTTCTAAATCAACAGTTATATATTTATGATGGTCTTTTGTATGTTAATTAATATTTCATTGATCTTTTTTAAATAACTAATTTCCTTCCATTTAAATAGATAATAGAATAACATGTTCATGCGTAATAATTAGTAATGTCACTTCGTATTTTATGATGTTAGGGTCAATATAAGGTTGTCTTCAAGTCTAAGGTGCATATGAGTTGGAAAGTGTTATTAGGTCTTTAAATCTCAAAGTTTGGACTTAAGTTATATGAAACTATGTCATATGTGTATTGATTTGTGAGCAACGTATACAACGACTACATCAAAACTATTTGAAATTTTTATGACAACATTATGGACCAAAAATATGTTGTCAACTCAGTGTATAGAATTTTCTACCTAAATTTAGACAGTTTAAAAATTATTCTACGATAACTAGTACAATCAACTTTGAATTGTCCCTATAAGGCAATTGAATTTGTCCCTTATCTTAAAGGCACGGGTTACAATGTCACATATGAGCCCAAGTATACTTTTCTGCATTTTTTAAAAATTTATTTGAGGTACACATAGTTCAAATTTGGAGTATATTCCCTAAAAATGCAGAAAATCATTTTAATGATAGAAAATAGCAAATCTGTCCAAAAAAGCTGAAAATCTTAGAATACAACTTCTGTGTTATCATTTCAAAGATGAAAAGTTCAAAAGTTCAAAATACGGAAGCTCAAAAGCTCAAAAGTTCATAAATATTCGCCCCAAACTAACTTAGGCACCCAACCATCCATCCCCACCGTTGATCTACCATCCAACGCTGCTCAATGACACCTGAAAGAGTGGCCACTGAAATTTTTAGACGTGAAAAGTCGCTTTTGCCCTTAGTGCAAAGGAGAGCTTCAAAATATCCAACTTGCAGCACAAGGGCATTAACGACAATTTACCACCTCCTCGCGCGCTCGGCATCAAAATATCAGTCCCTCCCCTCCCCTCCCCTCCCCTCCTCGAACCCTAGCTCTCCTCTCTCCCGGCGGCCTTCCACCGCCCCGTCTTCCACCCATCTCTCTCCCGCCGACGAGGAGCGCCGCGCCGGATCTGCACCACGCCGACGAGGAGCGCCACGCCAGATCCGCGCCAGGCCGACGAGGAGCGCCGCGCCGGATCCGCACCACCGACGAGCAGCGCCGCCCGGATCCGCACCACGCCAACGAGGAGCGCCATCCCGGAGACCAGGTATGCCGCCGAGGAGCGTCGTCCACGACTACTACTACATCGACTTCTGCCGCCTCACCAGGTACGCCGACGACGATGACAAGAACTCGGTCACAAGCAGCAGCAAGAGGTATGCCAGATAATGTTCTCAGATTTCGTAATCAGTTCAAGTTCTCTGATTTCATGCTCAGATTAGGTTGTTAGATTCGTTGTTTCGATTAGTTGCTCAGAATCATGCTCAGATTCATCTTGAATAGTGTTGCATGCTCAGATTTGGTTGCCAGAGTCTGCCTTGAGGTATCTAGATGCACGGTTATTTTGTTATTATAGAGAAACAGTTCTGGACTTACCCGTCTGTATACGATTTATATAGTCCTATAGATTTAGAGTTGGTTTGTCAGTATCTGCAGCATAACTACTCATGGTACTATATGCTTGTGGTCCTATTTGGCATTTTAATAGTAGGTCACTAGGTGAATTGTTGGGTTTACTCCTCAACAAGAATTTGTTGATGCGTTATCATTACCAATCCATAGAGTTGAATTACAGCATCATCTAGCTTGTGTAGATGTCACATATTTAAGAACTGATGATAGTATTTTATCATAATGCGGCCTGTATGGTAGTATTTTTAGTTCTGAATGTTATGTTTTTATCATCTTCATGCGTATATATGCTGATGGTCGACATGGGTCTTGTGTTGTGTCCCTTCTTCATGCGTATATGCTGATGACAGGTGTTGTGTTCTGTTCCTTTTTCATTTGTATATGGCTCATGGTAGATAAACTGTTCACAGGTAGGGTTAAAATAGCGTAGGATGGTAGTGTAGCTGTAGCTGTATAAGGATTAGAGGATAGCATAGGATTTTAACATTTATAGTTTAGACTGTACTTACATTTTCGGTGACAATAGCAGTAGTTATGTATTCTGATGGTTAAAATTGTTCACATGTAAGAAACTCCACTATATGAATATGAGAGACAGCGTGAAGCAAACATCAAGGAGAATGTTAGGAGAATGCATGAACTTGGCATCAATGTTCTTGCATCATCTTTTAATTTGTCAACAAAAACTACAAAGGCAAAAAAGTCAAGCAAGCAGTGTAGTTACAACGAAAGTTCTGATTCATCAGAGTATCTCCCTGAAGCAGAAGAGGGTATTCAGGGAGGTGATGATACAGATTTAGATGATCAGCCTGTACCCCTAGCAATAATTGAGGTGCTTCTTCTATCTTTGTTTGGGTGCTATATATTTACATTTACTTGTTCTGATGCATTTTTTATTAGTTAGTCACATGCTTACACCTTTTTTTTGTTTGTTCAACAGTCTCCTGTTACTACGATACAATGGAAGGTTACTACCAAGAGGACCAGAAAAGGTTCCAATATGGCTCCAGGAGGAAGGCAGTCAAAGAGAGTGCGGCCTAATGGACCAGCGGAGGTGGCCCAAGGGGTTTCCACAAGATCAGCAAAAAGGCAACTGACGCAAGAGCAAGCAGCTGGCAGTACTGTGCATGAAGAATTGCCTCTAGTTGAAGATAACCATACTGGTGAAGATGTGAACAGGCCCACTAGCCCTTTGATGGATTGGTCGTATGGTGAAGAGCAGTCAAGCCCTTTGATGGATTGGTCATATGGTGAAGAACAGGCCCACTAGCCCAGTCCGAGCAGAGCGAACATCAAGACCTCCCCGATAATGAAGGTTGGTTATAGATGGATGACCCTCAAGCTTATATTAGTATTTCATGAATCCTAACATGAATCCTAACAATTAGTTTGATATCTATGCACTACCTCGGACTAGGAAAAGAGGCCCGAAGGGACCGAGGCCACCAACTAGGGGAATTTTGCTTGACAAAATGACTACAGCAATGGGAAGAAGGCTGCCCATACAAGTTGCTGAGGGGAACAAGAGACCACATGAACCAGTCCAAGGTGCCAAGTTTGCACCAGAGGCTGGTGTTGCTGTCAGGTCCAAAGTCCGTGTCCTCACTCATTGGAAAGAATACAAAAAGGACACTACACATTTTGATAATTTTGTGGGCATGCTAGCTGTAAGTGTATTGTTTTACACTCTTTAACTATATTCAACTCTATCATGCCCTTGTCTAACGCAGTAATGGTTTCAATTCACATCAACAGGGGAGGTTAGCCATTGACATCGATAACAAGGCAACGAAAGAAGCATGCATCAATGTGTTCCAGTCAAGGATACGGCAGAATCGACACTTGCTGAAGCAGGCCTACTTCAATGGCGTCCCAGCTAATCAAGTTCCCACAAAGTCCCCTGTTACTAGTATGACTGATGAGCAGTGGTCTAAACTTGTCGCTAAGTGGTCAGACCCAAAGAACAAGGTATATGCTCTCTTATCACATAGTCTTTACATTTAATAACAGTGATGGAGACTAACTGCTTTCCCTTTTAGGCTGTTTGTGATCAGAACAAACAGAACCGTGGTTTGGTTAAGCTGCCTCATGCTACAGGATCACGATGCTATGTTGCTCAATTGCACGCCTATGTAAGTGATCTGCTCCCATACGTATTTTATAGCTATATTCGTGGAATAGAGTGGATACTGTATTTATTTGTTGTTTGTGTGACAACTGAAACAGACCCAGAAGAAGAACAAGGAAGCAGGAATTAATGAATCAGAAGTTCAAGTACTGGATGAAGGACTTGATGCAGTAGAAGCCTTCAAGGTCTGCCATACCAGCAGCAAAATGGGCATGAGTGATGCAGCGAAACAAGCTGTCGTAAGTCCCTGATATTCTCACTTAACTGCCCTGCATTCTGTTGTGCATAAAAAATTGTTGTGCCAGCAGATTTTGCTTTGCCGTAATCCGTTTTCTATCTCTCTCAGAGTTTGCTTTGCCGTAGTTTGTTTTCTATCTGTTTGCATGAAGTGAATAGTATCTATGATGATCCTGAAATACGTGCAATTGATGGTAGCGTTGTTGGTTGCTGCATGATTATTACCCTATCTCTGTAGTGATCTACTTGCATGAAGATAGATTAAGTATTTTATTCTGAATTTGGTGTTAATTTTGTCGGATAACATTCAGATCAACAATAGGAAGATTGCTCTGTATCTGTCCCTAATACTCTGATATTGATTTGGCATGTCCTGCACATGCTTGAGGAAAAATTATGTCCTGTTTCAACTTTCGATTACAAATTGAAGCTGAGAATAGGGGTGGGCATTCGGTCTATTCGGTCATTTCGGTTCGGTCTATTCGGTTTCGGTCATTTCGGGTTTTGGAAAAGTGAGGACCGAAGTTTTAAAAAGTAAAATAGGAACCGAACTCGAATAGACCGATTATTTCGGTTCGGTCTATTCGGTCCACCGAATTACCCGGATTTTCATACATATCCTTGTCACCTCGCAAAACTCTATGGTAGAAATTCAAATTCCCAACTAATTTTAAGTCCATGGATTTAACGACTACTCAATGGAAGCAAGTAACTAACAAGTTTATGAAAAAAAGATTGAAATAGTTTAAAACACAAAGGTGTAACATTCATAGTCTAAACCAAAATACGTAAATATATTGAATTTCGGGTTATTCGGTCTATTCGGGTTATAGACCATAGGAACCCAAAATACGTAAATATATTGAATTTCGGGTTATTTGGTCAATTCGGGTTATAGACCATAGGAACCGAAACCGAACCCGAACTTTCAATTATAAAATTATCTGGACCGAACCCGAAACCCGAAACCCGAATAGACCGACAATTCGGGTAGTTTGGGTTCGGTTCGGTTCGGTTTTCGGGTTTCGGGTTCAAAGTGCCCACCCCTAGGTGAGAACTGCTGCTTTTCTTGTGGCTATGTGGCTGGTTTATACTTCTTGTTCCTGAGTTAATGACCTATTTTTTCTTTCCTTAGATTTTCAATCTTTTCATTATATCAGTGAGCTAATGTCCAGGACTTGGTTTTTTCAGTCTACTATGGAAACTATGCAGAGAGAACCTGTTGCTGATGGGCAGTCACCAATGTCAAGTGTTGAGGTTGTTTCCAAGGTGCTCTCCCAGAACAGTACAAACATCTCATTTCTGAAGAATATTGGTGTACCAGTGAATTCGAACAGACCAGAGACTAGGTCATTAACTCAGGAACAAGAAGTATAAACCAGCCACATAGCCACAAGAAAAGCAGCAGTTCTCACCTAGGGGTGGGCACTTTGAACCCGAAACCCGAAAACCGAACCGAACCGAACCCAAACTACCCGAATTGTCGGTCTATTCGGGTTTCGGGTTTCGGGTTCGGTCCAGATAATTTTATAATTGAAAGTTCGGGTTCGGTTTCGGTTCCTATGGTCTATAACCCGAATTGACCAAATAACCCGAAATTCAATATATTTACGTATTTTGGTTTAGACTATGAATGTTACACCTTTGTGTTTTAAACTATTTCAATCTTTTTTTCATAAACTTGTTAGTTACTTGTTTTCATTGAGTAGTCGTTAAATCCATGGACTTAAAATTAGTTGGGAATTTGAATTTCTACCATAGAGTTTTGCGAGGTGACAAGGATATGTATGAAAATCCGGGTAATTCGGTGGACCGAATAGACCGAACCGAAATAATCGGTCTATTCGAGTTCGGTTCCTATTTTACTTTTTAAAACTTCGGTCCTCACTTTTCCAAAACCCGAAATGACCGAAACCGAATAGACCGAACCGAAATGACCGAATAGACCGAATGCCCACCCCTATTCTCAGCTTCAATTTGTAATCGAAAGTTGAAACAGGACATAATTTTTCCTCAAGCATGTGCAGGACATGCCAAATCAATATCAGAGTATTAGGGACAGATACAGAGCAATCTTCCTATTGTTGATCTGAATGTTATCCGACAAAATTAACACCAAATTCAGAATAAAATACTTAATCTATCTTCATGCAAGTAGATCACTACAGAGATAGGGTAATAATCATGCAGCAACCAACAACGCTACCATCAATTGCACGTATTTCAGGATCATCCTTCCTGATTCCAG
>OAMR01000462.1:600679-633927 GCA_900205405.1 Echinochloa crus-galli | reverse complement strand
TTCTGGTTGGACCACGTGGCGTGTTCTGGTTGGACCACGTGGCGTGTTCTGGTTGGACCACGTGGCGTGTTCTGGTTGGACCACGTGGCGTGTTCTGGTTGGACCACGTGGCGTGTTCTGGTTGGACCACGTGGCGTGTTCTGGTTGGACCACGTGGCGTGTTCTGGTTGGACCACGTGGCGTGTTCTGGTTGGACCACGTGGCGTGTTCTGGTTGGACCACGTGGCGTGTTCTGGTTGGACCACGTGGCGTGTTCTGGTTGGACCACGTGGCGTGTTCTGGTTGGACCACGTGGCGTGTTCTGGTTGGACCACGTGGCGTGTTCTGGTTGGACCACGTGGCGTGTTCTGGTTGGACCACGTGGCGTGTTCTGGTTGGACCACGTGGCGTGTTCTGGTTGGACCACGTGGCGTGTTCTGGTTGGACCACGTGGCGTGTTCTGGTTGGACCACGTGGCGTGTTCTGGTTGGACCACGTGGCGTGTTCTGGTTGGAGCATGTGGCCCATTCTGGTTGGACCACGTGGCGTGTTCTGGTTGGACCACGTGGCGTGTTCTGGTTGGACCACGTGGAGCGTTCTGGTTGAACAACGTGGCTAGTTCTCATTGGTCCACGTGGCAAGTTATGGTTGGTCCACGTGCCGTTTTCTGGTTGGTCCACGCGGCGAGTTCTGGTTGGTGCACGTGTCGCTTTCTGGTTGGTCCACGTGCCGCTTTCTGGTCGGTCCACGTGTCGCTTTCTGGTTGGTCCACGTGTTTCCTGATGTCTGTGGACCCAAATTACTTTTTTTAGCAGATGCCAGCCCATGTCTGGTTCCAAGGCCCATTTGACATAGATCTACAACCAGAACAGGCCCATTTCACATAGAAATTTTACACAGAACAAGCCCATTTCACACAGAAGTTCACATGATATTTGATATAATTTAGCACACAGAAGTTCATCATACGAGGCCATACACACAGATGTTCACCATACGAGGCCGTGACACATAGATGTTCACCATACACAAAAGATGTTCACACAGACTTCACCATACACTTGTTCACATACTTCACCACAGTAGATAACCTTCACCACAGTAGTAGATAACCAGATAACCAGCACAGCAGATCAAGATTGAGAAGAGTTACCATTCAGGTTCAAAATGCTCCTAAGCAGCATGTTGTTCTCTTCATACTTCTTCTTCAGGTCATCAAAATCCCTTTGGGTCTTTGCCTGGACTTCGTCTGCAGCTGCAGACTTCTTCTTTAGCTCATTGACTTCTTCATGGAGAACGGAGGAGGCTTGCTTTGCAGCTGCAAGTTCTTCCCTAAGCGCTTTTTCAGCCGAATTTTTTCTTTCCTTAGATTTTCAATCTTTTCATTATATCAGTGAGCTAATGTCCAGGACTTGGTTTTTTCAGTCTACTATGGAAACTATGCAGAGAGAACCTGTTGCTGATGGGCAGCCACCAATGTCAAGTGTTGAGGTTGTTTCCAAGGTGCTCTCCCAGAACAGTACAAACATCTCATTTCTGAAGAATATTGGTGTACCAGTGAATTCGAACAGACCAGAGACTTCGGCTGAAAAAGCGCTTAGGGAAGAACTTGCAGCTGCAAAGCAAGCCTCCTCCGTTCTCCATGAAGAAGTCAATGAGCTAAAGAAGAAGTCTGCAGCTGCAGACGAAGTCCAGGCAAAGACCCAAAGGGATTTTGATGACCTGAAGAAGAAGTATGAAGAGAACAACATGCTGCTTAGGAGCATTTTGAACCTGAATGGTAACTCTTCTCAATCTTGATCTGCTGTGCTGGTTATCTGGTTATCTACTACTGTGGTGAAGGTTATCTACTGTGGTGAAGTATGTGAACAAGTGTATGGTGAAGTCTGTGTGAACATCTTTTGTGTATGGTGAACATCTATGTGTCACGGCCTCGTATGGTGAACATCTGTGTGTATGGCCTCGTATGATGAACTTCTGTGTGCTAAATTATATCAAATATCATGTGAACTTCTGTGTGAAATGGGCTTGTTCTGTGTAAAATTTCTATGTGAAATGGGCCTGTTCTGGTTGTAGATCTATGTCAAATGGGCCTTGGAACCAGACATGGGCTGGCATCTGCTAAAAAAAGTAATTTGGGTCCACAGACATCAGGAAACACGTGGACCAACCAGAAAGCGACACGTGGACCGACCAGAAAGCGGCACGTGGACCAACCAGAAAGCGACACGTGCACCAACCAGAACTCGCCGCGTGGACCAACCAGAAAACGGCACGTGGACCAACCATAACTTGCCACGTGGACCAATGAGAACTAGCCACGTTGTTCAACCAGAACGCTCCACGTGGTCCAACCAGAACACGCCACGTGGTCCAACCAGAACACGCCACGTGGTCCAACCAGAATGGGCCACATGCTCCCTGGAATCAGGAAGCCAGATGTGTATAAGAGACAGATTGATGGTAGCGTTGTTGGTTGCTGCATGATTATTACCCTATCTCTGTAGTGATCTGCTTGCATGAAGATAGATTAAGTATTTTATTCTGAATTTGGTGTTAATTTTGTCTGATAACATTCAGATCAACAATAGGAAGATTGCTCTGTATCTGTCCCTAATACTTTGATATTGATTTGGCATGTCCTGCACTTGCTTGAGTAAAAATTATGTCCTGTTTCGACTTTCGATTACAAATTGAAGCTGAGAACTGCTGCTTTTCTTTGTCGCTATGTGGCTGGTTTATACTTATTTTTCCTGAGTTAATGACCTGTTTTTTCTTTCCTTAGATTTTCAATCTTTTCATTATATCAGTGAGCTAATGTCCAGTACTTGGTTTTTTCAGTCTACTATGGAAACTATGCAGAGAGAACCTGTTGCTGATGGGCAGCCACCAATGTCAAGTGTTGAGGTTGTTTCCAAGGTGCTCTCCCAGAACAGTACAAACATCTCATTTCTGAAGAATATTGGTGTACCATTGAATTTGAACAGACCAGAGACTTCGGCTGAAAAAGCGCTTAGGGAAGAACTTGCAGCTGCAAAGCAAGCCTCCTCCGTTCTCCATGAAGAAGTCAATGAGCTAAAGAAGAAGTCTGCAGCTGCAGACGAAGTCCAGGCAAAGACCCAAAGGGATTTTGATGACCTGAAGAAGAAGTATGAAGAGAACAACATGCTGCTTAGGAGCATTTTGAACCTGAATGGTAACTCTTCTCAATCTTGATCTGCTGTGCTGGTTATCTGGTTATCTACTACTGTGGTGAAGGTTATCTACTGTGGTGAAGTATGTGAACAAGTGTATGGTGAAGTCTGTGTGAACATCTTTTGTGTATGGTGAACATCTATGTGTCACGGCCTCGTATGGTGAACATCTGTGTGTATGGCCTCGTATGATGAACTTCTGTGTGCTAAATTATATCAAATATCATGTGAACTTCTGTGTGAAATGGGCTTGTTCTGTGTAAAATTTCTATGTGAAATGGGCCTGTTCTGGTTGTAGATCTATGTCAAATGGGCCTTGGAACCAGACATGGGCTGGCATCTGCTAAAAAAAGTAATTTGGGTCCACAGACATCAGGAAACACGTGGACCAACCAGAAAGCGACACGTGGACCGACCAGAAAGCGGCACGTGGACCAACCAGAAAGCGACACGTGCACCAACCAGAACTCGCCGCGTGGACCAACCAGAAAACGGCACGTGGACCAACCATAACTTGCCACGTGGACCAATGAGAACTAGCCACGTTGTTCAACCAGAACGCTCCACGTGGTCCAACCAGAACACGCCACGTGGTCCAACCAGAACACGCCACGTGGTCCAACCAGAATGGGCCACATGCTCCAACCAGAAGGGGCCATGTCGGCTTCACGAGTTGGCCACATGGGGCGCCACGTCAGCTGCCACGTCAGCCGCCACCTCAGATGCCAGCGTGGACCATGCCACGTTGACCAATCCACATCAGATGCCAGCATGGACCGTGCCACGTGGATCAAAATTTCCGTGACAGAAATCAGGCGGCAAGTGGTTTTCGTCATTGAACAGCAGCGTGTTTTATGACGAAATATGTCTTTTCGTCTCGGACAAACAAACTTGACGCTCCGTCTTCGACGAACGACATTTCGTCATTAATTCATCATAGAAAGTTTTTAAAGACGAATTGGAGCTCTACTACGACGAAAACTGAACGTCATACATATTAACATTTCTAGTAGTGAATTATGTAATGCAGATCTGCAACATATTAAAAAAAGAGACCTGACAAATTGTTCTTATTACATAATGGAACCAATTATAGTCGCAATCCTGAGTCTTCCTATTGCAATCATTGCCTCTTTTTTATTAAGAACCACATTGTCAATTTGAGCCATTGTGTTCTTAAGGCTAGTAAAATAGTGAATTGTGGGCTCAGCTTGCATCCCCTATGTGTTTTAGAAGAGAACGTTCATTTCCATCGTTAACTTTCTTCCAATTCTTATATCCCTTGACCGTGAATGCATCTAATCTAGATTTTCCCATTGACTTCTTCTCGGCAACAAATGGTTCAACAGCACCACTCTGATTAATATTATTTTGTACATTTAGAGTTTCCCTTTATACGTTAGAAGCTTCCACTTCTTCTTCCACATTTGTTCCTCGGTTTCTAATTTATTCAATACAATTAGCAGCTGAACCAACCAGCTTAAAAAACTATAAATAGTCTTTCTCTTCTTCATATTATCTAAAATGAAAAGAAGAATTTTAGATGATGATTATTTTTTTGACTAGATAAGATTATAATCAGGTCTGCATTACCTCATTTACGTATTGCAGCAGGCCAACGACGTCCGATCGGTAGTCAGCAACTGGCAGCGTCCGGCGTCCAGCAGACAACAGTGGCGGTCGGCGGGCAATCGGCAACCAGCAGCGTCTGACAGACGGCCGCGGCGGTCGGCGGCAATGCAGCGTGCCCCAGCATGACGGCATCGCGTCTCCTGCGAGGCCATGATGGAACGTGGGATTTCTTCGACTATCAAAATTGCACTTTTTGTAGGACACACATGTAACAACTTCTTCCTAAAAAAGGCAGAAACTTGTAAACAGTGAATTTGGCCTTCGTTGGTTACATTTTTTTACTGTCATATTTCTAGAAATATTTGGAGAACACTACAAGTTTCTTTTACTTCTCCCATCTCCGATAGATATTTATCATATATTTATTAACTGGATTCATGGGGTGAAAAAGAAACTTTAGTACAAAATCTTGGTTGGGGCCTGCACTATCTGTTGGGTAATTTGGCTAAGTAGAAATAATGTGGTTTTTAACAGAGCACAAGGTTTTACTTCTATGCAAGTGATCTTAGGGGAACACATTGTATTTGGTTCTGGTCACTGTTGCATAAGGAACAAGAATGAACCAACGTGCAGTGGGATGCCATGTGCTTGAAACCACGACAATGGAGTTTTTGCGAATAATAGATGTAACTTTTGCAATAGAATTCAGCTTTAATTTTCCTGCTATGGGGTTTATTCCAATTTCTCGTACTTTGTTTCGGAGACACGTTTGGTCTTTGTTAGTTGTAATAATGAACATCTATATGTATTAGTTTGATGCAGAGGCTGAAATATTTAAAATATATTCCCTTTGCTAAAAATATATATGAGGTGGCTGCTAATATTAGAGGATGCCTAATGGTGATGCATTCGGAGTTGTGGACTAGAGGCTGGATCGATCTCACAGCGGTTCATCATGGATCTCTTAAAGGTCCAAATTTAGGTTTTGTGGAGGGAAAATTGCCTGGGTGTGAAGAACTAAATGCGGTTGGTTTCACGTTTGAATCTAGGAACAAATTAAAGAAGCAGACTGCATTCGTTTTCATTTGAATCCATTGTCTATTTCATCTGCTGTGTATCTGAGAAGTATGGTCAGGGTTAGGGGTGGGCACTTTGAACCCGAAACCCGAAAACTGAACCGAACCGAACCCAAATTATCCGAATTGTCGGTCTATTCGGGTTTCGGGGTTCGGGTTCAGTCCACATAATTTTATAATTCAGAGTTCGGGTTCGGTTTCTATGTCCTATAACTCGAATAGAGCGAATAACCCGAAATTCAATATAGTTGCGTATTTTGATTCATACTATGAATGTTACAACTTTGTATTTTAAATTTTTTTCATGAACTTGTTAGTTGCTTGCTTCCGTCGAGTAGTCCTTAAATTCATAGACTTGAAATGAGTTAGGAATTTGAATTTCTACCATAGAGTTTTGAGAGTGACAAGGATACCCATGAAAATCTAGGTAATTCGGTGGACTGAATAGACCGAACCGAAATAATGGGTCTATTTGGGTTTGGTTCCTATTATGCTTTTAAAACTTCGGTCCTCACTTTTCCAAAACCCGAAATTTCCAAAAACCGAATAGACCGAACTGAAATGACCGAATAGACCGAATGCCCACCACAGTTAGGGTCTGAAGTAAGAGGGACATTTGTCGAAGGCGACGAACCTTCATGACGTGCACATATCCCTATTGGCGAGTTGCTTTCGTTTGTGGCACAGACAGTGTTAGCTTGCGCTGCTGGTGTGACCAACCGTTTAGACTATAGATTTTCCTTCTCTTATACATGTGTCGTTTTTCTTTTAATTGAATGTTAGAACTCCTACCATTTTCGTTTAAACAGAAAGCACTAGTGAGCTGGCTTTTGATGGGCACATGAGGTGGTTAACACATGAAGAATAGTACACGTCAGACTCTATATTGTTCGGTAGGCGTTTGAAATATACTCTGCATCTTTTCTCGGCTATCTCGACAGTTTAAATGGTTTTCTATTGAAATAAAACTATTTAATATGGGTAATCCGATCAACATGCTGCTGAATATCATTATCTCTCTCCACCAGCTAGGACGACTCACATCACACTAGTATCACTTGATTTCTTTTCTTTGATTTTAGGCATTTGATAGATTCCAGTCCATGTCCCTGTAACCACATTGGAAACATGGAGAGCTCCCGTCTACAAGGCATAGGCCAGACAGGTAGCTCAGAAGCATATATGTCCGGGCGATTCGCATCTGATCATATCAGATGGCAAGCACGAGGCCAGGGAGGTTCCTGCGAGCCCGGTCGGGCAGCCTGCTCTGCCACACCTGCCTCGACGGCGAGTGCGAGGAGCACGCCGCCTTCACCTCCTCCGCCGCGGCGTCCTCGTCACCGTCGCCGCCGCCGCCGCCGCCGAGCCTCGTGACGACAAGCGCGGTGTTGCAGTACTCGCGCACCTCGGTGACGCGGCCGCCGGGCCCCACGGTCCACGCGTGCACCCAGTACAGTGCGCCCGTCGCGTCCGTGCCCTCCGCCAGCACGGTGGCCCCGAACGCGTCCAGCGACCGGAGCTTGAACGGGAGGCCGCCGCCGGCGCCGGTGAGCAGGCGCATGAGCACCAGGTGCTGGTGCGCGCGCGGGCCGTGGAACCACCAGTCCACGTCCGGGTTCAGCAGCCGGCGCACGGCGTCCGCGTCGCCGCGCTCCAGCGCGCGGTATAGCTCCTCCACCACCGCCTTGCTGCTCACGGCCGCCTCGCCGTCATCGAGGCACAGGCCGGCGTCGCCGACGACGACGTCGCGCTTGTCGCTAGCCAGCTCGGTGGAGTGAGCAGAGAAGGCTCGGGAGGAGGAGGCAGGCAGGCTGGGAGAAGTGTAGTAGCTCGGTAACGGAGTGTGGTGGAGCAGAGGTCGGCAGCTCCTTATATAGAGGACCTTTTGCGCTAGTGGTTCGATCGATGGCTTGGCTGTTGCCTTGTCAGATGGGTATATATGATTCCGAAAGCATAGGATTTCTTTTTTGTGGCATAAGCAAGTGGTAATGCGATTCAGTTGCAGGTATATGCCTTGTTGCTGCAAGTTAAGTATTCGATCGGCAGCTTTTTTGACAAATGGATTGAGCAACTTACGTGGTCCCAACGACCTAAATACCTATGTTACTAGGTGATTCCCCGCGCGTTGCTGCGGGATTTAAGAGAGTTTATCTATAAACTATGAACCAATGTAGTGGTTGATTGAGATGGTACGATTCATGATAATTATGCTACATATGAAAATGATTTAAACCTTAGTTTTAAGTGTTTGTTAATTATAAAAATTGAGAAAACAATGAAATAATATCCGATATGGTTTAGTAATTTTGATCCGTTGAGATTAGCAAGCTTTCCCTTAGATCAATATTAAAGTTCATTCACACATAAATAAACAGATAAAAACGGTAAGGACAAATTTAAAGTAAAAAAAATCAACTTAAATGAACTCTAAAAGCACCTCTCACCTGCCCACTGGAGGACGCTCCTGCTCCCTCGGGTGGTCATTGCGGCCAGCTACCCGCACGTCCTGCACACTTGTTGGGGAGGCTCTGAAGATCTCTCTCTCTCTCTCTCTCTCTCTCTCTCTCTCTGAAGAGCTGTTCTCCGAGGAAGTAACCTCCAGAGCTGTCCTGGAAGGTAAAGTTTATCACTTCAACTGCTTTTAGTTTTTTGTACCTTGACATCCAGAGACTATCAATCGATGATCATGTAATTAAATCCAGATGATAGCACTGCGGAATATGCATCTGAACAATATGCTGGCACTATTGATGATGCATTTGAACAGGACGGCAGTCCTGCAAATGACCACAATGATGTCCAAAAGGAATTTTATATCATAGGAAGCAAAGTTGAAGTTACTTTCTGAAGAAACTGCTATGTCTCAAGAAACCTATCAAGATGGCTCCACAGATAGCATGGTTCCAAAGGAATTGGAGATTACCACATGCAAATTGGAAGAAGCATTTTGGAAGATGATGCTAAACAGAGATGCTTCTGATGGTGCTGAAATGGGGCCAGAAATTACCAAATGCAATTTGGAAGATGCTTCTGAAGAATCATGTATTGATCAAGACACTGCAGAAGAAGATGACTCTGCATGTTACAACGGTGACACTCAAAATGATTTGCAAACCACCAAATGCATATCGGAAGACAATTCCAAAGAATCTGCTAGCGCTTAAGAAGCTAATCAGTGTGATAGCTCTGCGAATGTCAGTTCTGATGCTCAAGAAGCCATAGGAGATGCTGATTCTGCATATATCAGTGACAATTCTCTAGATGATTTGGAGATCTGTCATCGCCCAAGAGCTCTGATGTGCAAAATGAATCTGAGGTTACCACAAGTGAGGTGTTTCTGAAGAAGCAGATCAAACTTTGCAAATACCAGCAGCATTTTCTGATGCAAAAGAACCTTCTATTGACGACATATCACATATGTGGTGCATTCAGCGAGATGAACCTCAAGGGAGATGTATATTTTTATCCTGCTGAGTCCGCTACTTGTCCGAGGAAATAAACTGATCATCTCCAGG
This sequence comes from Echinochloa crus-galli, assembly GCA_900205405.1. NCBI lineage: Eukaryota > Viridiplantae > Streptophyta > Magnoliopsida > Poales > Poaceae > Echinochloa > Echinochloa crus-galli. Next base: position 624,591 of record OAMR01000462.1, on the reverse strand, counting down.
AGGAGGAGAACCCCTGAGGCCATGTTCGGTTAATCCCTTGATGGGAGGGATTGGAGGGGATTGGGAGGGATTAAATCCCCAACTAACTTGTAGGGGATCTAAACCCCCTCAATCCCCTTCAAATCCCCTCCAAACCCTCCCACAAGGGGATTAAACGAACAAAGCCTGAAGAGGAGGAATACCTGCGAGGTTTCAATCCGCGCGCACCGAGGAGATGAGCAGGGTGCCAATGGAGTGCTGATGCTTCAAATTAGAAGTGGGAACGTGGATGGATGATGGAGGATTAATGAAAGCCGTGGTGGTCTCTTAATCTGCCAAGGTGGGTGCTGTTGTGGATGTCTCTTGATCTGCCGAGATGTTGAGTAAAGAAGCGGAAGGGACTCTTGATCTACTGCCATGGAATTGGTGCGGCAGGAGAGAACGCACGACGGGAGGTGCGAACGGGAAACGAAAACGACGGCAGAAGAGAGGTGGAGCCGGAAGGGCATGCTTGATGGGCTGGTGGACCAAGCTTTTATTGGGCCAGCCTGATACACACATGCACAAATGCAATAGGCAGCCTGTTTAATTAACACACGCACAAACACTGCAGAAGGGACTTTTGATTTGAATTTAATTAACACACACAAACACTACAGAAGGAACTTTTTATCTACCAAGATGCTGATGTGGCATGCTCAGGTTTGAGAGAAATAGAATTAATGCTTTGTAGTGGGGTGCTCTTATATAGGTATTATAGATTCGGACATGGATTATTCCCCCCTCATCCTAGAATATAATTACATTTAGGGTTCAAACTTTGTCCCAACTATAACTACATTTAGAGTTCCAACTACCAGTGGTAAAATCCACAAACAGTCCAACATACCCCTCTACTTTCCATCCTCATAGGATAGCAATTATATTCTGGAACAGAGGGAGTATGTTCATGGAAGACACTAGTAATTTGAGCCATCTGAAATTTTCTTGTTTATCAGTCACCTCCAACTACAACCTTATAGCTGAAATTTGGAATACTACATGAGGATCTCCACGTAATGTTTCAGAAAAGTAGCTTATCAATAGTAACAAAATTTCAATTGGATTCGTCCCTAGCTACTCCATCAACACATGCTTTCGCACAAGCAAGTACTACTTTTAAAAGACTTTATAATGGAAAATCTGGAGACTTTTTAGAAAGCAGAACAGATGTTTTATTTATTTGACATATGTTTAGTTGAAACCTGTATTAGCTGAGCTATGTGTTTGAATGAAAATTGGTAACTCATTATCTCTTATAGTACATGTATGTATGGTTTGCTTGATAACACACATCATACATGAATATTTTTCACTTGAATTTTTAAAATGACAAAGGTGGGTAATTTATAAGCATGTATAGGATTACTTTGAAATTTCTTTTTACCATGACGGAGGTAGTATTTATTTGCAAATTCATTAGGATACTTTAGGTTATTTTTTATTAAAGGAATGCTCCCTCCATTCTATAATAAGGCATTCTGGCTTTTGTAGATATACAACAAAAGCTATACATTGTATTACGGTATGGAGGTAGTAGGTGAGTTATTCAGATGCAAATTTAGGTGATTAATTTAGATTATTTTCATAATTGATATATGTGTATACTTTTTATGAAGATTTAGGAGGTTATTTTAGTCACTATGTATCTTAATGGTAAATGTAGGTAATTGTTTAGAAAACGAAATAGCATTAGTAGATAGAAGAGTCCATTAAATTAATAGTCAGGTTTTTAGAATTCCTAGAATTATATAATTTCTGGCTTGTATCGAGATGATTAACATCCAAGTCTCAAAAGAAATCTCAAACAAGATGTTCCTCATCAGTTAGTTAGGTAAGAAAAACCGAATATGGGCACGGTGGCTATTAAAATTCATATCTAAATGCATTTATAGAGACAAACTTTTTTTTTTGAGGTGCATTTATAGAGACAAACTTGAGGACGCTATCTTTGATGCTTTGGGTTTACAAATCTTCTTTCCTCAATACCGTATTATGAAGTAGCCAGTACTGTAAAACCATATAAACTCCCATGGGGCCATGGGTCCAAATGTAGTGCGCCGGACAGAACATACCAGGCATGTGTTCATACGGCTAATAGAGACAGGTTTAATTTCACAATTGGAATTAAAAACAAAATGCTAAAGTGCCAACAACCACTGATGAAGACCTCATGCCAATTCCGACCTGTGTTTCCTATTGAGATTCACGGGATTACCGAAGCATGGATCCTCAAATTTGGACGCTGGCTAAAATTCGTAAATTGACCGGATTCCACTAGGAATCTGCACCGGGAGAAAGGAACTTGCTCCCTAGTGACTTTTTCTTTTGTTACTGCTGTCCTGTCGTTTGCACGTACCTGATCGCATTGCAATCTTCCAAAGAAGATGACATTGCAGTCCAAAGGATCGGAGCAAAGAAAAATTTGCCCACTCATGCTTTTGGCAAAAGTTAAGGAATGCATCACCCGGAGGAAGATCAATTGGTGAAGGCTCTGTTTGGTGATGAAGACCGACACGGAAAGCCAATATCCCGAGTAGTGTCAGTTAGCCTGTAGCGCACTGCTGTTCCCTGCACGTCTGCGTCCGCGGATCACTCGTCGGTTTCTGCAAATGCTTTATATGCGTCAGTGCGTTTCAGGGGCTGAGGCACCTAGGGGAGGAGGAGTTGGTGTCGTCTGGTCAATCTCTCTGCTTGCACTGAACGAAAGGTTATCAGTGTTTGGTGCAGCTGCATGGAATGGATTACACAATGCAAGATGGTTTTGCTTATATAAAAAAAATGCAAGATGGTTTCAGTGACGGTTCGAGTGATGCTCTTTTTTTTTTCAAGAAGGTTCGAGTTATGAATTATGATTGGGGTTCTTGAATTCTGTAGCTGCAAGAAGTTGTCAACAGGGGGCCTTTATGCAGTGAATCGTGGAAACGGTAGCTTGAATGCAAGGCCTTTATATGCCAACACCCATGTTTGAAAACTTGTGAGGTTTTGGCACGGTCTGAAGGAAGGCTGTATGGAAATCTTACGTGGAATGTGGTGGCAACAACAAAAAACAGTTTGTTTGAAAACTTGTGAGGCTTTGGCAAGGTCTGAAGGAAAGTATGGAAATCTTACGTGGAATGTGGTGGCAACAAAGGAAACCCGGCCGCAACAACATTCAAAATAACCACTGATGATGTTGTCTGCGTGGGTGGTTTTAAGTTCAGTTTTGAAACAAACTGACAAGAAAAAGTGGATAATAATCCCAACAAGGTAGTTCGCTTAAAAAGTAACATATACGACGCTAACTCATAAGATAATGGAGACGTAGAATAAAAACTAGTATCTAGCTGATGGACAAAAAATTAATTTGGCAAAGCCGATAGGATCTTAGATGTTTTTGTTTGCAAGGAAACAGCTGGAAAATACATAAATTGTTTCGTCAGAGGAGCATTGGAAATTAAATTAGAAGCTATGGAATAATGGTGTATTGGCCGATGGAGTTGTTAAATAAGATGCGGATGGAGATAGGATATAATTGATTGCCAATGCTTTAAGATATGTATGTACTTCATAGCCAATGATAAGGAAGGAGCCGATGCTCCCAAATAGCAAATTCTGATTAGGGACATTGGCTCATATTTTAAAGCAATGGATTGATGAGATATATGATTGATGCAACTATTTTGTTGCAACAAAGTCGTTAATATACAAATTGACATGATTGAATTCAAGGCATTAAGCCGACGGGGTCTATTATATTATCATACCCCATCGGGTGAAATAAAAGTCATTAGCTCTCCGAATAAATAATTCGAAGCATGAAGTGTTCATACTACATACTGGGGATATGTGTTAACACAAAAAAATTGATAATTTTATAGCTAATAGAGTTTAAGGAAAGAAGCCGGTAATTTGATAAATATATTGAGTTAAAAACGATGGATTTTGGAATGCATGTCAAGGAAGGACTCTTGGAGTAGTAGTCAGTTAAGGAATCTTCATCAAGAGAGACTCTAGAATGGGGAAACTAAAGTCCATGTATCTTAATATTTCTTTTTGATATTTCTTGTTAAGCAAGTTTGTGACGGTTAACTGGTTTTAACCGATTAGGAATCTTTTTGTTTAGAGTATAATATAGATGACCATAGCTTGTAATATATCGCTCGATCAATCTATACAATTTTCTTCTCGGCTCAATGCTAAACCCTAGGAGTAGGATTAATGTAGTATTCGGCGAGTTCTTGAGCAATCAGGGCTGCATCAGCTCAATCTTCAGTTTGCTCGTAAGCTTTGTCTTTATCAGGTGTTCTGGGGGCAGGGCCTGGATAGGCCTTTGCCGAGTGTCACACTCGGCAAAGGCTGGAGTCTTTACCGAGCGCGACACTCGGCAAAGGCCTATCCGGGGGCAGGGCCTGGACAGGCCTTTGCCGAGTGTGTGGGCTTTAACACTCGGCAAAGGCTGCCTCTTTGCCGAGTGTTAAGGCCAATACACTCGGCAAAGGCTGCCTCTTTGCCGAGTGTAACACTCTGCAAAGCTTCAATTTTACCCCTGTTTTTATTTATTTATTGCGTTAAAAGGACCCCTCAACAAAAACATCACAGACAATTTATAATTGACATCACAGGCAGTTTAGTTATAAAGAGCCTTTGACAAGTATCACTGGAAAAAAATAAAGTTTGGAGCCCAAAAACATAAGTTTAAAAAAACAGGTCCACCCTTTGCCGAGTGTTTAGTGGGAAACACTCGGCAAACATCAGCTTTGCCGAGTGTTTGATGGGAAACACTCGGCAAAGATAGGGTTTGCCGAGTGCCAACGCCAAACACTCGGCAAAAGCGCTAACACAGCCGGCCAAAAAACGCTTAAATTTAAAATATTCAAATTTTTTGAATTTGAATTTAAGTTTCTTAAAAATATTTTTGAAACTTTCAAAGACTTTGCCGAGTATCTGACGGAGACACTCGGCAAAGGGCCAAAACGTCCACGGCCTTGCACGTGTGAAGCACGTGCCACATCTTTGCCGAGTGTCCCCGGAGCGGCACTCGGCAAAGAGCTGACAGGCCAAACGACCGTTTGCGGGCGTGGCACGTGCTTCACACGTGCCATGGCTTTGCCGAGTGTCTGCCGTTTGACACTCGGCAAATGAATAAGAGCACAAATGGCCGTCCACGGCCGTCCGCGGCGTGGCACACGCAGTTCACGTGCAACGCCTTTGCCGAGTGTCCCAGGCCTGACACTCGGCAAAGATGATTTTTGCCGAGTGTCTGCTTGCTGACACTCGGTAAAGATCCTGTTTGCCGAGTGTCCGTTGTCTGCCGAGTGCCTCTGCCTGGGCACTCGGCACACCTCTTCTTTGCCGAGTGCCCGACAGATGGCACTCGGCAAACACTTAAACACTCGGCATATAGCGGGTTTCCCGTAGTGTTGGTGGATGGCTTATTTATCAGCTGCCCTATTGCTGGTATCTGCTCTGGCCGATAGTACTATTATCGGATAATCTCCTCCGGACTCTAATAGCCACCAATCCTAAGACTAGACTGCCACTCAAACGCCCGGGCGAAAATAACCTTGGCCACTCGGACCAAGTACTGCGACGCCGCTACAAGACTGTCCTGCAATGAAGGCCGTTGAAGGATAGACCACGTGCGGAGCCAATGCGATGTTGTGAAAATAACCTGCAAAAAGCACGATCACGTCAGTCTAATTGGCATATTGTTCAGACTTTAAAAGAAGCATCTTTACCCTGTCAGTGGAATGGTTAAACTCATTGGCACGTCCCGAACCTCAAGAAGCTAAGGACCTAGACTGGGGTAAAGAAAATCTCCTAGGCCTTCGTGTGTGGCCCGCGAAGAATGATTGACCGATTTTTCGCGTCAACACAAAGATTATATGGTGGCAGTGGTTTACTTGCCAATTGCAATGACGTACACATTCCATTGAGCCATTTTACAATTCATCAAGATGGTATTATGAGGTACCAAATACCTGCATATTGAAAACAATACATCTGGTATCCAAGTTTATTTGATATATACCTTCCATGTTGGTGATATCTCTCTTGGTACCTCTCGAAGAACATAAAAAAAAGAGACTATTGTGTTAGCGAGTTAGTGACAATGGTTTGCTGGCTTCCCTATTGATGGCCTGGTTTTGTTACTTTCTCCATGCGCAGCCACTCAAAAGCTACTTTACACCAACTTATCATAGCATAGCCAACTTCTTATATATGCTCACAGTTTCATACAATCTGCGTGACTAAGCATCCAAAACTTTTGCCTCTAATATAGATGTTATTTTGACGTTTGATTCGGGTTGCATATACTTTCCTCTTTCAAAGGAAATATAACTCCTACTGATTGCTCTGCTGTTATGAAGGGATTTATTTGTATATCAAACGTACCTAAGGTACAATATTATTTTTATTTATTTCTTATTTAGGGATATACACCAAATGCTAAAGAAGGTTAATATTTCTTACCTTTTTGTTTTCTAATGAAGTTGAAGAGCGTTTATAAGCCACGTACTATAGGGTATCAAATATGTAGGATTATTGCTTATCTTTACATGCACGTGTCTGAAATGTTGGAGCGCGCATATCTCAACTGAGAGTTGTTTCATGAAGTAGCTCATTGTTGTTCAAAAAAGAGTAGCTCAAAATCAAATTAGCATTGAGTCTTTGTGTTTATGTGAAGCTGCTATAACAAAACTTAATGAAGCCACCAAAGAATTTTAACAAAAGTTAATCATTGGATAGTTCAACTCATGTGGCGCCGTACCTAAGTTTCGTTGGTTAATTACATTAGCTGCCTTTTGAACCTAGTTATTCCTACGACTTTCTAGAATTTGCCTAGTTTTCATATTACAAGTTTAAATCATATGCATTTTTATGGTCCCACATTTACAAATGTTCCCTAATGTGCAACATGATTGATCCACTAACCATGATTGTTTAGAAATTAATCTAATCTGCTGTACACGAATGGACACTTTATCTAATCTCACCTGTCACTTATAAATCTTTTAAATGCATGAAGGAATCACCAAAAGTCAAAGGTTCATAGACTGATCTACTTTTCGACCATGCATGGACCATTTTTCTCATAAAGTTTCTGTCACTTTCGGTTTGCAACCATCGAATGTAAGCTTGCTCAATCAAGAAATGGGGCACGCACCACAGATAAAGGTTGTTCAATCATCTACACTTCCCAGGAATAATCAATTTTGTGTATGTTTACTATTTTTAATTATTATGAGAATTCAACTGAAATTGCCTGCATATACTCTTATTGCTCTGAGCTGGTTCATGGAACGACATCTTTTAGTGGAAGTAACTTCTTTTTTTGAGGAAACGGGAGGGGGTTATCCCATTATGGTAATATTATATACTACAAAAAGAAGGAAGTAACATTATGGTTATCCCATTTATGATCTAATTAGCTTGTTGTAAACATCATATATTTAAAAACAGATGGAGTAGTTCACTGCTAAGTACATCCTTGTTTAAGAAAAACCTTCCCACCTCATTTTTGATATAGTCGAAGCAAACACCATGGATGTAGCCCTCAGGGAAAGACAGCTAATATTTGTTGAAAGGAAAGCAGTTCAGGTGACGTATGATACCAATAATTAGGAATGCAATAGCAAGTTTAATAAATATATATCAACAAATATCAAGCAATCAATCAGGCAACCCACCAAAAAATACGTGCAATACCTACCAAACTATATGGCAACTCAAGCGCAACAAAAGCCTACGGTGTCTCTTCATGACAGGACACAAGCAATGATCAAAGATCATGCATATATTCCGTGTTCTGAGCATTGCCACTCTTTTGGCTTACAAATATCGCAAGGAATTGACAATACCGATAGCATATAAGAGAAGTAAACTTTAGCACGGGGATGCTGGAAATCAACCCGACCCTAGAGCATATATTTTGTAAATGAAAAAGTCTAAATTACTATCCTTAAGTATGAACAAAGTTCAAATAACCCAAAAAAGTATGTTTTGGTTCATTTTACAGCACAACTATATTTTAAGGTCTAATTTACCCCTTTGTAAAATTTGTCTTTTTTTCTCCATACACAAATGATGTTTTAAGTTGGTGTGCTATACTTGGAGAATCATAAATTATATTTAAAAATATATTATTTTTTATCATTATTTTAAAGGCTATGATACATAGTAATAAATTAACCATATCGACGCAAAATTTTATGAGAAACAATGATGAAAAAATCATCTTATATTTTTTTAAAAAAATTGTATGTAGCCCTCTATCATCCCACGAAATTTAACTTAAAACACAACTTGTGCATGGAGAATAAAATATAAATCTTACAAATGGCTACATTGAACCGATTGGATAGTTGTAGGTGTAAAATGGACTAAAACATTATTTTGGGGTTATACAGACTTTGTCTATACTTGAAGGGTAGTAATATGAACTTTTCATTTTGCAAAACACGATTTCGTCGAGACAATGTGCCCTTGGTACAATGACTCATGGAGGCTAGTGTGTTAGACCACCACATGCATGTGTACATTCCTAAATTGATAGAACATTCCCTCTTATTGTTTTTAAATGAACAGTGGCTGTTATACACCTGTAATTCAATATTGTTTTTATCAAGAGCGACAATGTTGCAAGAATGTAAGACATTCCTAATAAACTAAGAGACTATAACATGATATGCAATTAAAAGAGCTGTTGCAACATAGAGTAGTACGATTAATAAAATATATTAACATATGCTACTAAATATTGTGTACAATATAATGATTACGTGATGATACTATAACAATTTCAGAACTCCATATTTCCTTGAAATGTGATGTAAAATTGTTGAGCATAAAAAGGGTAGTTTATTTATAATATTTTTATTTATTTGAACATATTTTATTAGAAACTCAACTTGTGTGGAAGAAGCTGGTAAAAAGTACCTACTGCTTGTATCACTAAAAAAAACTATATAGATTTTATTGTTTGTATAATACTACTTTTCGATGGTATACTTCATTTTATTGTTGTTAGGGTCTATCTTAAATGGCTACACACCTGTCTTAGATTTTGTACCTTAAAATCTTTCAAATCTGTGGGCCCTTCCATTCTGTAACCCTTAACCCACCATATCCTTGCTCCGACCTTTCCATGTCACTAGGATACACTAAATTTGGTTGCTATCCCGATGGTAATTATACTTTGGAACCATCGGTACATGCCTTATTTGTACTAGTGCACCCGCCTAAACTTCCCATTTTTCTATAGCTGGCCCAAGTCCTCACCTCCACGTCACGCTCCACCGCCCCACGGCCTTGCCACCTGTGTCCATAATAAACCACAAATTCATTTGTACATTTTTGTATTAGGATTGTTTTCTTATTTTAATTTTATTAATCTAATAAACATTCCATTGGTAGTCCAAAATATCTCTCTTATTTCAATTTAATTAGTCTAATACACATGCACTAGTGTTCCAAAAGTACCTGACTGGATTCCTGAGATGAAGTGGCTTGATTGTGTTATATTATAATGTGTTATGTGATGAGAAAGTACACTGTTTTATGTCAGGATATTTGTTGCGAGATCATGAATCATATTGTAGGCCTTGTAGAACTTATTGCTTCAGTCATTCTTACTGCTTTACATGAAAAATTCATGTTGTTGTTTTGTGAGTGACTATATATTATCCTGATACCCTCTACCATTAAGATAACATAACACTATTTTCGGCCCCATCTTACAATTTTATTTTGATATATAAAATCAATATATCATGAAGTAATTTTGAAATGAATATAAATATAATCGTTAATTTCATAGATATAAACATATCTATCATTTGATCAACTGTTGATAAAACTATAAATTTGAGTTTTCCAAATTAGATGATATTGAGTTTGATGAGGACATCTTCCTCCACTATTACCCGCTGGCAAAGACGCAACAAAATGGGCCAAGTGGCCCAGTTGTAATCGGGCGGCGACCGTGTGAGCCTCTGAATAATCCCACCTTGCTTAGCTAGGGAGGAGGAAGCCACCTTAGAAGGGAGGGCCACCCTTCCCCTATCAGACTAGACTTTTGGGACGATTGGGCCTTTCCTTGAGTGGGTGTGCCTAAGAACTGTTGGGGGCCGGGCAACCTTAATTTGTTGGGCCTCAGCCAACCCCATGCTTGGGCTAGATGCATCAGACTTCGGTTAAGATCTCTGAACCAGCTAGTAACTATGTGAGATCACATGTGACGAAAGAATGGTTTATATTCAATTTGGCATTGCAAAGTATTTATGATAATGGCATAGCCTGATATGTATGTGTGTGAATGTATTGCCTTATATGCTCGTGGTAGCGTGTTTGGATGTGCTTGTGGTAGCATGTCATTTTGAGATGGATGCGACACATTCATGGGAGTCAAGTCATGGACATGTGCTCGTACACCGGTTTGTGTGTTTTTCATGTTCAGGTGTTGCTTGTGGCAGAATATGGTCGGTGGCGGACTGGAACTAGCTAGGTTCACGGGGAACCACATTCGTGGGAGTCAAGTTGTGGACTTGTGCTCGTACACGTGTTTGTAGGTTTAGGGAGGAACTAAGGTCAGGTCCTATCAGTGGTAGAGCCAGGATTAACACTACTACTTATATTTGTATAAAAAGCATAATATAACCAAAGTTCGCAATTATATATATAATTGAATATGCATAAATTCACTATATTTCAAGTGACAATTATATGAAAATAATAGGCATTGGTAAGTAGACGATTAGAGAACATACTGTATATGCACTAAGTGTGATGAACTGGCCAAGGAAGATTCATCCTCCGATGTTTCAAGGCTTGAAAGCGCTTCATGATTGTATCATTATCAAGTCCTTTAAATATCTCCTTCTCGATGTAGCATACCATTAAATCATTAAGCCATTCATCATCCATCTTATTGCATCGTTCAGTTTTTATAATTTTCATAACTGAAAAGACTCTTTCCACAGATGCTGTTGCGACTGGAAGGAGCAGTGCTAGCTCAATTAGACGATAGACCGATGGAAATATCACATACCTTTTAGTTTCAACCATCTTCATTGCCAGACTCCCAAAATCACGGCAATCATTAAATTCATCAAATCTTCTAACATGACGAATAAAGGTTTCAAGTGAATTCTTTATACTCGAAAGATCATCAATAGAGAAGTCAGAATCATAGATCCCTGAAACTTTGACAAGCTTGTCCTTATTGAACTGAGCGAAAGAGTCTCTTGGATCAAGACAGGAAAAGCTTACAAGTAAATCAGAAGAAACTTCATCTAATCGATGATTCATCTCTATGTTTATAGCATCTACAGCAGCAAAGAAGGTGTCCACACGATAATGATGCTCTTCAGTGACCATTATCCCTTTTTCTTGCCTTGAACAACCCATCTTGGTCTTGGTGCATCCATAGATGGTATCTGAATTTTCCTGAGAAAATTCCCTGTATGCCATCAAAATTTAGTGTATCTCTGTAGTGCCACTGAAAATTTAACTCATCCCTTCTATGCCACTACCGTTAGAACTTGACTACATGGTTGTTAACTGAAGCTGGAAAAGACAATATTGCCCCTAGAAACAAAAGATGAACACATTTCCGTATACCATTGCAAGAAATTGAAGAACAGTACTGTGTTCATATAGAATATGCAAAACATATATGTAGACCATATATGTTCATACAAACCACATATTCCATTGTAGTTTTTATCCATCACATAACAAGCATCTATTGCAATTAGAGCCATAACAAGCATCAACATCTCCCGAGGATCCCTGCGTGCCTGACTGATGGCCCGCCACGGCGGCCGTGAACCGACACCCAACGCCAAATGCCGCGCGGTTGATTCAGAGGGAGCAGGCCTGCGGACCTCCCTGCGTCGGATCGGCACGTGGTCGGTGGCGGATCGATGGCCCACGACAGTGGCTTGAGCTTGACCTAGGGTTAAGATATGGGGGAAGTGTGAGCAAAGATGGGAGAGGAGAGGAGTGTGTGGCCGGTGGTATTTTGGGAGAGAGGGGTAAAATCGAGAATACGGTAATACATCTTGTTTGACGGCGTTATAATTTTTTTATGAGTAAATTTGACGGCAGTGCCATACAAGGGATGGGTTAAATTTTCAGGGGCAGAAGAGGGATACACTAAATTTTGATGGCATAGAAGGGATGAGTTAAATTTTTGATGGCATACAGGAAATTTTCTCAATTTTCTTTGCATTACAAAATGCTTGAACTTCAGTAAATAGTTCCTCCCTGCCATCACTCCTCAAATCAACCATTAGTGCTTTCACATCAACTAGCAATGACATGGCTTGATCAATATTTTGATCGCTCCGTTGCAAGCACTGAGACAACTCATTTGTAATGCCGAATAATTTTAGCATCATCTTCATAATGAACACAAAGTTAAAACTTTCCATTATGTGTACTAAACCTCCATCATTGTTTGCACGCTGTTTTTCTTTATTAACAAAAATGAACACCGACAGAATAGCATCCCACATTGACTCATCAATACGAAGTAGTGTATTAAAGTGAGAGCCCCATCTAGTGTCACCAGGTCTAACCAAGCTAGTCATTTGATGTTGATCTCTCCCTGAAAGTATCTCTCCACTATCCAATCTATCCAAAATATTTTCATGATGCTTCTCAATTAATAAATCCTTCCTTTTGCAGGAGGCACCAACATTGGTTACAACCAAATTGACATAGTCAAAAAACAAATCCTCAATAGCAACCACTACCCATTGCAACTGGTGTGCAAATCAATGAATATAAAATGCATATGGATTTTCATCACGAATTAGTTTTTGCAAACCATTAAATCCACCTCTCATATTGGATGCTCCGTAATACCCTTGTCCTTGGATCCTAGCAATTGGTAGCTTATGACTACCCAACATCTCAACAAAAGCCTTCTTTAATGCCTCTGATGATGTTTCCTTAACATGCTTTAGGCCCAAAAATGTCTCCACAACATTTCCCTTGCTATTTACAAACCTGCATAACAAATAGAAAATAGTATTGATTATTTAATGCAACAAATAGGGCCTTAAATAATATGATATTATGAAATGGAGAACAACAAACTAATTACCTTACAACTCTATCCATTTGCTCTATGATTCAGATATCACGTGATTCATCAATAAGGACAGAAAAGACGATCCTCAATCTCTCCCTTAATAACCTCTGTAACCTCCTGTGCACAAGCTTTCGCAAGGTCCTTTTGGATATCTGGAGAAAGCGTTTGAGCTTTTTATGGACACAACTTTTCAAATGCAATCCTCACCTCCTCATTCTTCTCTTTATATGAATCAATCATCTCTAGATAATTGCCCTTATTTAACGATGAGGAAGATTCATCGTATCCAAAAAAGAAAGACATGGCTTAATGAGATACTTTGTAGAATCTAAAGCAATAGTCAGACGAATTTTATATCTTTTTTTTCAGAATCTTTTCCATAGTCCTGGAACTTACGATCCACACCTGCCCTTTGATTCTTAAAATGAGCACATGCATTTCTTGCATCATTGTGCTGACTATCAACACTACCAACATGTAGGGGGAAGGCTTTATATGCATTCTTCCAAGTATTAAATCCTAACTATGTGAAAGCATCATGCCCAAAATGACCATCAGAGGGTTGGCCCTTTAAAAGAAAGCAATAAAAGTAGTAAGCAACATCTTTTGCCACACTATATTGTAACCAATCATACTTGGTAAACCATGATTCTTTAAAAGATCTATAATCATTTGATCCACAAAGATTACGAGGAAAAGTATGGCCTTTAAGTTGTGTTTGACCCTTCAACAAATAAGCTCGCTTAACCTGATCTCTATTGGTGGGATGAAATCTCTCAATCGAAAAATGAAGCCCTGGATCAGAAAAAATATGATCTTGGTTGAACTCTTTGATTATAGCATCACCTTCTTCTATTTGTATACCTTGTGCTTGCGGTTGGGGTGTATTCTCAGTTTGTGCTTCTTGTACAGGCTCTTCAATTTCATTGCCCTCTCCCCCTTCTGGAATAGCATTGGTCTGTTCTTGCCCAGAAAGAGGGCTAAAAAAACTCTTTATGCTTACAACTAAAAACATTGAATGAAACATATATCAAAATTTGCAAATATGGTAACATATGCAAGTAGGGTTTAATTAATTTTTTTTCATAAATGACCAATTCTCACTTTTCAATTTTTTCCTAATTGTGCTGGTATCTGAATTTGGGCGTCGCTGACAGCTAGTCGGAGCGCCATCAAGGTCTTGAGGAGCTGGAGGATTAGACGGCTGCGGTTCCATTTCTAGGCTACCAAGACCGAGGGCGAGGCGGCGCTGGCCCCTGCTCTGCGTCCCAACTGCCCGCCGCCATCACGCATCACTGCATCAGGCCTCTAGCAAAGGCAGAGCATCAGGCCTCTGGCAGAGGCGGAGTGGTCGAGCAGAGGCAAAATTGCAGAAGATGAAAAGACCGAGATCCGAGCCTCCGAGGGGCGACAAACCAGCGACGACGCCTCTGACGATTTATATCCCTGAAGAACCGATGTGGTGTGTTAGGTGAGCTGTGGGCTTTGTGCAATTGCACAATGACAGATGATGGGTCGATTGTCTAAAGGCCCAAAGCCTGCAGTCTAACTCTAATCGAACCATTATCCATTATCTTCTACCTCCTGATGCCTCCTCCAAACAAAATACCTTTTTTTTGGAAAAGGATTACTTTATTAATTTTTCAGTTAGATACATCGAGATGATACACCTGCCTGAAAAGATCCCGGCCTCTGTCAAACGACACACAGCCAAAAAAAGAAAAACAGTTTATCTCAACCTCCGGACTCTAATAGCCACCAATCCTAAGACTAGACTGCCACTCAAACGCCCGGGCGAAAATAACCTTGGCCACTCGGACCAAGTACTGCGACGCCGCTACAAGACTGTCCTGCAATGAAGGCCGTTGAAGGATAGACCACGTGCGGAGCCAATGCGATGTTGTGAAAATAACCTGCAAAAAATTTGGAGATTTATTATTAAAAACCACTGCATTTCTGCATCGCCAGACTGTCCAACATAAGGCTGCCGCGCCTACAAATACCAGAGGTTTAACATTTTGGGGAACTAAATTCAACCAACCATTAAAAATATTTGACACACTAGATGGTTTAGGTAAACCCCATGCCGCATAGACCGAAGCCCAAACCATACGTGTGAATCTACATTCAATAAACAAATGCTGAATTGACTCATTCTCATGACAAAAGACACACTATTTACTGCCATTCCAATTTCGCTTAGCCAGATTATCCTTAGTGAGTATAACCCCTCTCTTTAAGAACCATAGAAAAATTTTAACCTTTAGTGGGAGTTTTGATTTCCATAGTTTTTTATTTGTATTCGGTACATTTTGGTAGATAAGGGCCAGATAATGTGTTTTCACAGAGAAAACACCAGTCGGGTCCAAATTCCATTTAAATTCATCCCCTTCGTCAGTGAGGTTTATATTTGCCAATCGTGCAACTAAATTATTCCACATAACTAGTTTAGGGCCAATTAGATCTCTTCGCCAGGATATATTGGGAATCTCTGTACAAGTACTTCTGCCACCGTATCCTGCTTTTTCCTGGCAATGTTATAAAGTTGAGGATAATGGTCACGAAGAGGTCTATTGCCTAGCCATTTGTCTTCCCAGAACCTTATCTGAGTCCCATCCTTGATAGTAAATGTGCCAAATTTTAGGAAGTCATTTTTAACCTTCATAAGACCAGCCCAGAAGTGTGAGTCCCCGCTCTTCCATTGGACCTGAACCAAGGGTTTGGTCCCTAGATACTTGTTGCGAAGAATCTGTTGCCAGGTACCATCCGTTGTAAGCAGACGATACAGCCACTTGCTGAGTAAAGCCATATTCTTGAGCTCTAGATTATGTATCCCTAGACCTCCTTGTTCTCGTGGAAGACACAGGATACTCCATCTAGCTAATCTATACTTCCTCCTATGCTCATCACTTTGCCAGAAGAATCTAGACCGGTGGTAATCTAACTTCTTATGAACTCCTTTGGGAATTTGGAAGAAAGACATCATATACATCGGTAGACTGCTAAGAACTGAATTTTTTAGCGTTAACCGTCCTCCGTATAAAAGGTTTTTTCCTTTCCAGCTGCTGAGGCGGCTCTCAAATCTTTCCTGGATCCTCAACCAGTCACTATTAGACAATTTCCATACATGTATAGGAATACCTAGGTATTTGACAAGGAAAGTTCCAGGGTTACAACCAAACAGTTCTTTGTACTGGCCTTCAAAATTCTTAGCCTCACTAAAACAATAGATTTCGCTCTTGTGGAAATTTATTTCGAGGCCCGATAGCTGCTTGAAAGCACAAAGAATATCCTTCATGTTCTGAGCATGCTCCAGGTTATGATCTAAGAACAAAATTGTATCATCAGCATACTGTAGTATGGAGAGGCCGCCATCAACCAAATGGGGTACCACACCTTGTATCTGAATATTCATTTTGGCCCTGCTAATTAGTAGTGTGAGCATGTCTGCGACTATGTTAAAGAGAATGGGTGATAGTGGGTCACCTTGTCTGAGACCTTTTTTGTCTGGAAGAAAGGACCTACTTCATCATTAACATTAATCGCAACACTTCCACCCGAAATAAAAGATTTAATCCACTCAATCCATTTGGAGGAAAAACCTTTTAACCGGAGCGTCTGTGTCAGAAAATCCCATTTAACTTTATCATATGCCTTTTCAAAATCAATTTTGAATATAATTCCGCTTTGGTTTCTTCTGTGAAGTTCGTGTACTGTCTCATGTAGGATTACGACCCCCTCCAAGATGTTCCTACCTCTCATGAAGGCTGTTTGTGAAGGGCTGATGATGTTATCTGCCACTGAATTAATTCTAATTGTTGCCACTTTTGTAAAAATTTTAAAGCTGACATTCAGTAAGCATATAGGTCGATATTGCTGTATTCTATTAGCCTCCTTAACTTTGGGTAATAAGGTTATAACTCCAAAATTGAGACTGAACAGCGGGAGGTCTCCGGTGTGTAAGTCTTATAACATATTCATCAGATCCCCTTTGATTGTTTCCAAAAATGCTGATAAAATTCAGCCGGAAAACCATCCGGTCCTGGTGCTTTATTGTGTTCCATGCTGAAAATTGCTTCCCGAACCTCCTTTTCAGTGAAAGAGGCCGTGAGAAATTCATTTTCTAATTGTGTTACTTGCGGAATATCCTCTATTCTCTCCTCTAGACTGAAGTGACTCTCCTACGGCTGTCCGAATAAACCTTTGTAGAATTGGGTAATATATTCTTTGAGATGTTGTTGTCCTTCTATTCTATTGCCTTCATGCTCCAGGGAAAATATTCATTTTTTCCGGTGTTTGCCATTGGCCACCATCTGGAAATATTTGGTATTATTATCCCCCAACAGGATGTCCTTCACTTTAGCTCATTGATAAAACCTCAGTTCCTCCTCTCTCAAGAGCTTTGTGAGGTCATCACGAGCATTTTCCAGCTGTTCTCTCTCCCTTTCGGTTAGAATTCTCTGTTCGGCTTGTATATCTAGTGTTGTTACAGTTTGTTGGAATTGTTCTTTTTGAGTTTTGTATGTCCCATGGCGATGGCGAGCCCAACCCCGGAGATGCGTTCTTACTGCGCCCATTTTCCTATTCCATCGTTGGACTGAATTTTGTCCTCGGACCGGCTGATTCCAAATCTCTTTAACCTTTTCTTTAAACTCCTCTTGAGCCAGCCAGCTAAGTTCCATCATGAATTGCTTAGGCTGGCCGGAAAAGGCTGGGTCACCCGTTTCTAGGATTAACGGTGTGTGATCTGAAATCCCACGATCTAAAGCACGAACTGTTACTAGAGGATACTTTAATTCCCATTCCGTGCTCATCAACACTCTATCCAATTTTTCATAGGTTGGATCCGGGAGGGAGTTAGCCCAGGTGAATAGTCTGTTTGACAACTCGATCTCCCGTAGATCAACTATCTATGACTGCATTGAACAGAAAAGGCTAGCCGGGATTAAAATTGTTTTTATTCTTTTCCCTACTATATCTCATAATATTGAAGTCTCCCCCTATCAAAACAGGCCACGGGTTTTGTTGGCAAGTGCATACTAATTCCGCCAGAAAAGCAGACTTAAAGTCTTCCTGAGCCGGCCCGTACACCGCCATCAAAATCCACTTGAAATCATCTCGTCTATTGCGTAGATGGAATTTCACAAAGAATTCCCCTTCAGCAATAACAGAAAGATCAAGGACTAATGAATTGATCCCTAAGAGAATCCCTCCAGATCGACCCCTAGGAGGCAAGCAGTGCCAAACATAATTTGCTCCTCTAGAAAGACAATTAAGATTTGCTCTAGACATGTCTTGTTTACCCGTCTCCATAATCGCGACAAAATCCAGACCATACACGTTTATTGCGTCTGATATATACCGGTATTTAGCCAAGTCTGAAAGACCTCTGCTATTCCAGTAAAAACCTTTCATTGAGAAATCTTATTATGGTGTTTGTGTAACTTATGGCGCCCTTTGTTTTTCTTAGACGCGGATTTGGATCTTCGACCAGATACCTGAAGATCACATATTTTTGTGTCCAGGTCCAAGTCATCTAGGTCTACCTCTGTTAGATCCTTAACTAAGTGCGATAGAAGATCATTATTAGAATCGGTATCTTCCCCATCACTATATTCAAAAGGGTTATCTGCCAAATTTAATCTTTCTACACTATGAGGTTTAGGCTGTACCACCGTTTTGTCAATCTGAATTCGCTTGAGGGCACTATACGACATATTAATTGCATCTGTATTACGACCTAGCGAAATTCCAATAGAAGTTAAATTGGCAATACACAAGTCCTTTGATGTCTTACCACTAGCTGAGTGCGTCGGTGTCGCCAGAGCCGAAGCCTGCGAAGCTGGAATGCCATCCAGATTCCTCGCCGCACCACGCTTCATAGCTCTCGCCAAGACTAGCTCATCTGCAATAGGTAAGCTATCGTCATCTGCGCTGTTATTGGCTCTTGCACTACGACGTTTTCCATCAACTATAATTGAGCCAGTATCTGAATTAGTAATTCTCAAACCTGTACTGGTCGATCCCAATGGTGTCTCACTCCCGCAAATGTTTGACACACATCTGTTGGGCCATAAACCAAATCAGATAGAGATGGTGTATTTTGATTAACAGGACTTGCACAGCAATTACTTCGTACTAGGGATGAGTTGGATTCGATTGAAACCTCACCTTCAGTACAGACGATGTGGCTGGCATCTTCTTTAGCATCTCCTGCCACCACAGCCACAGCGTGGCCGGCCGTGGCCAAGCCAGCCACTGCCACACCATGGCCAGCCATGGCCAGGCCAACAGCAGCCACATCTAGGTCGGCCTTGTCCAAATCATCAGTCGCGGCCTGGCCGGCAGCAGCCATATCCCGGCCAGCCGCAGCCATGCCGTCGACGACCACGACCTGGCCAGCTCTAGCCACATCCTGGCCGGCCGCAGCCTGGCCAGACACCTCCTGTTCGGCCGCAGCCATTCTTCAGCATCTTCCTGACCAGCCGCAGCCAAGCCAGCTGCCATGCCCTGGGTAGCTACAGCCCCGACCCGGCCGACCTCGGTCAGTCTATCAGCCGCATCCTGGACGGCCGCAACCAAGCCAACGCCGGCTGTGGCCGCGGCCTGGCCGGCCACAGCCTGGCCAGCCACTGCCTGGCCAGCTGCAACCGCGGCCTGGCCAGCCACGGTCTGGCCAGCTGCCTCCATCGCCTGGCCAGCCACGGCCTGGCCAACAGCAGTCTTGCCCAGTTGCCTGGCCACGCCATCCACTACCTGGCCCGCCGCATTCACGGCCTGACCATCCACCGCCAAGTCATCCGCAGCCGATGGCTGGCCAGCAGCAGCCACAGCCGACAATTCGGCCGTAGCATCAGCAGTGATCATCTCTGTTGCGTAGGTCAAAATTTTACCTAAAATTCCAATTTCACAACGTGAGCTTCTGTTATATAAATTGGAACGACAAGGAGGTGAAAATGGATCGAAACACTTACTGTTATTAATACCACCAATACGAAACCCCTCTTTTGGTGGGGTCACAGTAATTGAAGGCAGTGCTTCCCCTTTCTCCAGCATTACTAGCGGCTTCTACGCCAGACAAGGTCTATGGTTCCCCAATGGTGTGAGTGCCAGTTGCATTGGCTCTGGCCCACTTCCGGCCTGCTTTCCTTGTGTTGACGCAAATCTCGGTCAACACACGATAATGCGCTAGAACACGCCGCACGATCGTCGATATGATCCACACCGCCGCTGCCCTGGGCAAAACCGGTCAGACCGGTTTACGAAACCGGTCAGACCGCTTTCGGCAGGGAAACGGTGAAAACCTAGAAACTCGAGCTCGGGAGGGACCCCGTCGGAGCTCAAGCAAGCTAGGGTTGCCCTAGGGTCGGCAGGCCACCTAGAACGCCCTTGAACGCCGTAGAGACGAGCAAAGAACAGAATATGGGGGTTTGGTCAGACCAGTTTGCCTCGGCTGACTGCCAATTTTGGTTGTCAACACATGCCCCCCTGTTTCTTGGTAAAGCTTGCGTAGCAAGAAACATTTCTTCAAGGCAAAACTGCACTGAAACAATGCTAAGCACCTGTATATCAGTCACATCTTGTCTCTAATGATGAAGAAACCCAATTGTCCACATATCTTGATCTTCAAGATGATGGTGTCACCGTGCTGCTCATATTCCTACATCTCATAGCAACCTACTGTGCGGCCCCTGCCTTTATATAGCCATGGACGGTTCACGCAAGTATGCAACTCTCATAATAATCGCATCGTGTCCTAGACTCAAATTGATCGAATTAGCAAGAAGCTATTTGAACTGTGTTGGTTTGAGATCGTGAAGCTGTTGTTTTCTGTGATTAATTTTCAACACATAAGGCGATGGTGTGGTGAGAGGAATTTCTAAAGCACCTATACGTACCAAATCGTGAACCATCATGGATGCATAAAACGACCAAATTGCTTTTAAATGCTAATTGGTCTTTAAACTAACTCTCAACTTCAGAATTAAAGAATAGTAAATTAATCCAATATTGCATCCACAAATCACAAAAAATAAGTAATCGGCCCAAAGAATGAATATAACACTGATAATAGCCAGATTACTCGTGAATTAATCAATTTGCTGCTGGAGCCACCCTAAATTTTGAATGTTTGGAGTAAACCGGTCTGACCGGTTCCCAAATCCGGTCTGACCGGTTTTAGGCGATTCACTTGCATGAGCCATTGATCATAGCAAACGAAGCCGATTCTTCATCGGTTTTAATGTAGGAAGGACAAAACATATTTGTAGCGACTGAATAATTTTTAATCGGACAGACAAGCCCGATAAGCCCTTATTGTTTCTCATGCGCATCAATAGGATCGGTCATTAGAAAAATAGTTATCACCATGCACCACCTCAGTCTCATCACCGATCCACTGAATAAGTAATTTATGCAAGGAAGACGGCACACATTGATTTGCATGAATCCAATCGCGCCCAAGAATTAAACTAAAGTTACCTTGCACCTGTGCAACGAAGAAGACTGTATCGAGTGTCTTGCTTCCAATAGCCAATTCAACAGAAGCAATTCCCTTTATACTTATATGATTATCTTCTCCCACGCCAGTAATCGTCGCACTTGTCTTGATCAACTCTTCATCTTTCCCACCAAGTTCCTTGAAGAGAGTGTAAGGCATGAGGTTTACAACAGCCCCTCCATCAACTAGCATTCGTGAAATCCGGCTTTCCATTGATATATCCTTTCACATATAAAGCATCCAAATGATCAACCGACTCCTTAGGTTTATGGAATATAGCATCATGAGGCTCAAAGTGGAAACAAGCAACTTCTTCCTCTGGTACCACAAAGTCATCAAGAACAGAAACAGGTACCGCTGATTCGGTTGACTGTTCTGTACCGGATTCTCTGAAACCGGTCTGACCGGTTGGTGAAACCGCTGGCCAACTGACTTGATTCGCCACTCCTTTCCTTGAGGAACCGTGTGTTTCCAATTGTTGAGTTTTTCACCCCTTGGCATCTCTGTTTCTTGTGCCCTTTTCTCTTGATTGCGCAAACGCTGCAATTTTCTTTTTTGCGTATGAGTTAAACCCGATGGAAACCACCTGGGTTGATAGCACTTGCTTGCTGTGTTGCTACTGCCGGCTTTATGATCATTAGCCAAGACAGATTTTTGAACCAAGGGACTAGCCGATTTTTCAATGACCATCGGCCCTTTGTATTTGTTTTGCATCACCTTTGTGTACTTGTTCGGGAGCTGATTAAAAGTATGTCCTTGTTTCAGAACAGTTCTTTTGACCTTAACCTCATTCTCCTTCCAAGTACTCACTTCTAGACGCCTAAGTTTGAAATTTCCCGATCTGTCCTGGGACAAACCGGTCTGACCGGTTTGGGAAACCGGTCTGACCGGTTTTGCCAGATCAGCAGGTCGACCTTGCCTTGATGAACTCTCTTGCCCCCCGGGCCTAGAAGTATCAATAGTAATCTTCAGAGATTCTTTTCCATCCAGAGTCTTTCCAATCATCACCTTTCTAGCCGAAATTTTGTCATTGATATTATTCGGCCTTGGCTCTCCAATGATCACATTTTTCCCTTTGGCTTGTTCGGCTTGTTCCGGCCGAATAAGTATTTTGGGATTATTCAGATTCAAAGTATGAACAGATAAAAGAGCTTCATCAACTTGTGTCTCCGCTAGTAACAATCGTCCTTCATTAATGGCCGATTGTATCCGTCGACGGGAAATATTACAATCATTAGTTGCATGTAAAAAAGAATTATGCCACTTACAATATGCATGCCCTTTTAGATCCTCCGACGATGGTATAGCATGGGATAATTTAATGTTGCCACTCTTGAGCAATTCATCAAAAACACAATCACATTTAGCAACATCAAAAGTAAATTTTACTTCACTTTGCCGATTTTTCTGAATCGGTTTGAGCGAAGGGCAAGCACATGGTTTGGCCTCTGATGGCCAAACAAACTCAGCAGCATAAACTTTTTTACCTTCATCGTCCGAACTATCGGAATCATGATCAATGATACGTATGTTGGACTGATGAGCTTCAGCGGATTCTTTTGAGTTTCTTAACTTAAGTTCTAGGCTCATGACCTTCACTTGCAAATGAGTTCACCTCCTGCAGCTGGAGTCGAGGTTGAGGCGGCGGCCGCGCGAGGGAAGCTGCGGCGGCGGCGAGGCGGAGTCGCGGCGGCCGCACGAGGGAAGCTACGGCAGCCGCGCGAGAGACTGCGAGCTGAATGGCGGCGGCGATGGCAGCTAACATGGACATGACATGGCAATGACGTGGCAGCTAACGTGGACATGAACTCAAGGCCCAATTGTGAAATAGGCCCAAAAGCTAGTGCAGTTTTTATTCAGCCCATCATCTCAAATAATTCAGCCATTTCAGCCCATTTTTGACATTTGCAATTCCAGCCCAAAACAATACACAAAACCCATGTAAACAGTACTACCATTTCAGCCCAACCCAAGAAATATAAAGCAGCCCATGTCAACAGCACATTAACATCTCAATCATACGAAAAAGTTCTCAACCAGAATCTGATCATACGCATATATACATCACATATTGTACATATTGTACATTTAGACCTAGAGGTGGGCCCCACGTCAGGAGTCGGACCCTAAAATTAAAACCTCGTGTTCACACTTTAAAATTTTAGTAAAATTGACCGAAATTTGTTGGAGATGACTCGATATAATAAGCAGCAACTTTTTGCAAAATAGTGTGACTAGACCTAGAGGTGGGCCCACGCTCAGAGTCGGACCCTAAAACTAAAACCTCGCGTTCACACTATAAAATTTTAG
>OAMR01000462.1:564084-577257 GCA_900205405.1 Echinochloa crus-galli | reverse complement strand
TGCTCCCCCAGGACTATATAAGGCGGAGCAGGGACGCAGAACTAGATGAGATGAGAGAGCGAGCATACCACAGCTCCCAGCTTTACAAAGAACGGACAAAGAGGTGGCACGACAAAAGGATCAAAATCAAAACGTTCAAGCCGGGAGACAAGGTTCTCGTATTCAACTCTCGGGTCAAGCTCTTTGGGCATGGAAAGCTTCGAAGCAAATGGGACGGCCCGTACACAGTAATCAATGCTGCATCTCACGGGGCCGTCACATTGCAAAGTGAGGATGGAAACACTTTCAAGGTCAATGGGCAACGCTTGAAGATCTTCTTAGAACCAGAACCGCCACCACTTGAGGACTTAGATGTCATCGGAGCTAGCCCTAAACCTTTGCCCATAATTTTAAACTAAGCAATCTTTTTGGGCAAATCCACCTTGACTTTCTTACACCTCAAAATCTGGTTTGATCCCTGGGATCATCTATCCAGTTCCCAATAGTGAGTTGGTTAGCCCAGTTCAAGTCGTTCCTAAGAAGGGAGGAATGACGGTGGTGCGCAATGACAGGAATGAGCTCATTCCTACGAGACCACCGGCGTCCAATCGTCCATCACCAGAGATCCATGGACACGGCAGCCAGCTGAGGCTCCCTTGCCACTGTCCCCCCCTCGACAGGTCGGCGAGACCCGCCAGCGAGGACACCGATGGGCGCCGTTGCCACTCGCCTCACAATCGCCCTACGATCACCGTTCCGGAAAAACCGGAATTCAAAATTCGAATAACAAAATACCTAGGCCAGCAGCCATGGCAGATGCTACAAGAACTGCCACATGGGTCCTGCATAGGGTGTAGGGGTAGGATGGGTTCGTCGTCGGGGAGGTCTGGCGGCCACGATGGCTCGCTGTATTGGTGGCTCCGCCACTGGGTCCTATTCATCAAGGATACATTAAGAAAGGCATATGTTATAGAAAAAACTCGATGAATACTAGAGCACCTAAATTAATGTTATTAATTACAAGTTTCAAGAGTATCATAAATAAATAGAGAAAAACAATATGAGAAGTATACATATGCATGTCATGGGAACGAAAGGGATAAGTTAGGCTTGGGCCATCTAAATTGAGCTGCAGGCTAAAAGATGGAGTTATTTAATGGTATACGTTTTGGTGTAAAAACCCATGGGTTCACGGGTGTTGGCGGTCATTACAAACCGATTTCCGACCTCCAACCAAGTATAAAATGAACACAACGGAACCATGCACCATAGCTATAGGACTTATTGCTAACCATTTCCAATAGTTTTGGTGATTATGTGATTCCAGGAGGCAGGTTTCCAAAGTTGGGGTAAAACCACCCAAAATGGTGGATTCGGTCGAGTCCCATGGATCGACCGAACTCCACCCTCATACCCGGAGTATGACACGACATGAAAACGTACAAAACACCAAGACCCAGGGCATGAGTGGACCATCAGGATCAAACCCAGCACAAAGGCGGTGGATCCAAGGGCAAACGGGCACCCGGACCCGTTCGGCCGAACTTCCAGGATTCGGCCGGACTTAGGACCCAAGGTTCAGGGTAGTCGGCACCCGAAATCCTGGGTGTTGGAGGCTGAGGCGGTGCAAATGGGTGGTTCGGCCGAACTGGGGAGTTCGGCCGAACCGACCCCTTCGGCCGAACTCGCCTCATTCGCCCGAAGTGCCCGGAACCGCCCTTCGGTTGCTTGGCCGCTGCTCCACTTCAAACCGCCCTTCCTCTTAAACTTTCCACCATATGCTGCTTGTCATCTTAGTGAGCCTTGTCAAATTGTTGTGACCTTTGTGAGGAATCTTTCATGCTCTCAAGATCGAGATTCACATACACTCCACCTCTCACTTGCAATTCCTACACTGGGAGTTAGCAAAACAACTATGCCGTAGGGGCTGTGTTGGGCCAAACCAAGGACAAGAAGCATTATGCTATCTCATATTCTAGCAAAACGCTCACTGGCCCCCAGCTCAACTACGCGACCACGGAGAAGGAGCTCTTAGCAGTCGTGTTTGCTATTCCACAAAAATAAACTTCATGTTCTTTGATTCCCTATCCAAATATCTTTGAAGTAGAGGCATGGGCTATGCAAAAAAAAAGAAAAGCATGCCAAGTGGCGTGGCAAAAATATGAGAAAGAAAAAGAAAAGAGAGAAAAGCATGCCAAAAAGGCATGGCAAAAATATGAAGAATAAAAGATAGCCCATGCTCTCGAAAAAAGGGTATTTGTACTAGCCGACTAGTGTAAGCGTGGTGCTTAGACTTGAGGCTAGCTTAGAATATCACCGAGTTGGCACAGAGGTGTGGTCCTACCTAGTTGGGGCTAAGGTCATAGTTTATTCAGACCATGCTGCTTTGAAGTACCTTTTGACCAAAAAGGATGCGAAACCGAGACTCATTCGCTGGGTCCTTCTAGACACTTGCACTTCTCGATCTAAGAGTGTGATTTGATTCTCCTTAGGTCCGGTCTTTGACTTAGCAAAATATAAGATGCTTGTATGCCTTCATCCTTTGT
Organism: Echinochloa crus-galli; assembly: GCA_900205405.1. Taxonomy (NCBI): domain Eukaryota; kingdom Viridiplantae; phylum Streptophyta; class Magnoliopsida; order Poales; family Poaceae; genus Echinochloa; species Echinochloa crus-galli. The sequence continues at coordinate 574,732 of OAMR01000462.1, read as the reverse complement.
CCCTGAGCCACACAAAAAGCTAAATTAGATGTTAGGATGAAAAGAAGGCAAAGCCTTTGGTAAGGATTCAAATACACTTGAGTGATTGAGTGTGCCAATGAGGAACAATTTGTAGTTTTTCAAAACTTATAAAAAACTCCGAGATGGGATCCTGAAAAGAGTAGAGTGGAATAAACCTAAGTTAACCTGTTCATCCTTTCAACCACCCAAGATAAGGAGATTGCTATAAGCCCCATAGGTAAAATGGTGAATTATACCTTGCTAGTAATTCAAGTAAAAATTTGAGTACTAGTTGTTTATAAAGTTACCTGCAAGAGAAATGACGTTGTAGCAACTCCTGATCCACCGAGCTTAAGTTTGTGTCTTTGCTCGAGGACGAGCAAAGGTCTAAGCTTGGGGGAGCTTGTTGGCGGTCGTTACAGACCGATTTCCGACCTCCAACCAAGTATAAAATGAACAGAACGGAACCATGCACCATAGCTATAGGACTTATTGCTAACCATTTCCACTAGTTTTGGTGATTATGTGATTCCAGGATTTTCATTAGCGGGAGGAGCGAAGAAATGGTACTCTCTGGCTGTCGGTACTATGGAAGGAAGTTGGAAGACCCTTAGAGAAAAATTCTGCCTAAATTTCTTCCCTCCTTCCAAGGTAGCTAGCCTCCGAATTGAAGTCCTTACCTTTAAGCAATTAGAGGTAGAATCATTAGGAGCTGCATGGGCTCGTTTCAAGCAAATTTTGGCCTCAGGACCAGACCTAAGCCTGCCAGAACCAGTTGTTTTACAACATTTTAGCCTTGGCCTATGTCCTAAAGCCTTGGATTCGGCTCTGCTTCGAGTAACATCCGGGTCGTGTCTGGTAACTCTTGTATCTCTCTCTGATTAATTGAGCATTCAGTTCTACTTTTATTTACTTGCTGGTTAGAATTTATGACGAACTCCCTAATGAAGAAGAGAAGGAGCCTGAACCTGAAGAGGCTACACAAATCCAAGCCAAAACCATTAGCTCTTCCATTCCATCAGAACCCGAAGTCTATCTCGAGCCACAACCATACTCCAGCCCGGAACATTATGTTCCACTCTACACCACTCCCTATGATTTTGAATGGTGACAGCCCTATACGGCCTTCGTAATCCATCACGCCGGGCTCGTTCGGTAGGATCCCCAAACGTGCAGTGGTTGGTGATACCCCTTCTCATCCCTTTCTATGTATCACTGGCTCTGTGTCCCGACACAAGCACTTATCTGTAGTACCTGGTTGGTCATTGACCGGAAGAGATATAGGTTCCAGACCCGTACCTTCTCTACCCTCCTATCGCTTCTCGCTCTTCTTCTCTGTGTCATCCACCTTATCCATTCCACCATACCTCCCTTGGACAACTTAGTTTAGAACCAGTTCACTTCTCGTTCCCCGTGGAAATCGATACCTTGGAATACTCCCGGGTGAAAGCTACATCGGTATCCGTTCGCTTGCGGATTTATCTTTAGGCCGTAAGGAGTGCCAACAACGGGTTTGGGTTTTATGTTTCAAAACCCATGCATGTCCGTAAACCCGCTGGGTTTAACCGTTAATAAACCCGGTTATAAGTAGAAAAGACGACCTACATCCGTATCCTAATAGAGTAAAAACCCATCGAGTTTTGGGTTTCAGGTACCCTTGCCATCTTGATCCTGGTGTCGGGTCGGGCCGCAAAATAAAAGGAGCCGAGCCGAGGAGGCTAAGGTGATGGGAGAACGAGAAAGGTCGAGCGGAGGCTACGACGGCTTCTATTTGGAGAGAGAAAAATAGAAATCCATCTTACGGTTTAAAGATTTGGAAGAAATTCTTTGTATGGCTGCTTGTGTAGGGATATTTTGAACACAACTTTGATGCAATGAAGATCGAGGTTTTGCAAGTTGATGTGTTGGTAATCTCATTCCTCCTCTCCACTTATTATTTTGGATGTCCGTTCTTATTTACGGTTTTGGTCTTAGACTCATCTGTTGATCAACGTGATTAGTCTTGTTTTGATGCATCCAAAACTATTCCAGGACATTTAGCTATTACTTTGAAAAGTTTGTTTGGTTAACCCTTTCTTGATTTTGCTTAATCTCAAAATTAGGGTTTAATATGTAAGTTGTAACAGTGTGCTTATTTAATTTATATTTCTAGACATCTAATTGGTGTGATTCCAGTTGAATTAGCTTTATAATTTCATAATGCATTTTCTGGCAAAGTTTCATAATTTTAGGAGTTACACAATATATAATTTAGTGGACCATCCAGAATCTGTTTTTAAAGATTAAAATTTCTGCTGCGATTTATTGCTATCATTCACCACCTCTAATAGCTGATATTGGAGGGCTTCGATCTTACAAACTCAGCAGCACCTGTCAAAACTTAAAAGCCTGACAAGACTGCAGTATATGGTAAGTTTGAGGCTTTGACACCTGCATCTGAATACCCTTCAGATTGCGACAAATCCGGTTCCCTCACATAGGACTAAAGATTCTAAATGGTCAAAAAAATCATTGTAGTTTGTGGAATCAGGATCTCTTGCAACGCGTGTAGCATGCTTACCACCCTATGTACATAGCACATATGACTCTGTGAAAAACTTTCTTTAATTATAGCCCTGAATGACCCTTTAATCCAGATTGATAACTCCAACATAGACTAATGGGTCTTTTATGCCGATTGGTACTACCAACCGGGACTAAAAGGTCAATAGTAGAGATTAAACTTTCCATCCCCTACATTTATCCCGAACCAAGGTGGCCCATTTGACTAACGAGTCAGAATGAGCCGAGCTGACTCGGTGTCCACCTCTAGTTCCGGAGTTACCAATCGGGACTAAACGGTAATTATTAATCCCGGTTGGTGTTACCACCTGAAATTAAAAATCCTTCACGGGCTAATTTAGAAGAAACACTCAGAAATATGTCACATGTGCTCTGAACGTGAAATGGTAAGGAAGCTACGCGCGAAGCAAGAGGTTCCGGGTTTAAATTTCACAAATCGCGCGTGCGTATTTTCACATCGCCTAGGTGCCTTCCTATAAGCAAGCCCCCATGCTGATGATACACACTGGTCGAGCGCGCGCGGCACAGTCCATATATACCAGAATAATTCTTTTTTTTTGAAAGGAGCCCTGCTTCTATATTAAAAAGAAGGGTGGTAGCCTTGATGGGGAAGGAATAGTACTGTACAAGCTTTGTGCCAAAAGCATAGCATCCGCGGTTGAAATAAAAACTACACACCTGCAGCTATGCTTCAAGCGTTAGGAAGAAGAAGTGCCAACTGCTAAGTGCTTTGCACCCGCCGCTATCCAGTCCATACCAGATTCCAGAACTATTCTTGGCCATGAATATTCAGAGATCGGAGTTGAAGCTTACCTCTTCATGAGCAAACATTACGAGACATAAGCACACTACCACAGTACCATGTACACCACCAGACAGCGCCGACGCTTATATAACAACTTGAATTCAAGATCGATAGACGAGCCTTCCGTAAGTATCTTTCAAGTTTGGGGGTGCAGCATAATGTAGCTACACCCTATCACCCCCAAACTAGCGGTCAAGCAGAAACATCAAATAAGCAAATCAAGAACATTCTACAAAAGACCGTGAATGAAATGGGCAAGCATTGGAAGGCACTCTGGGCATACCGCACAGCCTACAAAACACCCATCGGGATGACCCCGCATCAACTAGTATATGGCAAGACATGCCACTTACCAGTAGAGATGGAGTTTAGAGCTCATTGGGCCATTAGGAAGTGGGGTATGGACCTTCCAGCAGCTGGACCCGACGCAATTGAAGAACCAATGCAAGTTGGTGAGTCGGGCGCGCATCTCGATCCTGAGATTCAGAGGGAGGATCTGCGTGCGCTCGCTACCATGCAACAGTGCCGGGGAGATCATCAGATCGAATCATTGACCGTGGAGATGCAGCCGCCACTGACCTGCCGACACGAAACAGGTTCACTGTCAGGTCCACAGACGCGCGCCACCGGAGGAATCGGGGCACTCTGACGTGCCATCTGATATGATCGTACTTCTGATTGATAAAGATCTTGCCAACCAATGCATGCATGGCAGTTGACAGCTAGCTCAATCATTCTCTGGGCTCCTCCGGCCTCCGGCAAAACTACATGTCTTTGCGTTGTTCGTGTACCGAACGCAACAGGGGTAGAGATAATAAATCGATGTGGCGCTGGAATTTTGGTGATACGCTAGGATGATATCGGCTGACGCTGCTCCAATTACAAAGAGCAAGCAGACAGGGATAAATCAGCTTGCTGGTAATTCAGCATGAAGATACTGTGAGAGTATAACATTGGAACTATCCTATTGCGAACTGGCACCTCCTATAGTCAAAGCAAGAATTGACAAATAAGAAATATCAAACAAATATTTTTCTAGATATGAGGGGTCTATCCTAAGCTAGAATCTTTGTCGCAAAATCACGACCTCCTTCCTCGCGCGATCCCTCCATATCATCCCATATATACGTCATTGTTGCACGACCTCCTCCCTCACACGGCTGGATTGCAAAACCATTTTGACTAGATTTTCTAGAGGTACTATGAGAAATTGAGAAGCTCTTCTACGTGCTCGAGTGTTGTGTCGCGTGATCCATTTTCGCATCGACAGTGGGAAAAAAAAAGAGAGAAACCACAGTGAAAGTGACAACGAAAAATGTTGTAATCAATTACTACAACACACTAAACTATATAGGTGTACTGATCTCCCTTTGGAGATTAGTCCTCCCGGAGTGACATAATGCAAGCTTAGAGACTGTTTCTCCGAACCTGTATGTGAGAATATTTAGCACAATGTGAATGTGGATTAATCTATATATCAAGGCTCATAGATTTATTCATAAAGAGGGACATGAATCTTGAGTAATCCTAGACATGAATAGTGAAGGAAACTGATCTTATTATACGATAATAAATTTTTGATCCTGGCCATTATGAGGACACACGAGACTTTCCCATGAAACACGATGAAATGTGCATTTATCATAGGAGAATTTCATCATTGGATCCGCTGTGCTCCAATGTGTCCCTCCCTGAAGATTACTTTCCATTTGAAAGAGTTCTAAAGAAAGACGATGATATTCAAGATCATTCAGCTCATTTACAACTTATGAAGGATTTGGCGGAACGAGTTGGGAATAAGTTCGGGCATCGATGAAATATATCTATAGTTTGAGGTACACTACATGTAATAATTTTCATATATACGACTCTACTTAATATCGTAAGGGTATTAAAGTGGATTGAAACATTTTTGTGACAATTTTTTATTTAACTATAACTCATGTTTATTTATTTATCACATATAACTTATGTTTATTTATCAAATCCCCATTTCCTAAAATACTTGTTAATTTACTTAGGTACAATTACAAAAGGATGTATAGTTCACATGGAACATTTGATCATATCACCATGCAAGAATTAAATGATGCATCATATCTAGAAACAACAGTTCATTGAGAAAATTGGTTTCATTTTATTGTAAATCTAACATGGCAATCTTGGTTGTGTTCACATAGATCTTTTTGACGTCTTTAACTTGGTTGTCCTGTGCTTGGTTTAGCATGCCTAATGTTGCCACATAACAAGGTGTGAAGAGGTGATTGTTGAAAATAGTCCCATCTTATCCGTAGAGAGGAAATTAATACAACATATATGTGAGAGGGCGTGCTTACTAGTTAGGCTTGTCATTTAAAGAAATATGTCCTAAGTATCACTTCCTTTTGCTTTCTGTATTGGGAATATTTTGTCTGAAGTTGACAAAGGGCTTAGAGCTGATATGTTTGGATCGGACCAGACCCGACTATTCATAGTTAGGATCCTAAAAGTGCATATTGCATCGTGCGATAACTTCCGTAATATGATCTAACATCTAGAGACAGCCCTTAACTTTGTTATCCTGATGCCTCCAACACATCCTAAAAATCTCTTATATTGACCATCCACGAGTAAAGGTGTCTTCTGCCTCACCTCAAGGCAACAATACTGGTGATGAGAGAGAGGTTATGGGACTATTATCGACAATCTCCTCGTGCATCAGACACCACATTCTCCTCCATGATTTCTATCATCATAGGTAGAGAGGATCCCTAGAACCCAACCTAACCCTTACCTTACGAGCCATGTTGCACGCTAAGCCTAAGCTTTAAAGATTATGTATTTTCCATAAAAAAATGGGCAACAAGTTCATTGTCTGATCACAATAAACACAAACAAAACTCTTCAAAATGAGGACTAGAGGGGGAGTGAGAGAGTTAATATCAGCCTAAATTTTTCAATAAGAATGATGGGCTATATCGTAAAAATCAACCAAAATCCCGCTCTTCTAGCAAGATCAAGTCCAGTTAGCTATCGATGAGTTTGGACCTATTTGTTTCAGCTTTTCTGGGCTTTCTTGCAGTCAGAAGCCCGAAAGCTGAAACAAACAGTCCAGCTGTTGAGCTGGCTTTCGAAATGCTAAGAAACTAGCTTCTAAAGAAATAAACTGAAAGGTGAAAAGAATGCTGGGAGGAGCTTTTTCTAGATTTTTTGTGCTAAGAAAATAAAAATTTATTAATAATCCAATATAAAAATTGAGTGGACAAAAAGCTAAAAGCCAGAAAGCCTACTTTTCAGCCAAAAGCCCAGAATGTGCAGCTCAAACAAACAGACCCTTACTATACTTGGGAAAGTTGATAGTAGTCAATCCAAAGCAAGTGTTCGGAAAATCATATCAAACTACGGAGAATTGAAAATAACTATTAGACCTCTATATCTTATTCCAAACAAATATTCAGACATATCAAAACTATAGGGATTCCGCAAAAATCTACAGAGTCACAAAAAATCTCCAGAATTTTCACAGCTCCCAAAACAACATGTGCGAAGAGTTTGGAAAAAAAATCCAAAACTCGATCAAACCACAACCAAAAATCTCAATATTTGAGCCATCGGATCTTAAGAACACACCAAAACAATTCGCAAAGTGTGGCTTCAAAAATCTTAAGAATGTTTCACCAGATCCATAAGATCGAAGAGGGGCAATATGTATGAAATCCAATCAAACATGGTCCAAATCCAATAAAAATTTAGCCACATCATCATATATATACATTGTGAATATTTGTCCAAATGATCTATTCAAGAAGATCTTGGTTCAATATGAATTTCACTGATTTGCTCAAGGACACTCGGAAAGGGTATATTAGGGAAATTCAAATCCAAGGAGATGTAGTGTGAAATCAAGTTGGGGATCATCATATGGATTCTCACAGACTTACTAGGAAGTTCTTTGTCACACCCCAAAATTTTCGAATTTTGGGATGTGAATTTTTAACGTAATTAATAAAATATTTTTTCTCAATTTTCTAAAATTTTCCAAGATTTATATAATTTACAAGGAATTTAGTATAGAAAAATTTGTTTTCTAAATTAAATTAAAATAATATAGGTTTAATGTTGTGTGCTGCATTCATGCTGGTTGCATCGAGTTTTGTATTGCTTGTGGTTCAAATAAGAATTTAAATCAACGTTGCAAATAGCGGGCTATAGAATTTAGCGGAGTACTTCTATAGGGGCTATAGCGCCGCTATAGCGGAAGCTATAACATTTGGCAGTATGTGAAAAACTATCAAAATTTAACCCTAAATATTACCAATTTTATGATTTCCAGCTCATATTTCATAAATACATGCAAACACTAGTGAATACATAAGGAAATGAGCTCCAATTCACAAGATATATCATAAATCATAAAGCAAGCCGAGGCCACCACGGGATTTCCCGCGTCGAGCCGCACCTTCTCCGCCCCTCCCCATCGCCACCTCGTCGTCAGAGGAGCGCGCCCGCGGAAGAACCTCGCCGCCGGCCATGGCCTCCGCCGCAAGCCGAAATCCGGCCGTCTCGGTGACTGATGGGCCAAGGCGCGGTCACCAAGACCTTCCCCAGGCCGATTCGAAGCTCCGCCGCACCTCCTCGCCGCCACCCGGTCGCCGGAGCTCCTTCCTTAAATCTAGTTTAAATTCAAGTTTGAATCACCTTGTTTCGAGCTCTAGAAAAGTTGTTTCGGCCTGAGTTCACTTTCGCTCCCTCAACTTTTCCCCTCTGCCAACTTCGCTCCCCTTTCTTTCTCTTCCCGCCGCTCAGCCGGCCCAACTTTTCGGCCCAGCTCGGCCTGCCCCGCAGCCGCCTCGGCCCGCTCCGCTTCTGGCCCAGAACGCCCTCCCCCGCTTCCGCTAGGCCCAGCGCCAGTCCTTCGGCCCAGTAGGCTGGCTCGGCCCAACGCCCGCTCGCGGCCCAGCCCAGCCACCCGTCCCCAGCCTCCCGCCCGCGTGCGACACCCCGCCGCCGGCCGCTCCGCAACCGCCGCCGCGCCGGATTTCTCGGCGTGCGCGCCCCGTCCCGCCCCTATAAGCCACAGCCGTCCCCGAGCCCTACCCTAGCCGCCACACCGCATCCCGCGCACCGCCTCGCCCTTCTCGCGGAGCGTCACCGCCGCCATTGCTCCTCGGAGCCGAGCTCCGCCACCAACACCATTGCCGGCGACTCGTCGAGCATCGTCGCCCTCGGAGCAAGCCGAGGCCACCACGGGATTTCCCGCGTCGAGCCGCACCTTCTCCGCCCCTCCCCATCGCCACCTCGTCGTCAGAGGAGCGCGCCCGCGGAAGAACCTCGCCGCCGGCCATGGCCTCCGCCGCAAGCCGAAATCCGGCCGTCTCGGTGACTGATGGGCCAAGGCGCGGTCACCAAGACCTTCCCCAGGCCGATTCGAAGCTCCGCCGCACCTCCTCGCCGCCACCCGGTCGCCGGAGCTCCTTCCCCCGCGTGAGCCCCTCGCCGCCGGCCGTCCTCTCCGACATTCCGTCCGCCGCGTCACCGCTAGCGAGAACCGCTGCTACCAGGAGGTGTCCCGCGCCAAGACGCAGCTCCACTGCTAGTCCTCGCCGCCATCACATCACCGGAGCCCCTCGCCCATGAGCGCCCCTCGCCGTCGACGGCCGCTGCCTCCGCCGCTTTTCGGCCCAGCTCGGCCTGCCCCGCAGCAGCCTCGGCCCGCTCCGCTTCTGGCCAGAACGCCCTCCCCCGCTTCCGCTAGGCCCAGCGCCAGTCCTTCGGCCCAGTAGGCTGGCTCGGCCCAACGCCCGCTCGCGGCCCAGCCCAGCCACCCGTCCCCAGCCTCCCGCCCGCGTGCGACACCCCGCCGCCGGCCGCTCCGCAACCGCCGCCGCGCCGGATTTCTCGGCGTGCGCGCCCCGTCCCGCCCCTATAAGCCACAGCCGTCCCCGAGCCCTACCCTAGCCGCCACACCGCATCCCGCGCACCGCCTCGCCCTTCTCGCGGAGCGTCACCGCCGCCATTGCTCCTCGGAGCCGAGCTCCGCCACCAACACCATTGCCGGCGACTCGTCGAGCATCGTCGCCCTCGGAGCAAGCCGAGGCCACCACGGGATTTCCCGCGTCGAGCCGCACCTTCTCCGCCCCTCCCCATCGCCACCTCGTCGTCAGAGGAGCGCGCCCGCGGAAGAACCTCGCCGCCGGCCATGGCCTCCGCCGCAAGCCGAAATCCGGCCGTCTCGGTGACTGATGGGCCAAGGCGCGGTCACCAAGACCTTCCCCAGGCCGATTCGAAGCTCCGCCGCACCTCCTCGCCGCCACCCGGTCGCCGGAGCTCCTTCCCCCGCGTGAGCCCCTCGCCGCCGGCCGTCCTCTCCGACATTCCGTCCGCCGCGTCACCGCTAGCGAGAACCGCTGCTACCAGGAGGTGTCCCGCGCCAAGACGCAGCTCCACTGCTGGTCCTCGCCGCCATCACATCACCGGAGCCCCTCGCCCATGAGCGCCCCTCGCCGTCGACGGCCGCTGCCTCCGCCGCGGGCCAAATTCCGACCGTCGCCGTCCAACACCGCCGTGGTGAGCACCTTCGCATGATCCCTTACCCCTCCCCTCTTTGATGCACGTGTCGCCCGGGACCGCCATCCACCGCAGCGCCAGCGACGCCGACGAGCAGGGCCGACCGGCGAGCCCCTGCGTCTGTTTGAGGTAGAAGACGACCCTCTTTTGCGTTTAGGTTCCTGGAGTTCCCTGCTATCCTTAGATGCAATTCTTGTGTCATGCGTGTTTTGTGAAAACCACCCTGGAAGATTTACCACTTCACACATAAACCCTCCCTTCCCAGATCCAATCTGGATCATCAGATCCAGATCCAACGGCCCTCAGCGCTAGGTCAAAGTCAGCGTACTGGTCAACCCTAGCCTCTTTTGCTAAAGAGCCCCTGCACTTTGTTAAAATCAATCCGTCATCCATCCCTGTTGAAAAATAATTACAAGTTGGTCCAAAACTTTGTGGAAAACCCCCTGAGTTTCTTTAAATTTGAACCCGCCATCCTGCCCTAGCATTTTTGCGCGATAGCCCTCGAGTTTTATCGCATAATTATGTTTTAGCCCCTGGAATTTTGCAAATAAGCCCCTGGATTTTTTTAAAACTTGCCAGCAGGTCCCTAAACCTTAGAAAAGCCATAACTTCTCCGTTTTAGCTCCGATTAGGGTGATTCTCGCGCTCACGTGTTCGTAGCGAAGCGTAGAATAGTTTCGTAGCCTTCTTTTGTCCTGTTTCTACTGTTTGGTGTATTGTTCTTAGTTATTCTTG
>OAMR01000462.1:528551-563600 GCA_900205405.1 Echinochloa crus-galli | reverse complement strand
ATCTTTGCTATGCGCAGCTACTATCACCATTATTTAATTGTTAATCTTGATTTAGTGGTTCACTTCAACATGATGATAAAACTTGCTGTTTAGCAACATGGATCAGGGAACTAGAGCATGTGCTGTGTGCTTTGCTCTAGTGTCTCTCCCTAACGACTGGTTCTTAAAGCGGCAACCCAGGAGCATGTCACCACCGCCAGAACTATAATGGCTCTGGTCTTGGACATGTAGCTTGTACGGCTCTAGCTTGGCAGTGGTTACCGACGGGCCGACGGCGTTGTGGGAGGCAAGGCGCGGGGTGATTTCCCGATTCCACCGAGGACGGTAGCCCCGTCGGCTAGGTCCCGTTAGACCCAGTCCCGTGTTGGGAGCCCCCGTGAGTGCGGGAGCTCCGCACGTTGCACCATTTACTTTCTTGTTGGCATGATTTGCCGGTGCGTGGATGAATCACTTTGTTTGGAGCTCTAGAAAAGTACCCCGTGCTATACTTGCTAAGTAAGACATTTACTTACACTTGCTATTATTCAACAATCCGGGATGGGTACAGATGAAGTGAAAGAGGATCTCCGTACTTCTGAGCTGTGGTCAACCAGTCGGTGTCCCTGTGGACTGCGGCCTCACCTTGGAGTTGAAGATTAGTCTTCCGCTGTGTATGTGCTAACTCTGATTTAAATTATTTTTATTCAAGTATATGTACTGTGTTTATCATATTTGTTAGCTGTATGTGTTCTGTGGACATCCTGGGCACACATATAGCAGCACTTTGGGTTTATATAAAATCCGGGTGTGACATTCTTGCCCCAAAAAACTCACACCAAATCACAGCCAAAGAGAAGAAGGGAAAATCTTCAAAAAATATCTTAGAAAATATGGAAAACATAAATTTTATATTTGGAGATGAGGAAACAGTTTAGCACAAAGCTGATCAAATATTGGGTGAAATAAGATCAAATCAAACATTCTCCCATCTCACCCTTTCTGTAATCCTAACAAAAGTTCCCGCACAAATGGGCAGCTACCTCTATAAGGATTTCCCAAAGGCCACCCTAAAGTTTGGTCTCCAACCAGCTATATAAACACTTGGCTATTTTGCAAGTTGCCTTTACACGAAGCACACAACCCAAATACCTAGTAAAATTGTCTATGTTTTCCATGGAGCACTAGACAAACACGACAATTTATTAACTTTGCTTTGACTCAACACAACTTAAGATGGAACTATGCGTTCACCGACTCAACGCCTCCCGACACACTAGACTCGTCCTGGCTTTGTGACTCAATCTGGCAAACCTGCCGAGGCCCATGTTTGAGGCCGAAATAGGTGAGTCCACTAATGCCCAGTTTTAAGGACCAAAACAACAAATTGTCTTGCACACCCCCATGACATGGTTAACCACTGGTTTTAAGGCAAAACTATTCAAAATCCTTGCACACCCCACGCGTCAAGACAAACCACTGGTTTTGAGCCCAAACCGGTGAAAACCTTTCATCACGTGTACACACCAATGTTGACATGTGTGCTGACTCCACCAAAGCCTCAATGCCTTAAGTCTTTCGCACTCCCGCATATGGGCAACTTACTCGAACTTGTCATCACCATCCTTCATGACTCGATTGATGTCATCTTCATGATTATGTGCTCTTTCTCTTAAATACACAGTGTAGATCATACATGTACTCGTGCAGACTCCTGGGGTCCCTCATTCCCAAGCTCTATGTTCATCCTTCACTGCACATGGTCCCTTGGCATGAAAATCTTGCTTGACCGTGACCTTATGCCACCAATCATCATGTTGCATCCAATACTTGCACATCCAAGCAAAGAGATATAATAGTCAACATATGTTTTACACAAACAGACACCAACACAATACCTCCGGTTAACCATTATCATAATTAAGCACATATGAAACATGGAATAAGTTCACAAATCATCTAGCTAGTCACTCACATATTAGACCAAGGCCACATGTCAACTTGGTCTCTCAATCTCCCCCTTGAAAAGTGCATTAACAACTCCAACAAAAAGATTATTTGAAAGTAAAAGAGAACTCTCATTCAAGTGCCGAAAAGCCAGGTACAAGCAAATAGAGTAAATTTTGCTGATGCTTGTTAAATTTGTCTCAATTTCTCATCCCGATCCCAATGCTCTCAATTTGCATATAACAGTCTTTAAACTTGTTACAAGTTCACTGGTCTTAGTACTCCCAAAATAAATAGTAACATCCTTAAACATGTCCCATATTCCCATCTAAGTTCATATACTCCCAAAATGCATTTGTTTAATGAGGCATTTTTTATTTTTTTTAACTGTAATGGTTTTTTGATGAATGTGTTAAAATTATCAGGATATTTTGATGAACCTGTATTGGTTTTTAGAACAAAATCAATAACTAAGTGTTAAAATACTTAGGAATTTTGGTGCAAAATTAAATATTTTTGTATACCCTTTGTAATCCTCATGAATTTTTTAACTAACTTTCTCATGACTTTTTTGAGCACCTTAAATTCTCAATAACTAAATAAATATGTTATAATTTTTTTTTAAAAAAATTGAGCACCTTGAATAGTTTTAAAACTCTTAAAATCTGTAGAGTAAAACCAATAACTAAATGAGTGTGTTAAAACTCGGTGGAATTTTTTGGAGCAAACTTTGAAACCCCTCATAATATCTAAAGTAAAATCAATAACTACTAGAACGTGTTAAAATTCTTAAGAATTATGGGAGCAAACTTAGATGGTTTTCAAAACTATTGTGATCTCTAGAGTAAAATCAATAACTAAATGAATGTTTTGAAATTCTATGGAACTTTTGGAGCAACCTCAAATGGTTTGCAAAATCCCATGTAATCTCTAATCCCTAAACTAAAATCAATATCTAAATGAATGTATTAAATTTCATAGGAATTGTTGGAGCATTTTTAAGAATAGATATGTACGTGCAGTTTGAAAGTATCAAGACTGCAATGAGAACTCGGGACAAATTTAAGGACTGCGGGCGAAATGTACTCTAGCAAATAAAATGCCATTTGACATATATAAGAAAGGATCGTGATATCTCCAATATAAAACTATCAATTTCCAAAGAAGGGGCAAATATTAAACATATCCGAAGAGCCATGCAATAGAGACAAGAGTTTGATACAATCTTTAAAACCTTCAAAGCCATTTAAACAAATGTCATCAATCATTCGTCACAATTAGACCAAAGTTGTTTTCAATTTGGTTTCTCAAGAAGATCAGATCTTGTATCCATGAACTTTTGACACCTTTGTGTTTGTGATGATCCCTCCACGAATTTTGTATCAAATTTGAGAGGAATTTGTACTTGGCTTGAAATCCTGAAAGTTTGAACTGGTTCACAAAAGCTTTCATATATGAATGCTTTTTGAAAGTACAGGGGCATCAATAAGAACGTGTGGCAAGTTTAAGGATGTTATTGTGCATTTTGCGAGTATACGAACTCAAGGCATGTTTAAGATCAGGTACATGTTGTTTAAAAGTACCAAGACCTGGATGAGAACTCAAGATAAGTTTATGAACAACTTGTGAAATTTACTCAAGCAAATACAAGGCCACTTGATTTTTTTCGATAATGAAAGTTTTTATTAAATAACAATGGCATAGAGGGATGCACAAAGCCTAAAAAGAAGAGAGAAAACCCAAAACACTTTAATGACAATCGATTCGTAGACTAGACCGCACCCATATGCCCAAGTAAAGAACTCCTTGACCACCTACGCCAAACGTAGGGATGCCGCATTAACGAAATCCTGTGAAGCTGGCTTCTGTAATATGACCCATGTACGAAGCAAGTGTATAATCGTGTAGATAACCGGCAGTGCAAAAGGGTTATGTACGTTTATTCCCAAAGATAATATTATTTCTACATAGCCATAACGACCAGCAAGTAGCAGCAGCTCCTAGCAATATTAGCGGTTTAAGATCTTTTTCAATACCCCATAGCCAATTCCCAAACATGACATACTACGAGCTTTTGACAAACCTAAAGCCGCATGAATCACAGACCACACTACTCGAGTAAAGCGACATTTGAAGAAAAGGTGTTTAATTGTTTCCTTGCCAATTGCACTTTGCTAAGTTATCTTTTGTTAGAATTACTCCTCTTCGCAAGTACCACGTAAAGATCTTTATTTTTTGAAAGGGGGTTTTTAGTTTCCACATACACAAGGCCACTTGATATGAGAAAGGATGATGACAGCTCCAATGTATAACTATCGGTTCCAGAAGAATGGGCAAAGATTAAACACATCCGATAAGCAAGCAACATAGACAAGAGTTTGATACAATTAATCCCAAAAACCTTCAAAGCCATTTCGACAAATGTCATCAATCATTCGTCACAATTAAACCAAAGTTCTTGTCAATTTGATTGGTTTCTCACTCTAGTTCTATAAATCCTTGAAGGACCTTTGGTTCGCGCAGGTTTTTGTTTTGCCATTTGATCAATTGTTTGTTCGTATCTTTTACGCATTTGATTCTTTAATAGCCGTAACAGGACAAGAACCACCGTGCAGAGCCAGTAATTTTCTGTATGGTTTATGCACCAACCGTCTTTAAAGCAGAACTCTCTACAAGCCATAAGGCCACTTTGCCTCAGGATCGGAGTTTCTGTACATAGGTACATAACACTGAAGAGCTCAGATTGCAAGCACGAGTCCGGGAAGGTTCCTCCGAGCCTTGTCGGGCAGCCGGCTCTGCCACACCTGCTGAGTCTTGGAACACAAATCCGTAGCCGCCGCCACCGGCGCTGGCACCGCCCGATGCGCCTCCGCGTCGCCGCCGCCGACGCCGAGCCTCGTCACGACGAGCGCGGTGTTGCAGTACTCTCGCACCTCGGTGACGCGGCCGCCGGGCCCCACGGTCCACGCGTGCACCCAGTACAGCGCCCCCGTCGCGTCCGTGCCCTCGGCCAGCACCGTCGCCCCGAACGCGTCCAGCGACCGGAGCTTGAACGGCAGGCCGCCGCCGCGGCCGGTGAGCAGGCGCATGAGCACCAGGTGCTGGTGCGCGCGCGGGCCGTGGAACCACCAGTCCACGTCGGGGTTCAGCAGCCGGCGCACGGCGTCCAGGATGTTATTGTGCATTTTGCGAGTATACGAACTCAAGGCATGTTTAAGATCAGGTACATGTTGTTTAAAAGTACCAAGACCTGGATGAGAACTCAAGATAAGTTTATGAACAACTTGTGAAATTTACTCAAGCAAATACAAGGCCACTTGATTTTTTCGATAATGAAAGTTTTAATTAAATATCAAGGGCATTACATCGAGTTGATACAATGTCTTGAAATACTTCCAACCTCCATATAGCGGGATGCACATAGCCTAAAAAGAAGCGAGAAAACCCAAAACACTTTAATGACAATCAATTCGTAGACCCATATGCTCGAGTAAAGTACTCCTTGATCACCTACGCCAAACGTAGCCATGCCGCATTAACCAAATCCTATGAGGCTGGCTTCTGTAATATGACCCATGTACGAAGCAAGTGTATAATCGAGTAGATAACCTGCATTGGAAAAGGGTTATATGTTTATTCCCAAAGATAATATCATTTCTGCATAGCCATAACGACTAGCAAGTAGGAAGCAGAATTAGCGTTTTAAGTTCAATACCCCATAGCCAACTATCAAACATATTGGACACACTACGAACTTGAGACAAACCTAAAGCCGCATGAATCACAGACCACACTACTTGAGTAAAGCGACATTCGAAGAAAAGGTGTTTAATTGTTTCATCTTTGTGGCAGAAGCAACAAATTGTGCTTCCTTGCCAATTGCACTTTGCTAAGTTATCTTTTGTTAGAATTACTCCTCTTTGCAAGTACCACATAAAGATCTTAATTTATTTTCAAAGGTTTTTTAATTTCCACATAGACAAGGCCACTTGATATGAGAAAGGATCATGACTGCTCCACTCTAAAACTATCGGCTCCTAAAGAATGGGCAAAGATTAAACACATCCGAAGAGCAAGCAGCAGAGACAACAGTTTGATACAATCCCAAAAACCTTCAAAGCCATTTCGATAAATGTCATCAATCATTCGTCACAATTAAACCAAAGTTCTTGTTAATTTGGTTTCTCACTCTAGTTCTATAGTATTTTCACAATCAAATACTTGGAGGACCTTTGGTTCGCGCAGGTTTTTGTTTTGCCATTTGATCAATTGTATGTTCTTATCTTTTACGCATTTGATTCTTTAATATAGCCGGACAAGAACCACCGTGCAGAGCCAGTAATTTTCTGTATGGTTTATGCACCAACCGTCTTTAAAGCAGAACTCTACAAGCCATAAGGCCACTTTGCTTCAGGAGTTACTGTACATAAGTACATAACACTGATGAAATCAGATTGCAAGCACGAGGCCAGGGAGGTTCCTCCGAGCCTTGTCCGGCAGCCGGCTCTGCCACACCTGCTGAGTCTTGGAACACAAATCCGTGGCCGCCGCCGCCGCTGGCACCGCCCGATGCGCCTCCGCGTCGCCGCCGCCGACGCCGAGCCTCGTCACGACGAGCGCGGTGTTGCAGTACTCTCGCACCTCGGTGACGCGGCCGCCGGGCCCCACGGTCCACGCGTGCACCCAGTACAGCGTCCCCGTCGCGTCCGTGCCCTCGGCCAGCACCGTCGCCCCGAACGCGTCCAGCGACCGGAGCTTGAACGGCAGGCCGCCGCCGCGGCCGGTGAGCAGGCGCATGAGCACCAGGTGCTGGTAGGCGCGCGGGCCGTGGAACCACCAGTCCACGTCGGGGTTCACCAGCCGGCGCACGGCGTCCCCGTCGCCGCGCTCCAGCGCGCGGTACAGCTCCTCCACCACCGCCTTGCTGCCGATCGCCGCCTCGCCGCCGACGAGCTTGTTGGTCGCCATGTCGCTGGAATGGGCAAAGGCCAGGGATGAAGATGGTGAGGGAAATGAATGAAGCTGCTTGGAGTTTGGAGGTAGAGAGTGTGCCAAGACTTGGGAGGGAGAAGAGGTTGCGGCCTCTCCTTATATAGTGGAACTTGGGTATCGGTTACCCCTGTCGTGTGAGTAGGATGGAGTAGGATTCCAAAAGCACAGAATTTTTTAATTCTTGTGTATAAGCAAGTGGTTACGTGCGATTCAGTTGCAGGTGTATATATCTTGTTGGTTCGAGTTAATAATTCATCCTTTTATTTGACAAATGGGTTCAGCAAGTTACACGGTGGGCCGTGTTTCTTTATATGACAAAAGTTTACCGCCTCCTTTGACCAATAATTAAGGGTATTAAATAAAGTCAGTTTACAAAATTAACTTCACAATATTAGACTATTTTGCGAGACCTTCTAATGAGACCTTTGATCGCACGATTAGATGATGGTTACTATAGCATTACTGTAGCAAATCATGGACTAATTAGGCTCGTTAGATTCATCGCGTAAAGTTGCACCCGTTCGGTTCTGCAAATAGACTTCATTCAATACTTCATGCAGAGAAGATTTCTTTTAGAAATAAATTTCCAAAACGTAAAGAAACACATCATATGCAAGCTAGAATTTCTGTCAGTGGACGAAAATCGCTAAATTCATGACTACATACAACTGAAAGTTGCAGTGGAACATGCGTGTTATCAGATCTAGATTTAATGACTAAAAGTGGGAGAAAAGTTATAACATTTACTTATTTAAAAATGTGGCCTCCCATTATTAAATTTCTAATATATAGGTAAACTAAAAATCCGATTCGCCTATCACAGGTAAATGCAGTGGTGGAGCCAGAATCAATACTATTATCGCATTTTGTATTGTCTCTATCACAAGTAAATGCAGTGGTGGAGCTAGAACTATTCTCTCTTGTCGTATTTTGTATTGTCCAATGGCTAGTTTCGTTAGATTTCTTGTTCCAGGTGGTCTCTTTCATTTTTTCTATTATGTAATTGTTTTTAGTACTTCTAGGTCACGTCCTTAAGGTGTAAACAATCTCTTTTCTTTTCAATAAAATGCTTGCTCCGGTAAGTTCTCGAAAAAGATAGAACGAATACTAGTTTCGAAAAAATTAGAACGAACACTAGTTTAGCAAATACGGCCTTCTAGAATTCTCAATTGTTTAAACTGGGAAAAAGAACTCTGGACAGCACATATCAATATGTCGTGATCAAGACGGCCAACAATGTCAGGTTTAGCTTCATAGTTATTGAAATACACAAATAATGCCCCCAGGCCGACTAACATTGAACATCCTGTTTCAAATGGAACCTTGTATTTCCTTTTCATTCGGCATTACCAAAGAGGATCCTCGAGCTTGTACGCTGGCTAAAATTTCATATGAAACGGATTCCACACGGACAGGCCCATTGATTGCACGGGCAAGCCGGAGGCTAATTAGCCCACCGACGATCCGATTCCATGTTCCAAAGCCACAGTAGCAGTCGAGCCCTAAAAGAAACTAACCTGTCAGAGAAGTAAATGGTCGTTTTCAAAATCTAAAGAAGACATAGCGATCCAAAGTAGCAAAGATAAATTTATCAATCTTCCTTTTGGCAAAAGTTGATTAGCAAATGCATTACCCGGTGCTGGATCAATTGGTGAAGGCTCTGTTTGCAGATCAAGTCCGATACGCAAATGGTAGCAACCATTTGTGTCAGTTAGCCTGTAGCGCACTACTGTTCCCTGCACATTTGGACCATTGGTTAGTTTGTGGCTTTCTGCATTGCTTTATTATGCCTCAGTGGGTTTCAGGGGCTGCGGCAACTAGGGGAGGAAAGCAGAGGAAGAAGAAAGCAAATAAAATATGGGTAGGTGGTCGGTTTATCTGCTTGGACTAAACAAAGTGTTGAACTTTTGTCTAGATGCAGCTATTGTTACACAAAAAAGAGTCCTGAGATGCTTCAGTTTTTGCATTGTGTAGTTACAAGTTGTCCATCAAAAAGGCCCTTTTCAGTGTGCTCTTTTGTTCTAGACTGTTACTGAAAATCTGTCGAGGTTTGACTGGTTCAGAAGGAAATTTTAATATTCTATCATTGGCATTTAACATCTTCAAATACTTGGTTTATTTGGCCTGCAAATAATGCACTACCTCTGTCTCATATTGTGGGTCGTTTTGACATATCTGATAAATAGTTATATATATTGACATAGTGTATATCTATTTGCATAGCAAAAACTATGTCTAAGAAAGCTAAAATAATCTACAATTTGAGATGAAGGAAGTAACATGGAATGTTGTAGCACTGGTATTAACAGGATGCTCTGTCCAGGAAACGCAGTCACGACAGTGAACCTTCAAAGGTCCTAGACTGTAGGAGTAACGCCAGTTTGCTATTACTTCATATGTCCATGTGTGGC
Organism: Echinochloa crus-galli; assembly: GCA_900205405.1. NCBI lineage: Eukaryota > Viridiplantae > Streptophyta > Magnoliopsida > Poales > Poaceae > Echinochloa > Echinochloa crus-galli. Next base: position 554,274 of record OAMR01000462.1, on the reverse strand, counting down.
TTTGAACTTCACCTTGATGCGTGAGGAAAAATCGAAAATTCACATCACATCTAGGCTCCCCCAAGGGTACAGAGCTAAGCGCTGCAATTGTTTCTTAACATTATCCACCCAATAGCTCTAAAATTACGTAATAGTGTCCTTACTATATACAGTGATTTTGTTAAGGCAGGCACACGAGGCAGCCAATAAGAGCAGACCTAAATAATCATCATTAAATGAAGTGACCCAATTTGATAAGTTTTTCTAGATGTCCTCACTATATACGTATTCTGATCATATGGAGATATAAGCACCCTGCAGCATAAGGCCATAAAGGATCCCTGAAGGTACTAAGCAATAGAATGTTGGTAAAGGGACCCTCTAACACCGGTATCGACAGTAGCCTCTAGGGCAAATATAAGTTGCAGAAAATATTCAATAATCTTTGAACGGGATGGTTGCAGAAAATATTCCATAGTGATGTGGACAGCGATGGCCAAGGAAGTAGCATAGCTTCACAAATTGCCAATATCCTGCAGGGCGCATACTAGCTATTTCCAGAGTAAACTAACAATAGATAATATTAGGTTCATATTATGGATGATATATATGCATATCTAAATATTCTACATCACAATGTACTTAGATAATTTTGACTGAACCTTATCAAAATTATCCTGTATGAAAAGTACACTACGGTGGAGCACTGTCATTGGTGGTGTATAAAGCAGTTCAGTTGGTGCTGATAAATTTACAGACATTACACGAGTGAACCGAAAAGCTAAAAGTCACAAAAGCTACTTTACTCCAACTTATCACAGCACAGACAGCTTCTAATATATATGTGCTCACAAGTTCACCCATATCAAGTGGTTAAATTGTTTATTTCCCGACTCACTACTCCAGAAAGGGTCAAATTTCGTCAAAAGAAAAGCAGAGACGTTACAAAGATTGCAGAACGGTCGCCTTCCAAGTTGAGCTTCGCAATTCAATAGCCTGGAGCACTTACCAGCGCACAGGTTGCCAACATGGCTTTTGTGCACTGTCCCTGGGCACTGCGTTTTCGCAATCAACGCCCCCACAAATCCCCCTCACCCAGCTTGTCTTCAGAAGGCCATCCAGCAGCATAGCCGCACAGGCGAAGTCGGCGAGGCGGGGCGCGCAGCTTCCGAGTGGGAGCCGACACTTAACGCAGGCCGGTTCACTGTCAGCTCCACAAGCAAGCGCGCTGGCCGAAGCGATGACGCTCAAACGTTTGATCAGATCATCCTTCGTTCTGATTAATCGAGATCTTGTCAACCGATGATATGATGTGCACCAGCTGCGTCTTGCCGGGTTTGAAATGATCCATTGCAATCATATTCCTCTGTGCGCAATCATCTTTGTGGGGCTCTGGACCAACATGAGTCGCGCGGTTGGTGTACCAAATGGAACAGGTCGTAGAGATAGATCAATTGTGGGTATAATTGGACTTCGTTTTGTATCTTTGTCAGCTTGAATGCTTGATAACAAGCTAGGCCTCTTAGAAAAATCCCCCAGGGCAATAAGTTTTTCATCATCGATTACGATTATAGTATTTGAAATGGTTTCAAATCAGAATAACTTCTGATGGGGCTGCAGGCATCCACCAGCGGGATGCTGAGGCCGGATTTTTTCCCTTATCTAAAAAAAACTTCTGATGGTGTGCGTCCAAATTTTGTTTCTCAGCCTAAAACCAGAAAATGTTTTGACTTTTTTTGTCACTTCTAATTTTCTTAAGATAGAAATGAAAACATAACAATGTTCTCCCAAATTAGAACGATGCTCTGCTTGCAAACATCCACCAGCATAGTAAGTTTTTCATCATCCAACGCTACTACATAAACCATTTGTAAACGCGGTCATTGAACCTGTTTCTAAGTGCGGTCGGACCATCCGCGCTCGCTTTTCACAGCTACAAATAATGTGTTTGTGGGGAGTAGGCGCTGACGACTAACCCATGGCTGGAGATGGGTTTGTAGGGGCGGGCCATGCAGCCCCTATGAAGTAAGATTGTAGGGGCAGGCTGTGCCCCGGACCGCCCCTGGAAATACCTTTTCCTAGGGTTGGTCTATACCATCACCCACTCCTTAGAGAGAGATTAAAATTAAAATTTAAACCTAGAGCCTGTTGGCGGTCGTTACGCTCTTATTTCCGACCTCCAACAGAGTATAAAATGAGTACAATGGAAAAATGCACCACAGCTATAGGGTTTATTTTTTATATTTTCCACGAGTTCTGGTGTGTATCCCGTTTGCAGGTACAATATTGACAAATATGTGTTACAGGGGTTGGAATTGACCGATCCGGCCGAACTGTTGTTCGGCCGAACTACCCCGTTAGCCGTGCACAAAGTGAAGCATTACCAGGAGGCCAAATACATGAGATCCACATCAGTAGTGACCAAGAGATGACCATGCAGGACACGTGGACAGTGCCACCTCATCTCTTGGCCGGAAAAAAGTAGGAATCCACAAAGGAATGACAAATCAGGACAGCCCAGAGACAGGCGGTGCAGGGGAGTGACACTGGGCTAAAAGCCCAGTTCGGCCGAATCCTTCAATTCGGCCGAACCAGCCCACGTGCACGAACCGCCTCAGCAGCAAGGCGGTGCCACATGGCAGTTCGGCCGAACTGCTCGGTTCGGCCGAATCGGCTTGTTCGGCCGAATCAGCCGGGCACCGCCTCTCGGTTGCTTGACCGCTCCTCCACCTTCAACCGCCATGGTCCACTATAAATTGAGGCCTCCCTCCACCTGCAAACACACAGCACAAGAGATAGAGTGCATAGCAAAGCATTGTTAGTTCCACACTTAGAACATATGGAGAGAGGAGAGCTGAGCGTCCCGGAGAGGAGCCGGAGTGTCGGTCCCTCTTCCAGCTGTACCTCTATGGATGCGGCTCTGGTTCGAGTAACATCCGGATCGTGTCTGGTAACTCTTATATCTCTCTTTGATTAATTGAGCATTTAGTTCTTACTTTTATATGCTTGCTGGTTCCGCGTTATTTACTTAGTTGATTGGTATAATTGTATACCGGTTGCTTTGTTTGGGTGCCTACCTTTCTATAGGAGGTAGGTACTAGCTGACTAGTGTAAGCGCGGTGCTTAGACTTGAGGTTGGCTTGGATTGTACCTGAGTTGGCACGGAGGTGGTAGTCTTTAGGTGATGACAGCCCTATATGACCTACTTAGTCCATCATGCCTGACTTAGCCCGCAGGATCCCCAAGTTCGGGGTTGGTGACACCCCTTCTCATCCCTTTCTGTATGTCATTGGTCCCGTTGTCCCCAATCAAGCATTTATCAATTGAGTCTATCTGCTCAGTTAGTCAGGGAAGGACATTAGCTCTAGACTCGTACCTTCTCTACCCTCCTATCGATTTTCTTCTCTTTTCTTTGTTGTCATCCACTTAATTCCATCATCCTTGGACAACTTAGTTTAGAATTAGTTCACTTCTCATTCCTCGTGGAAATCGATATCTTGGAATACTCCCGGGTGAAAGCTACATTGGTATCCGTCTGCTTGCGGAATTATCTATAGGTCGTAAGGGGTTCCAACAGCACCAAAATATCAATTCCTGTTTCAAGTCCCAATTGCTAATAAACATAGACAATCATAATGTAATAATCATAATTGAAGCATAAAATACTTTAATACAAAGGACTAAAGCATTATTTCTGCAATGCCTTCTCATTTGTTGGGTTGCTAGTAAACGACTTAGCTACAATTTCTAAGCATGACTTCTCATAAGCCCATACTATTCGTGGCACGTTCAACCTAGTATGTACTTCTGTCACTGATGGAGCATCTACTAGCCCTTGGTTACATGTGTTCACCTGTTGTTCGGGCACTAATGGAGCATATGCTAGCCCCTGGTTACATGTGTTCAATGGTTGTTCCGGTGCCGATTGAGCACTCATTGGTGTTTATTGTTGTTGTCGTGGTGGGACGGGTGATAGGATTTAAATTGCTTTCAAACTAGAATAACTTATGATGGTCTACATCAAATTTTTTAGTCTGAGCCTACTAATTAAAACCAGAAATTGTTTGGACTTTTTGATCACTTTTAGTGTTCATTGAAGGTAGAAATGAAAATATACCAATGTTTACAAAATACTAGCTACCATACAACATACAATATGTGTAGATGCTAATTTGTTTTGTAGATAAAATTATATTGCATTACATTTAAACACTGTTGGCGGTCGTTACGTCCCAATTTTCGACCATCAACCTAGTATAAAATGAATACAATGGAACAATGAACCTTAGCTATAGGATTTATTTCTAATCATTTCCACAAGTTTTGGTGACTATTTGATTCCAGGAGGTGAATTACCAAAGTTGGGGCAAAACCACCAAAAATAGCGGGCTCGACCAAATCCCATGATTCGACCGAACTCCACCCTCGTACCCAGAGTACGCCATGACATGAAAACATACAAAATACTAAGACCCCGGGCATGAGTGGGCCATCAGGATCACCCCTAGCACAAAGACGGTGCGTCCAAGGGCAGACGAGCACCCGGACCCGTTCGGCCGAACTTCCAGGATTCGGCCGAAGCCCAACCGACAACCTCTGGGTGCAATCCTGAGTGTAGGATGGTGAGGCGGTGCAAATGGGTGGTTCAGCCGAACTGGGGGGGTCGGCCGAACCGACCCACTTCAGTCGAACCCGCAGAGTTCGGCCGAAGATGCTGGAACCGCCCATGAGGTTGATTGGCCACTGCTCTATCCTCACCGCCCTTCCTTGGTATAAATAGGACCCTCTAGTACCTGTATCAAACACAACACAAGAGAAGAGTTCATTAGCGAAGTTCTGCCACTTTTATACTGAAGATAGGGAGAGAGGAGAGGTGAGCGTCCCGGAGAGGAGCCGAAGTGTCAGCCCCTCTTCCAGCTGTACCTCTATGGATGCGGCTCTACATCGATTAACATCCGGGTCGTGTCTGGTAACTCTTGTACCTCTCTTTTATTAATTGAGCATTTAGTTCTTATTTTGATATGCTTGCTGTCTCCTCGTTCACTGCTTAGTTGATTGGTATAATTGTATACTGGTTTCTTAGCTTGGGTGCCTGCCTTTCTATAGGAGGTAGGTACTAGCCGACTAGTGTAAACGCAGTGCTTAGACTTGAGGTTAGCTTGGATTGTTCCCAAGTTGGCATGGAGGTGGTAGTCGTTAGTTGGTCACATCCTTATACGGCCTACGTAGTCCATCACGCCTGATTTAGCCCTAGGATCCGAGAGTGCGGGGTTGGTGGCACGCCTTCTCATCACTTTCTATGTGTCGTTGGCCCCATTTTCCCCATTCAAGCATTTATCAATAGTGTTCGTCTGCTGTAGGGTCGAGATGGCGGACTAGAGGGGGGTGAATAGTCCGTTCTAAAAAATAACTCGCCGGCTAACCGAAACAAATGCGGAATTAAAACTATTGGTCTAGCCAAGACTTCACCCCTCTATCTATGTTCACTAGCACCTTATAAAAGAATCTAAACTAGCAAATAAGGTGCTAAGCTAGCACGAGCTGACCTAATCAACTATAGGAGCAAGGTCACACAAACCTATGCCACTAGTACTTCACACACCGGGGAGCTCCTACACAACTAGTAAGCAAAAGCACAAAGCCCCTAAGCCCACTAGCAATGCTCAATGGACAAGACTACACAAGTCTAATCCAAAGGCTCAATTTACTTAGCTACACAAACTAAGCAAAGAAACTAATTTGAGCTACACAAGCTAATTAGTTACAAGATCACTACTTCTAGCTACACAAGCAAGAAGACAACTAGCAAGCTACACATGCCAACTAATTGTAAGAGCAACCACACAAGCACAAGATATATAAGATGTAAATACAATGCTATGTGAGAGCAACCACACAAGCATAAGATATATAAAGATGTAAATACAATGCTTGTGATTGAGAAATGCAAACCACCGAGAAGAGTAGACAATGTTGACACGGTGATTTTTATCCCGAGGTTCACTTGTTTGCCACCAACCTAGTCCTCGTTGTGTCGACCAACACCTCGATGGTTCTTGGGCAAAGCTCGCAAGCCGCTGCCCACTCCGGGCACTCCAAGACACCACTCGCAAGTGAGGTAACTGTTGGCGGTCGTTACAACCCAATTTCGACCACCAATACTCGGGAATAAATGAGGTTTTATGTAACATTCCATATACTTAGGTTTTATTTCTAATGGAGTTCCTTGAGTTTTGGTGAGTGTCGCTTGTGCAGGTATGATAACGAGAAATACGTGCTATAGGGGTCGGAAATGGCCAATTCGGCCGAACGACACGTTCGGCCGGTTACCCCCTTAGCCGTACAAGCCACCGGGAGCCGTCCACGTCACCGATGACCGAGCGGTGACTTGGCAAAGCACATGGACCAACACTACCTCACCTCTAGGCCAGAAACACATGAACCAAAGCATCTCAAGTCAGCCCAGGAGGTCCAGAGGCTAAGGCGGTGCAGCTGGGGCAGGCTCGGGCCTCCGGCCCAGTTCGGCCGAAGCCCCTAATTCGCCCGAACCCACACAACCGACCTGGAACCGACATGGGGAAGTGATCTTGACCGTAGAGAGCAAAGGCGGTGGAAAATGGGTGGTTTGGCCGAACCGACCCCCTTCGGCCGAACGCAGGATCTTCGCCCGAAGATGCTGGAACCGCCCCTAAGCTTTCTTGGCCACTGCTCCACCTCAAACTGACCCTCCTTGCTAGAAATAGGACTCTCCAGCACCTGTTTGAGCACACAACAAGAGAAGAAGAAGAGTAGGCGTCGCTAGGTTCCGTCACTCAGTAAAAATAGGGAGAGAGGAGAGGTGAGCGTCTCGGAGAGGAGCCGGAGTGTCGGCCCCTCTTCCTGCTGTACCTCTACGGATGCGGCTCTGCTTCGAGTAACATCCGGGTCATGTCTGGTAACACTTGTATCTCTCTCTGATTAATTGAGCAGTCCTTTCTTACTTTCATTCACTTGCATCATTCTTTGTTCAAGGCTTAGTAGTGTAGTATAATTGTATGCTAGCTGCTTAGCTTGAGTGCTTATCTGTCTGCGTAGTAGATAAGTACTAGTCAACTAGTGTAGGCGTGGTGCCTGTACTTGAGACTAGCTTAGAATCCGCCCGTCGCAACGGAGGTGGTAGCCGTAAGGTGGTGACAGCCCTTACGGTCTTTGTAGCCCATCACGTTAGTTCCGGTGTCTTAGGACCCAAGGTTCAGGGTATATAAGCAGTGGCATACACCTTGTATCAAACACAACACAAGAGAAGAAGAAGAGTAGGCGTCGCTAGGTTCCGCCACTCATATCAGTAGAAATAGGGAGAGAGGAGAGGTGAGCGTCCCGGAGAGGAGCCGGAGTGTCGGCCCCTCTTCCCGCTGTACCTCTATGGATGCGGCTCTGCTTCGAGTGACATCCGGGTCATGTCTGGTAACTCTTGTATCTCTCTTTGATTAATTGAGCATTCAGTTCTTACATTCATTTACTGGTTTCGTTCTTCGTTCAGTGCTTAGTTGATTGGTACAACTGTATACTAGTTGCTTAGCCTGGGTGCTTATCTTACTATAGGAGATAAGTAGTTATTGACTAGTGTAGGAGTGGTTCCTAGACTTGCCAGTAACCTTAGAATCCGCCCGTCACAACGGAGGTGGTAGCCGTAAGGTGGTGAAAGCCCTCTCGGTCTTTGTAGTCCATCACGTTAGTTCCGGTGTCTTAGGACCCAAGGTTCAGGGTAGTCGGCACCCCTTCTCATCCCTTTCTGTGTGTCGGATGCCCTGTAGTCCCGAAGCAAGTATCTGTTCATATCCTCTAAACTGCTCAGTAGTCGGTAGAATACTCTTACCAGGCATGTACCCTCTCTACCCTCCTATCTCTTCTCTTCCTTCCTTGTTGTCGTCATCCACCTCACCCAGTCCATTTATCCACTCCATCTACCTTGGACAACTTAGTTTAGGATTAGTACACTTCTCGTTCCCCGTGGAAATCGATACCTTGGAATACTCCCGGGTGAAAGCTACATCGGTATCCGTCCGCTTGCGGATTTATCTGTAGGCCGTAAGGAGTGCCAACAAGCTTTCTGGCGCCATTGCCGGGGAACGGTAGCTATTCTAATTCCGAACCCAAGTTGTCCATGTATCCCACCACCATCCATATGGATTCCACTCTTACCTTACGCCAACACTCGGCTCCAACGGGCGATTGTTTGGAGCCACCACCATCATCACATCCCATATCCGCACCCGGCTATGAGCTACGTCCCGGCTTCATAGCCATGGTTCGTGAGCAATCGTTCTCAGGAACTAAGGCCGAGAGTCCATACGCGCATTTGCGTGAGTTTGAGCAACTCTGCTCATGCCTGACCATTGCGGGCATGACACAAGAGACACTCAAATGGAAGCTATTCTCATTTTCACTATCGGGAGGAGCAAAGAAATGGTACTCTCTGGCTGTCAGTAGTATGGACGGGAGCTGGGAAGTTCTCAAGGAAAAATTCTGCCTAAACTTCTTCCCAGTTTCAAAGGTAGCTAGTCTCCGAATCGAAATTCTTACCTTTAAGCAATTAAAGGGAGAATTGTTAGGAACTGCTTGGGCTCGTTTCAAGCAAATACTGGCCTCAGGACCGGACCTAAGCCTACCAGAACCTGTTGTTTTACAACATTTCAGCATTGGCCTGTGTCCCGTAGCCGCCACTTTCTTGGACTCTGCTTTAGGAGGGTCGTTCTTTCATCTGGTTCCCAGTGAAGCGAGAATAGTCCTAGAGCGCATCTTGGACAACACTCCTTACACTGGAATCTATGATGAACTCCCCGGGAAGAAGAGAAACAGCCTGAACCTGAACCCGAAGAGCCAGTACAAATCCAATCCAAATCCATCAGCTCTTCTGTTTCGTCCATACCCAAAGCTCATTTCGAACCACAACCTTACTCTAGCCTGGACTACTATCCTCCACTCTACACCACTACCTATGATTTCGACGATGGTCTATTCGATGATATCGACTTTGCCATACGTCTCCCACGGGGACAATGTGTAGAGCAAAAGGATCCACCACCCAACAAGGAAGCACTAGAATATCAAATAGAGTACTTAGGCCGTCTCTCTACCATCAAGAGTCGGGAATGGCTAGACGAGGCGGAAGCCTCAACCGAGGTCGTTATAAAATGCCCAAGAGAATCCGAACAATCTTTTTTGAAGTTATGGGCATGGACAAAGAAATCAGGTATGACCCGAGCCTTGGAATCAATATAATCTATATCTCTTTGGTGCGATCTCAACTCCCCGATGAACCATGGTCATCATCTCAGAAATATCTAAGGTTCACATCGGGAAGGATCCTCGACTGTTTAGGGATCTTGCGGGTCATGCCCGTTAAGATTAACAACCCTGAACTTTTCCTGGATTTCCATATCTTTGACCTACCCAGTGACTCCACACATCCCATCTTTATTGGTAGGCCAATCATGAAAATCCTAGAAAATGCACCACATCAGCTAGTAGAGCCTAGGATCGGAGAAGAACTTGTCCCAGTCTCTCATTTCTACTCCTTGAACATACCTATAGAGGCGGAGCCCGATCCTGATCCTAAAGAGGAGGTCATGTCAACATCCTTGATAGACTTAGAGCAACCTTTCCTAGAAGAAGATGCCCAATTCCTTATAGAGGAAGAAGAAATCCATCCTCCAATCGAGCCAAAGCCTCTTCCCTCTGGACTGAAGGATGCCTTCTTCTTTAAGGATGAACACACTCCAGTGGCTATCAGTGACGAACCCTCTAACGTTGGAACCCATTCACTGTCCTGGAGGAATATCAATCAGTCTTTGGACACTCGGTCCAAGATTTCAAAGGGATTACTCGTAACCTTCATACACATCATATCCCTATCTTATCTTACCTTGGGGTCGTAAGACAATTGTCACGAAGATTCGTCTTTGATCGGAGAAACACTAGGTTTAAAGCCAGAATCCATAATCTTCCCCTGTCCTACTCCCTAATGCAATCCAATGCCTACACCTCCCACGAGTAAAGGGGATTCGTAGTTCCTTCGGCCACACCAGGCTTTATAGGTGTTTTATCGAAAATTTCTCTCTAATAGCCCAGTCGCTGACCAATCACTTAGCCAAGGAAACCCCTCTCGTCTCTAATCAACAGTGCTATGCTTCCTTTCAAACCCTCAAAAAAAGCACTCAGTTTCGCTCCCATCATCTAGTCCCACGACTAGAGCATTCCACTAGAAATCATGTGTGATGCGAGCCATAGCACTCTTGATCAGAGACGAGAGGGGTTTCCTTGGCTAAGAGATTGGTCAGCGACCGGGCTATTAGAGAGAAATTTTCAATGAGACACCTATAAAGCCCGGTGTGGCCAAGAAACTACGAATCCCCTTTACTCGCGGGGGGTGTAGGCATAGGATTGTATTAGGGAGTAGGACAGGGGAAGATGATGGCTTCTGGCTTTTAAATCTAGTCTTTCCCCGATCAAAGACGAATCTCCGTGACAATTGCCTAGCGACCCCAAGATAAGATGAAACAGGGATATGATGTGTATGAAGGTTACGAGTAATCCCTTTGAAATCTTGGACCGAGTGTCCAAAGACTGATTGATATTCCTCCAGGACAGTGAAAATTTGCTGGGTTTCACTGATGGCCCTGGGGAGTGTGTTCGTCCTTAAAGAAGAAGGCATCCTTCAGTCCAAAGGGAAGAGGCTTTGGCTCGATTGGAGGATGAATTTCTTCTTCCTCCATAAGGAATTGGGCATCTTCTTCTAGGGAAAGGTTGCTCTAAGCTATCAAAGATGTTGACATGACTTCCTCTTTAGGATCAGGATCGGGCTCCGCCTCTATAGGTGTGTTCAAGGAATCAAAATAAGAGACTGGAGCAAATTCTTATCCGATCCTAGGCTCTACTAGCTGATGTGGTGCATTCTCTAGGATTTTCATGATGATTGGCCTACCAATAAAGATGGGATGTGTGGGAGTCACTGGTAGGTCAAAGATATGGAATATCCAGGAAAAATTCAGGGTCGTTAATCTTAACGGGCATTGACCCGCAAGATCCCTAAACAGTCGAGATCCTTCCCGATGTGAACCTTAGATGTTTCTGAGATGAGGACTATGGTTCATCGGGAAGTTGAGCTCGCACCCTACGGAGTGATACGCTCCTCAAGGTCACGAGAGCCGTGGTACGCCACCATAGTTCACTTCATGGTGTCAGGGTACGTCCCATCAGGTGAAAATAGGAAAGATTGGTTTATAAGAGCAGACATCAACTATGGGATAACCCATATCTCTTCTGGACACAAGATGGACTCAGGCGATGCATACCTGCACCTGAGGCACATAAAACCTGGGAGAGGTATCCTGGAGCACCTTATGAAGGACATTATGGAGCGTTCAGAATAAAGGTCTGGCAAAATGGAGATGCTAAGAAATTTAGCAAGAGATGCCCACACTGCCAGAAACACAGGAATATAAGAGACGCATAGCCGCTTACCATTAGTCTTCAAGTAGAAACCTTTGATGTATGGGGAATAGATCCCATGGGTCATTTCCCTAACTCAGAGAACTACGAGTTTACTCTGGTAGCCATAGATCCCGTCTCTAGCTAGGTAGAAGCCTAGCCCTATCGAGCCGCAGCCACCAGGCTCGCTAAGCAAATGTCCCATGAAAACATCCTGCCTCGCTTTAGCGTCCCTGGGCTGGTCGTAGAGGCTCCCATCTCATTGACTCCATCTCCCGGAAATATCTAAGCTTGGGGGAGCCGCATATAATAGCCACACCTTATCACCCCCAAACTAGTGGTCAAGCAGAACATCCAGCATACATTCTGCAAAGATCGTCAATTAGATGGGTAGGCACTAGAGAGATAGGCTCACTGATGCACTCTGGGCATACTAGACCTCTCCAATTTGGGCAAACTAGGACAATTTGGCTAAACCATGCTGGTTCAACCGAAGGACCCCTCTTTTGCCCCTTGAGCATCCTTTTGGACCCTTGATTCTATCTCTATCCCATCTTGTCTCGAAGTCGCTAGGAAAATATTGGGAGAGCTGCTTGTCGATCTCAAGTCAAAAACCATCCTCCATTACTTTCCCGAGCATGACCCAGTGCTTACATTTCCTAGCCACCCAATCCTCGACCTTTCCTCACCCAAGGGTCACCTTTCCAAGAGTATCACGAGCAAAACTGTCAAACCCTCTAAAGCCTTTGTATTGAACATCCTGAGGAGGAGGAAGAAGAGGAACCCATGGATGAAGAGCCCTAATGGAGATCTGGTGCAAATACACCAGAAATTTAACAATCTCGGTGAGAAGGTCATCAAAGGCGAGCCTTGGCATATGGACAAGATCAATGTCAAGCACTCACAGTCAAATCCAAGAGGCTCGCCAAAGCCACATGACATCTAGACCTTTACGATCCATCTATAGAGTAGATGTCATGTGGTTGTATCCTGTAGAGCACCATTAGTTTCAATTTATTTCCCAATTCAATTTCCCTTTGATTAAATCATTGTTTAGGAGGTGCTCTCTTTATTTCCCTTCCAATATTTGTTTTCCCAACCTTAGCTTAATGAATAAATAAAATTAGAGTTGAATGCAAAAAGAATAGAATTGTCGCTCCGGTTGGTGCATTTGAGCCAACCGGAGATTGCCCTGTTTAACAGAAAGATACATGAGTACAGGCATGACACAATGGAGGAACAGGACTAGAGTCAGCAGGCCAACCAGCTGACTCAGTACCTTTCAAGGTTGAATCCTTACCAGTGAAGAGTCCAAGCTTGGGGGAGGACCCCCATCAGGTACGATCCGAAAACTCCCCGATGAACCATGGTCATCGTCTCAGAAACATCTAAGGTTCACATCGGGAAGGATCCTCAACTGTTTAGGGATCTTGCGGGTCATACCCGTTAAGATTAATGACCCTGAACTTTTCTTGGATTTCCATATCTTTGACTTACCTGAAAATTCCACTCAGTCCATCTTTATTGGTAGGCCAATCATGAAAATCATAGAAAATTCACCAATAAACCAGCTAGAGCTTAGGATCGGAAAAGAATTTGTCCCAGTCTCTTATTCCTATTCCTTGAGTACCCCAATAGAATTTCATGCTCTCAAGATCGAGATTCACATACACTCCACCTCTCACTTGCAATTCCTACACTGGGAGTTTGCAAAACCATGCCATCCTCCATTCCACAAAAATAAACTTCATGTTCTTTGATTCCCTCTCCAAATATCTTTGAAGTAGAGGCATGGGCTATGCAAAAAAAATGAAAGAAAAAAAAGCATGCCAAGTGGCATGGCAAAAATATGAGAAAAAGAAAAGCATGCAAAGAAGGCATGGCAAAAAAAATAATAAAAGATAGCCCATGCTCTCGAAAAATAAATAAAGGAGAGGAAGAATCATTCCATGAAGTTCCACCAAATTCCACTCCACATATTCCACACACTTGCACTTCTCGATCTAAGAGTGTGATTTGATTCTCCTAAGGTCCGGTCTTTAACTTAGCAAAATATAAGATGCTTGTATGCCATTATCCTTTGTCCCTGAACCACACAAAAACCCCGAGCCACACAAAAGCCAAATTAGATGTTAGGATGAAAAGAAGGCAAAGCCTTTGGTGAGGATTCAAATACACTTGAGCGATTGAGTGAGCCAATGAGGAACAATTTATCTTTTCACAAAAGGGTGAAAACGCCGAGATGTGATCCTGAAAGGAGTAGAGTGGAATAAAACTAAGTTAAACTGTTCATTCCTTCAACCGTCCAAGATAAGGAGATTGCTATAATCCCCATAGGTAAAATGGTGAATTAATACCTTGCTAGTAATTCAAGTATTTTTTTTGAGTACTAGTTGTTTATAAAGTTACCTGCAAGAGAAATGACATTGTAGCAACTGCTGATCCACCGAGCCTAAGTTTTTATCTTTGCTCGAGGACGAGCAAAGAGCTAAGCTTGGGGGAGCTTGTTGGCGGTCGTTACAACCCAATTTCGACCACCAATACTCGGGAATAAAAGAGGCTTTATGTAACATTCCATGTACTTAGGTTTTAGTTCTAATAAAGTTCCACGAGTTTTGGTGAGTGTCGCTTGTGCAGGTACAACTACGACAAATACGTGCTATTGGGGCCGGAAATGACCAAATCGGTCGAACGACTCCGTTTGGCCGGTTACCCCCCTTAGCCGTAAACGATGCGAAGCACAACCGGAGGTCATCCACGTCAGCAATGACCGAGCGACGACCATGCAAGACACCTCATCCACTGCCACGTCACCTCTGGGCTAGAACTGCATGAAGACCAACACATACAAGCAGCCCAAGAGGTCCAGGAAGCAAAGGCAGTGCATGAGGGGCGTTCTGGGCCGGAAGCCCAGTTCGGCCGAACCCACCAGTTCGGCCGCACCGCCCCCACTTCACCAAACCGCCATAGGGGTGAGATCCTGGCCCTTGGTGGCTAGGTCGGTGGATCGGAGGGTTCGGCCGAACCCCCTGGTTCGGCCGAACCGCCTCCTTCGGCCGAAGCAGCCGGGAACCGCCATCCAAGCTCCCTTGGCCGCTACCCTATCTCAACCGATCCTGGAGCACTATATATAGAGTGGCATACTCCCATTTGTATCACACAACTCAAGAGGAGAAGAAGAGTAGGCGTCGCTAGATTCCGACACTCATATCAGTAGAAATAGGGAGAGAGGAGAGGTGAGCGTCACGGAGAGGAGCCGGAGTGTCGGCCCCTCTTCCCGCTGTACCTCTACGGATGCGGCTCCACTACGAGTGAGATCCAGGTCATGTCTGGTAACTCTTGTATCTCTCTCTGATTAATTGAGCATTCAGTTCTTACATTCATTTACTGGTTTCGTTCTTCGTTCAGTGCTTAGTTGATTGGTACAACTGTATACTGGTTGCTTAGCCTGGGTGCTTATCTTACTATAGGAGATAAGTAGTTATTGACTAGTGTAGGAGTGGTTCCTAGACTTGCCAGTAACCTTAGTTTCTGCCCATCGCAACAGAGGTGGTAGCCGTAAGGTGGTGACAGCCCTTACGGTCTTTGTAGTCCATCACGTTAGTTCCGGTGTCCTAGGACCCAAGGTTCAGGGTAACCGGCACCCCTTCTCATCCCTTTCTGTGTGTCGGAGGCCCTGTAGTCCCGAAGCAAGTATCTGTTCGTATCCTCTAAACTTCTCAGTAGTCGGTAGAATACTCTTACCAGACCTGTACCCTCTCTACCCTCCTATCTCTTCTCTTCCTTCCTTGTTGTCGTCATCCACCTCACCCAGTCCATTTATCCACTCCATCTACCTTGGACAACTTAGTTTAGGATTAGTACACTTCTCGTTCCCCGTGGAAATCGATACCTTGGAATACTCCCGGGTGAAAGCTACATCGGTATCCGTCCGCTTGCGGATTTATCTGTAGGCCGTAAGGAGTGCCAACATTGTCGTCAACCACCTTATCCGTTCCATTCCATCCAATCCATATACCTAGGACAACTCGGTTTAGGATTAGTGTACTTCTCGTTCTCCGTGGAAATCGATACCTGGAATACTCCCAGGTGAAAGCTACATCGGTATCCGTCCGCTTGCGGATTTATCTGTAGGCCGTAAGGAGTGCCAACAGTAACTCAATGACACGCTCCACTAGAGTTGCTCTTCGCGATCCCCGCCGGGTGAGCACAATCCCCTCACAAATCCTTCTCCAGAGCACCGCCAATCTCCTTGCGTGCTTCAACGGATCCTCAATCCACCAAGCCGTCTAGGAGGTGGCAACCTCCAAGAGTAACAAGCACACCGGCTTACAATACGAACACCTAGTGCCACTCGATGCAATCTCTCAAAACAATGCACTAGATTCGCACTCACTCGCAATGGATTCGCAATCTAGGAGTGAGTGGACTCCCAAGGCAAGCACAACCATGGGAAACACATTCCCAAGGTGCTCAACCTCTGCCCAAGCCCGGCCATCAATCTATTTATAGAGAGGGGAAGAAAACTAGCCGTTACACCCTTTTCCCGAGCTCCAACGGCTTCCGCGGACTGTCTGCCTCACAGTTGGCGGACTGTCCGCCTCAGAGTTCCAACGGCTAGAAACGTGTCAGACGGTGTCAGAAGTAGCCATTAGAGACTGGCGGACAGTCTGCCCATCAGGCGCGGACTGTCTGCCACACACAAAATTCAACCGGCCACAACTCACACTTTTGCCTGCGGACAGTTCACCTCACAAAAGTGCTCTAGATCGCTTAGAAACGTCTATGTGTGAACTGTCCGCGAAAACGGTCCGCCTCACAAAAATTTACCTGCGGACAGTCCGCCACAAGGGCCCGGACAGTCTGCCTCACAAACGTCTCCGCGTTCAAAAACAACTGCGGACTGTTCGCCCTCCAGACCGCGGATAGTCTGGACCCCCCGGACGGTCCGCCACCCCAGAGAGGCGGACTGTCCGCCACTCCTTTTTCAGCACAACCGAAGCTCGGTAAAACGGCCATAACATTTAGCTCCGATGTCCAAATTAGGTGATCTTGGACTCTATGGAAAGCTCATTCGGAGGGCTATCCAACCCAACTGAAATATTGACCCAAAACACTTTGGATCAAAACAGAATTGCAATCCAAGATCACACCAAGCCATAACCATCATCCAAAACTTCAACCCCTTTGCAAATGTGCCAACCCCATAAGTGTACCACCCTATGTGTGAGTGAGTTAGCATTTTCACAAGCATTTCTCAAAGGGTTTTTGACTCTCTTCACCACGCCACTCGATCCTAGCAACATCGCAAAGTTAGATCTCTCAAGTGGCACTAGATGACCGATATGCCAACAAGTTTGCCCCTCTTGATAGTACGGCCATCTATCCGAAATCCGGTCATAAACTTCTCTACTCACCTATGACCGGTTAAATGAAATGCCTATTGGTTATACCTTTGCCTTGCGCATTTCATTCCATCTTCTCCTATGTTGATGCAACACGTGCACCAACATCGTCACAAATGATATGATCCACTTCATATCATCATGCGACTTAATGGTCCATTGATCTTGACTCCACTTGCTCTTCACCATTGCAACAGTCCATCAGCGCCAAGTTATTGCTCAAGCATCCCGCCACGCGGTCCAGCGCTTAACCTCTGACTTGCCCTTCACACTTGCAACCGGTCCATCAAACCAAGTCTTGTCTTGATCTTCTCCACTTAGTCACATGACACCATGTCATGTCCCATATGCAATGAGCTCCTTCATCACATTTACCTGTGGACTAATTACCTGTGTATTTCACTTAAATACATATTAGTCCACCTAAGTTGTCACTCAATTACCAAAACCAAACAAGGACCTTCATCTGCTCAGTTAGTCAGGGAAGGACATTAGCTCCAGACCCGTACTTTCTCTACCCACCTATCGCTTTTCTTCCCTTTTCTTTGTTGTCGTCCACTTCATCCATTTTATCCACTCCATTTCAATCCTTGGACAACTTAGTTTAGAATTAGTTCACTTCTCATTTCTCGTGGAAATCGATAGCTCCCGTGTGAAAGCTACATCGGTATCCGTTCGCTTACGGATTTATCTGTAGGCCATAAGGAGTGCCAACAAACACCGTATAGTACTTCATTTGTTCCAAATCAGTTATCATTTTAATTTCATCCTAAGTTAAACCTATATATCTTTGACAATCAATTATTGAAAATTCGCATAGTCTTTTAGCATCATAAGAATTATACCATAAGATTTCAATGCTATTAAGAAATCGTAGGAAATAATGTTAAAAAAATATTTGACTCTGGACAAGACTAGAATAACAACTAATTTGAAATAGAAGAAATACTCAAGATGGTTACTTATTTTGATTAGTGCATTGCAGGTTTCTAGAGAGAATAAACATATTTAGTTAGTAGCCATACATTGCCACACCTTGTTATTAGAGCATCTCTAGCAGATCATCATTCACCAATCCAGCTATCGTATTACGAGAGTTGGTTAAAAAAATAGTGCTCCAACAGAATCCCAATACTTCCTGTTTTCCAATAATTATTGAGACAAACAAATAAGACCATTTCCAGTAAATCCCTATTACCCAATCCAACTATCATATTAGGAGAGTTGGTGAAAAAAATAGTCCTCCAGTGGAATTCCATACTTTTTCTTCTTTCCAATAATTATTGGGACAAACTAATAATCCACCAAAACTCTCCCCATATAAAAGGGGAGCCAGAGCTCTCCTAATAGGTTAGTTGGATTGGGATGAGGTTATTAGAGACTACAAATATTTGCCACATCCCATAAAATTAGCATGTTACTGGGAAAGATCTATTGGGGGAGGGGTTGCTGGAGATGTTTTAAGAGAAGTTCTAGTAGATCTACATTCTGCAATCCAACTACTATATTAGGGAAGTTCATGAGAAAATAGTGCTCTAGCAAAACCCAAATATCTTTCTCTTTTTCGAATAATTATTGAGGCAAACCAATAATTCATCCCAACGCTCCCCAAATAAAGGAAGACTTGGAGGTCTCCCAATAGAATAGCTGGATTGGCATAAGATTATTAGGGGACTGTAAATGAAACTCTCCCTATAACTCTAAAACAAATATCGAGACATTCCTATTAACTAGTTATTGGGAAAGATTCATTGGATGGCTGGTGGAGATGCTGGCACATGCCAACAATGTGAGGGTGCCAAAAACACAAGCATTTGAAGTTGCCACACCAAATTTGTTGAATTGTCGCAAATTAAATGTTTTTTGAATGGTCAAATTAAATGTGACCACAAGAGCTGACTAAAGTTTGGCAAAAACATTTGGCAAGTGTTTGGCTTGTAGGCAAATTTGGATATGGTAACCTCTATTTATGAAATGATAGGCATCTCGCACTTATAATGTGCCAAGTCCTTTAATGTTTTAACATCTTATCATCTTATCATGGAGATGCAAATTCATATCAAATTTATGTTGAGATTTCTCACCACCATTCTGAACAAGGGAAAAGAGAACAAGAACAAGAGATTATGGTTGGGCTCCCATCTATTAACCCATCTAGCCCAAAGCTTATTACGCAGTCAAATAGTCACCATATCGGCTTGTTGCCTCTAGTCACTGTTCCCAGTAGTGACCAGCAAACATTATTCTCGCATGATGTTTCTTTGGAGCGAGGTCTTAGCTAGTTATATATTTTTACACCGTTTCTCTCCACCTCATCACCAAACTACCATGGCAACCTATACAATGTGCTTACATCACCTCAATATACTCAGCTCTAACTCCTCTCCTATTCTCTCTTTTTTTCACCCTAGCAGCTACTGCACCTCCATAGCCCGAGCTAATGCTAGATAAATCCTAAAACCCATAGCTAGGTCTACTTTCAAATTCCAAAGGCACGCTACTGTTGGCACTTCTTACGATCCAATATCAGAATTGGGGAATCCCGGTACTGGATGCAAGGAGTGTTCAGTGGTTTTCCTTATGGCTAGTAAAATTTATAAATATTCTGCAAGCGCACAGAATCACCACTGTAGCACTTCACCTGGGAGTATCCCGAGGTATCGTAATTTATATTTCCGCAGGGAAGCTTTGGCAAGACTACTAGTGAACAGATATTCGAGACTATCAGAGAAGGGTACACGACTAAACAAGACGGGGGATAAACAGTATTGGATAGGAGTGGATATACCGGATACACAGCTCAAGGGGTACTCGGATAGATGAGAGAAGGTATAGATAGTTGGGAGGACAACGAGAAGAGATAAAGGATTCCTGGGACTATATCTACCAAAGTCAAGTGGTTAGAGGTACAGTGGCTATAGAGCCAGCACTAAAAGGTCTGGGGTAAGTCTATTGTCTTTCTTGGGGACTACAGGGCCTCCGACACACAGAAAGGGATGAGAAGGGGTGCCGACTACCCTGAACCTTGGGTCCTAGGACACCGAAACTAACGTGATGGGCTACAAAGACCGAGAGGGCTGTCACCACCTCACGGCTACCACCTCCGTTGCGACGAGAAACTAAGGTTACTAACAAGTCTAGAAACCACTCCTACACAGATCAATAACTACTTATTTCGCTAGCAGAAGCAAGTAACTCGAACTCACACCCCAATGATAAGTCACCGCTAGTGTGAGCAGAATCGAAGAACCAATTAAGGCAGAGACTTAAGCAAGAACTAAGAGCACTAGGAACTAGAGTCAACTATAGTCTAAACACAATATAGAAGCAACTAGACTAAAGTAGAAGCAACTATATAAGGCACAAGTAGAATAAAGTAGATAACTATATTGATAACTCAAATGTCAACAAAAGATAAAGTAAAAGATACAAGAGCTAATACCAGAGCTTCTGAAGACGACTCCGGAACCTCCGAGGCACAGCTCGACTCGACTCTAACTCCCAACTAAACTAACCTACTCCTCTACTAGGAATGAAGTGGAAGAGCTCCTTGGCTTGAGTGTGTGTTTACAAGTGAATGCAGGGTCCTATTTATAGCTCCATAGGGCGGTTTGGCAGTTGGGTAACCACCAAGGCAGCTAGGACGGTTGGGGGCCAGGTCGGCCGAAGTGCCCGGGTTCGGCCGAACTGCCTGGTTCGGCCGAACCACAGGATGCACCGCCTTGGCCTCCAAGGGCCAGGATGCACCCATGGAGGCGGTTTGGCCGGGGGGTCGGTTCGGCCGAACCGCCCTGTTCGGCCGAACGGGCCCGGCGCGTCGCCGGCCCTCCTTTGCGCCGCCTCTGCTCTGTGGGCCTTCTGGGCTGCCTCCTGGTTGCGTGGCTTCGTGATGTTCTAGCCCGGAGTGATGTGGCACGGCCCGGGATGACTTGGCAGGCCCGTGATGAGTTGGCGGTCGTCCACGTGTCATTTGATGCGTTCGTTCGGTTGGCGGTGACGTGGACGGCTTCCGCTGGCCCGTACGGCTAAGGGGGGTAACCGGCCGAACATGTCGTTCGGCCGTTTCTGTCATTTCGGACCCTTATAGCACGTGTTTCGTGATATTGTACCTGCAAACATGACACTCACCAAAACTCGTGGAACCTTATTAGAAATAAACCTAAGTGCATGGAATGTTGCATAGTCTCTCATTTATTCCCGAGTATTGGTGGTCGGATTTGGGTTGTAACGACCGCCAACAGCTACATAATTCTCTTTTCATTTGGGTAGTCAACAACATGAAAGGTGCACTCACCAAGCTTATCTCGCGTCCAAGCTAGCTAGCGAGTATTTCCTGAAGACGAATGTTGATGGGGCCTTCTAGGAAAACACAAACACTAGTGTGCTAGGGGTTTGTGATTCATGACCATCTCTAGAAGGCTTTGGAATGTGCCACTGGGAACATCCCGCACATTACAAATGCCTTACATGATGAGGCCGAGACCGGCTTGTAAATCTATGGAATTTCTGCTGAATCAAGCATGTTGTATGTGGAACTGGGGGGCAAATGTTTCCACACTAAAGGCTGTCCTCCTCATCTCACTATATAATTTTGCACCATTCGGTATGTAGAGCTTTCAGCCCCATAGATTGGTTGCTTCATATGCATTGAAGGTCCTTATGTTGGGTTGATCTTGCTGCTAACAGACATTGGGGAATAAACAACATGATGCAAAAAAAACACACACCCTTATCCGGTGCGCTGAACCAATGTTAGTTTTGAACACTTGCCATGCAACGCATAATAAAAAAGGGGGGTCTGCACCCCTCACAAAGATAACGTCCTCGTGAGGTTATTCCTCTTTCCCAACATTCTCTAGTGATCCAATCTATAAGACCGTTGACGCTGATAGGAAGATCGAGACCATGATGACTATACTACACATTTAGAGACCAACACATACCACAAGCCAGGTCAAGTACTGCATCATGTAGGCGCGTGGACATTAGTATGTTTCCATCAAAGATGCTTGCGGCTTGCACCTAGGTATGGTGATGCATCTACTCTAAGTAGGAATAGCTGTTCTAGTTAAAGGCTAGTGTTTCATTCATATTGTTCTTCATGTGGATGATCTATCATTTGATAGCCAGAAATTTGATTGATCATTCCTAGAACCCTAAATTAAGCCCACTTAGTGCTAATTGATCTTGATTAGAGTCATAATTGATGCAAACTAATTGTGTACTACCTCTAATTTCTCTCTGTTGTGATGATTAAGTGGTCAGTTAGTCTCTGGCAGGCTGTTTTTGTTCATCATATGGCTTGGATAGATGCAATTAATGTTTGATTAGTTAATTTTATGCATTGCCTCTGGTAGTCCAATTTCATGCTATTGTTTATGTTATTGGATCGGTTTGATTGTCTCTTACTTCTACTAATACGGTCTAGCACAAAATCGACGCAAATCCTAGTATATTTCATAGAATCATGTATTTAGGATTGGTTATATAGCAAGGAGAAGGAGGAGATCCAAACCAATTTAAAGATAACTTGAAGAAACTACATGTTTACTGAAACCCTAGCACCCAGTCGTTCCATGATCCTAAGTGAATCAATAGATTTATGCTTGTTTTTTTTATGTTCGTGATGTCATTGGAGGGTTGCTTGGTCTCACCGAGTACTTCTTCTTTGGCAAGCTCGCCATACTTGAACTATTGCTAATGTGATGTGTGCTCGCACATGGGCATAACTACAACGCCACTCGATGGAGATATGCATGGTTGAAATCGCCTGTGCACGTTAGCAACGGGACCCATAGTGGCACAACAGCTCTATTGTCCTCCAACCGGCTCCCTTCACTATTGCAAAAATCATGAGGCAAATGAATTAGTATTTAGGGGACAAGCCTCAGATGTCCTATCTAATCAATGGTTTAGATGAAGGAAGGGTTAAACAAAACGGAATATAGACCTATAGGAGAAAAATTTACTCCATAGGGCCATGAGAAGCTGTCCCATTACCACCTTAATTTTTTTCTTTTATTTTACTACATTTTTCTTGTATTAGATAATATATTTATCCTATATTTTTATGCATTTGATCTATTCTAACATTGATATATTTACACTGATTAAATTGTGATTGTCGGAGCTTAGGACCGGCAATCCACCTGGGGTACCCGAGTGGTTGATTTGTAGGAGGGGCGATTGATGAACTAGTGACTTGATGGTACACAGGAGGCACTGATTTAGACAGGTTCGGGCTACCCGGAGGTATAATACCCTACGTCCTGTGTCGGTCGCGTCGTTTGTATTGCTGGGTGCTCGGCCGAGCTTCAGGGAGCTTGGGCGAGCGTATGGTTTACAGGATGAGATGCGTTGTCCTCTCCCCTCTATGAGGGTGCCCTAGGCCGCTTTATATAGGGTAGCAGGCTAGGGTTTACAAGTCGGTTTCCATCTAAACCTACTTGACTTCGACCAGGACTCTAGTCCAGGTCGGTTACAACCGGAATATCCCTGGATATCCGGTTGGTCCGCCCGCCGGGTCTTCATCAACTTGTCCGTCAAGTCAGGGAGCCCGTGTGGGCCGCCTAGGGGTCGGCCCATGGGCCTGTCAGAGGTGAGCCCTGGACGCCGTGATCTAGTCTGATAGTGGGCCCAGGGGTACCCATATCCCACAAGCCCCCGAGCAACGTGTAGGCGCGTGCTGAACTGCTTGACGAAGTGCCGAGGCCAATGAGGTCGGCCGAAGATGCTTCTTCATGGAGTCGGCACAAGGGTGGGCGGTGCTCAAAAAAAAGAGAACACCCAACTTCGACGCCGAGTCCTTCGAGGTAGTCGGTCGGTCCTCATGAGGGCCGAGTACAGGGCGACGATTAGGAGCACTGTACGTACAGTAGCCCCCGAGCGTTAGGTTGGTTAGTATGAGCGAGCCAAGGCTCAAAAAATTACCTAGACAACATGTTGCCCAGGGATTGGTGAAGGCATGCTACCACCAAGAGAGCTTTCCGATATGTGGGGCTTACTCAGTCAAATTGGCTGAGTTCTGGATGGGTGAGAGCATGCTGCCACCAAGGACGGGGCCAAATTTATTAGCACCCGTGACTCAACAGTATGTTGATAAGGATGGACCGAGCCGGCCCAGTCAAAAGCTGTCGTTACTGGCTATGCGGGAATCCCGCCGCTGAGCATGCTCAGTCAAGGGCATTGATGGCCACCTGCCCGGGGAAAAAGCGAAACACATGCGTATCCGTAGACGGGCATTAGTGGTTCACGGGCCACCAGAGCTATGACCCCCAGCCGCCTATAAATAGACGCACCAGCGCTTGTTCACCGTCGCAGTGTTTTGGAGACAGTAGCCACCATGTGGATCTTGAGAATCTTCCTTCCTGACCGAAGTGTGAGCGAGGGGGTAGCAGGCCAGGGTACATGCCTTGGTGCTCGCCATTGATGCCAGAAGAAAATCGTCGAAGAGTGGTGCGAATGCTACGGGAAAGGAGCTGGACATCGCGCTTCTGATAGGCAGGAGAGGTGCCTATTTCTTGGTGGGACCTGATGAGGAGGCTACGGTAAGTCTTCTCTTCGTCGGGAGACCAGCGAATGACGCCGAACTGTTGGCTGATTTTGCGGGCCCATCAAGGACGAGCGAGCGCGACCTGAGCCTGGGCTCAGGGGCGGTGACGCCTAGTCCTTACCCTCTTCCAGCAGTGCAGCCACGAGGTCCTTCAGTTGGTGTGATGCCACAAGAAAATCGTCGAGAAAGCTGTGGAAACTGCTTCCGGTGATTGTGTGCTGACCACCTAACTGAAATGGTCTAAGAGTCTAATAGTAAAGGGCTCATATCTTTGTAGCTTGAAATGGCCTTTGGCCAAATGTACTTCGTCTTTGTAAAATTTGTGAGTCGCAAAATGTTAATATGAACATGTTCTCTTGGTGGTGGTGAACTGTGTCGGACCACCTAGGTGGACCATCATCTGCCGTGTAGATATATTAGAGCCTGTCCGACGGCCAGCCCCCGAGTATGCGAGGGACTTGGCTTGGTCCTCTTGGAACGCGCCGAGTCGCAGTGCGGCGCCGAGCCCCCGATCATGCGAGGGACTTGGCTTGGTCCTCTTGGAACGTGCCGAGTCGTAGTGCGGCGCCCAGCCCCCGAGCTTGCAAGAGACTTGGCCTGGTTCTCTTGGAACGCGCCGAGTCGTAGTGCGGCGCCCAGCCCCCGAGCTTGCGAGAGACTTGGCCTGGTTCTCTTGGAACGCGCCAAGTCGTAGTGCGGCGCCCAGCCCCCGAGCATGCGAGAGACTTGGCCTGGTTCTATTGGAACGCGCTGAGTCGTAGTGCGGCGCCCAGCCCCCGAGCATGCGAGGGACTTGGCTTGGTCCTCTTGGAACGCGCTGAGTCGTGGTCCGGCGCCCAGCTCCCGAGCATGCGAGAGACTTGGCCTGGTTCTCTTGGAACGCGCCGAGTTGTAGTGCAGCGCCCAGCCCCCGAGCATGCGAGAGACTTGGCCTGGTTCTCTTGGAACGCGCCGAGTCGTAGTGCGGCGCCCAGCCCCCGAGCATGCGAGAGACTTGGCCTGGTTCTCTTGGAACGCGCCGAGTCGTAGTGCGACGCCCAGCCCCCGAGCATGCGAGGGACTTGGCTTGGTCCTCTTGAAAAGCGCCGAGTCGTGGTCCGGCGCCCAGCTCCCGAGCATGCGAGAGACTTGGCTTGGTCCTCTTGGAACGCGCCGGGTCGTTTGAAATGGAAGCATATCCACTCCGTCAATTTCGGATCCGGCGGATACCGTATCGCCAATCCCGCGGATTCCGTCCGTTAGTTTCGGAGCCGTTAGGTTAAGGCGACGCCTTGCTATAAATACGCGACCAAGAATGCCGTCGTCGTCATCCCCCGTT
>OAMR01000462.1:467443-528196 GCA_900205405.1 Echinochloa crus-galli | reverse complement strand
GGGGCAGGGGAGATGGTCCTACTCGGATTACCGGCGGGGCTGGCATTGCGCTGCGCATGGGTAGGCAGAAGGATTACTTCGATCTGCAGCTGCTTGACTGCCATAAGGAATGGAGCCGCGACTGGTTCTACATGGTGGACCAACCGCCTCTGCTGCAGAGTAGGACTGGCAAGGCGCCGAAGGAGCAGGAGTCCTGGCGCGCTCTTCCGGTCGGGGGCGAATGCAATGATATCCCCGAGCTTATGTCGATGATTGCCGGCGTAAAGCAGAGGGGATTGACCGCCATGGCTGTTACTGTTTCGTTCGTGGCCCGGACAATTCAGCCGATCAAGGACCGAGTCCACCCGGCGTTCGAGTTCTCGGGTCGCCTGGACCCAGCTCGGGAGACGTCTCCTGGCACGCTTACAGGATTCAGACGATCGGGCACGATGATGAAGGGCGAGGTGAACAATCTCAATGCGCCGCGTTCTTTTGCGCTCAAGAACCCTCCTCCTGCGGTAAGGTTTCCATGCTGAGTACTTGTTCCTTGTTCCGGTTTCTTTTGTTGTTTCCATCGCCTGTTAGCTGAACTGTTTGGCTTTACTCTTCGTGCTAGGAGGTGACCAACCGTTTCTTCTGCCCAGCACCACTGCCTGGAGCGGGTGCAGCGCCAAGACAGAAGGTGATGCGGCCGGAGGAAGCGAGAAATGACCAGCTACCTATCATGAAAGACCTCGAGGACTGGGTTTCTGAGGAGCTGGGCTCTCCCCCGAGCTCAGCCGAAGCGGCTCCTGTGGACTCCGCAGTCACTGCCGCTCGGACCAGGGCTGGTACGCGGAGACTCTCCTCCCAAGTGCAGACTGCAGCGGCCGAGTCGCGGAAGAGGTCGGCGCAGGCGCAGGTGGAATAGTCCGGTGTGCTGTGCACCAAGAGGCATAGGTCGGACCGTGCTTCGCCTGCCGGAGGGAGTGTGGAGGCCTCCCTGGGCGTGGATGATGAAGATCAGGGTCCGGACGCCAATGTGGAGACCGCGCCGGTGCAGTCTTCTACACCTGTGCGCTCACCGGGGGACGGCCGACCTCCTCGTCCAGCTGGCTTGATATTCAAACGGCCGAGCAGGAGTAACAGGTTAGAGCCCTAGCTCGGTTAAGTTGGTTCTGCTTGGGCATCACTTTCTTGCTGACTCAGATCTTTGACGTTGCTTTTGTTTGTGTTAATGACGCTTTTCAGGAGGTCGACCGTGTTGTCAGATGCCTCGTGCACTCAGTCTGACAGTGGCGGTGATTTGGGGGATTCCTTGTCCCAAGATGCGCCCGCTCTGGAGCAGGGTGCTCCAATGGCGGAGCTGCCCGAGTCGTCATCAAGGGGCGCCACTGCTGGGTTGGGCCCAGGGGCCTTGGCGATCGTAGAAGAGGAAGCCAGGCCGGAGGCTCAGGCCGACGAAGAGGAGCCAGCCATGCCAGAGCTCGAGAACGACGCACTTCCGGATCAGCATGCCAAGGTGGAAGAAGAAGAGGAGCTGAGCCGTCAGGAGCGCTTCGAGCGCATTGCAAATGCAAATAGGGCGGCGCTCGAGCGGATACGCACTTCGTCGAGCTCGATGCTGGAGGACATGGAGGTGAGTTAGTCGAACCTTGGGAGCAGATATCTCGTAGCTTCTGTTTTGAACCTTGATTGGCGCAGGCGCTGATGTCCGGGACTATGGAGAGCACGCGTTTGATGCGTGTGGCCAAGGAGGAGTACTTGGAGTTGCAGGAGCTCAGAACCCGGGTCCGGACTATTGCCAATGAGGCTCGAGGTGTTGCGATCCAGAGGGACACGGATGCAGAGGGCCTGGCACAACTCAACCAAGAACTCGTCGCTCAGCTAGAAGCAGCTAATGTAGGTAAATACCTGTCTTCCAAGCACTAGGTGGTGCCAGCTATAGTATTTATCTTTCTTTACTGCGAGCTCTCAGGTCATGCCAAAAGATGGAGCGAATTCAGGGTCGGTTGCCACAGTGGACCAGAAGTTCAAGGATGTCGCGGCCACGCTGCGTGAGAGGGACGCCGAGCTGAAACGCGTCATAGAAAGTGAGCGGAGGCCTGTGCGTCGTCGTCTTGAGTTTCCCACGTGTACCGAGCATGAAGCCATAACACTTGGTTATGGTTGGCTTTGCTGCGCAGGTCATGCTCGCGAAAAGAAAACCTTGGAGGAGAAGGTTGCAGCGGCCGAAAAGGAGATACAAGACCTCGCCAGCGCTCACGCCCGGGCCGTGGGTGCCCACAGCGTCGTTATGACTGGTGAAGGCTACTTCCGGATTCTGTTGTCTTGATGGTATTCATGATACCTTTATTGTACTGAACAACCCGTGCATATATGCAGAGGCTGCTAGTCGGTACGACGCTTTGGCACAGGCGGCCGTGTCAGCATGTGACCAGATCCAGGCTCCTGACGACCGTCTTGCGGTGCCGGTCGCGGAACGGCTGCAACATTTGCCGGAGTACACCAGAGGAGTGGCCGCGGAGACCGCCAGATATGCTGTGACGTATACGCTGGCGCTTGTTCGTTCGTACCACCCCAGCCTCGATCTTGAAGAAATTTGCGACGGGTACCACCCCAACTTGTCGGAGCAGCAATTCGAGGATCTGGCCGAGTCCTTTGCTGGTTTGGCGGTTGACGTAGTCCGTAGTATCGTCGATGTAACGGGCGAGTGACCTGTGAGAGAGAGGAAGAAAAACATGTAGTATTTTGGAGAAACGATAGTAGACTTATTTCTAATAAGTACTTTTGAGCTTTGCTTTTTAGCATGCCTTTATGTTTGAGTTGAGTTATCAACCCCTATCACTTCACCGCAATCATGACAAGTGCTATGGACTCGGGCGGGGAACTGGCTGGAGCTCTCATGGAGGCAGCACTCCTACATACTACGATGCTCTGCATGGAGGCGTAGTCGTAGGCAGGGTCCCGGCCGAGTACTTTCGCGCGTGTTTAGATATTAGATATAGTGAATCGGACTTGCCGTGTTAGTTCTGGTTACTTTGTGAGTAACTTAACCGGAGGACGAGCGCATGGCCGTCGTTGGAAGAGTGCTTGTGAGCTCGTTTTGTTATCAGACACAAAATTGGAATAAATGAAACTTTGTTAAATAATAAAGATGACAGTGTAAAGATACATAGCTGTAGTTTGGTCTAAGGGTAGAACTTAGTGAGGTGCTGGATGTTCCAAACATTGGGAACTGGGTTGCCATCAGCCCATTCTAGGCGATAGGTTCATTCCCAGTTCTTGTTGACCTGCTCGACCACCACCTTTGAATCTCCAAAACACAGT
Organism: Echinochloa crus-galli; assembly: GCA_900205405.1. NCBI lineage: Eukaryota > Viridiplantae > Streptophyta > Magnoliopsida > Poales > Poaceae > Echinochloa > Echinochloa crus-galli. The sequence continues at coordinate 524,908 of OAMR01000462.1, read as the reverse complement.
AGATGCTTGATGCTGAGGGTGATGGCTATTTTTAGTCCGTGGATCAATGCTTCGTACTCGGCACCATTATTTTCTGTCGTGATACTGGCGTATCTGCTGCTCGTGGCGCGCGTGCCGGGTTAAGGCGCAGAGCCTGTGCTCTTCTAGTGAATTGACATCGACCTGTCGACTTGATTCGGCTTCTCCTTCTTCGTAATTCTTGATGCGTGGTGCAGAAAAGGCGAGGTCGGCTGGCAACACAGCTTCTGATCCGTAGACCATAAAAAACGGTGAATAGCTGGTTGCGCGGCTCCTCTGAGTACGTAGGCCCCATACCACATGTGGTACTTCTTTAGCCCAGCGGCCTGCGCGTGGGTTTAAAGCGTCATAGATTTCCTTCTTGAGGGCATCTAGGACCATGCCGTTTGCCCGTTCGACCTGGCCGTTGCACCGCGGGTGTGCTGACGATGAGTAGTACACATCGATCTGGTTATCTTGGCAAAAATCCCAGAACTCATGACCTGTGAACTGTGAGCCGAGGTCGGTGATGATGCGATTTGGGACACCGAATCTATGGGTTATCTCTTCAATGAAGGCTGCTGCTGTGGCCGATTTGGTGTCGGTCACAGCTTTGTACTCAATCCACTTGGTGAACTTTCCACCGCGATGAGCAAGTGCTTAACTCCACTCTGAGCTGGCTTGAATGGTCCTATGTTGTCGAGCCCCCATACTGCGAAGGGCCAAGATGGTGGGATGGTGCGTAGCGCCTGAGCCGGCAGGTGCTTTTGCTCTGCTATCTAGTGGATTCGAGCTTCGTCAAGCGCAATGCTAGAGGACATGGAGGTGAGGTAATATGTTCCTGGGAGTGAATAGCCCGCAACTTTGTTTTGAACCTTGAATTGCGCAGGTGCTGATGTCTGGGACCGTGGAGGGCACGTGCTTGATGCGTGTGGCTGAGGACGAGTACTTGGAGCTGCAGGAGCTCAGAACCCGGGTCCGGACCATTGCCAATGAGGCTCGAGGTGTTGCGCTAGCGCGTCGTAGGCTGAGTTGCTCGAGGGTGACCTTGTCCTTCTCAAGTTTGTCTTCTATGGTTATGCGGTCATTTTTAATGAACGCGACGAGTGGCTCTCGCCAATCTTCTTCGTCTTCTGTTTCTGGAACAGTTGAGGCTGCTGCGACAACCTGGTCGGCAGAGGCGGTAGGTTCGCTTTTGTTTGTTAACTTGATTGACGGCTTCCGCAGGTCTTGTACAAATATTCCGGCGGGTACCTGGGAGCGCTTGGACAGGACGTCTGCGGCGACGTTTTCTTCCCGCGGGACGTGGCGGCACTCTAAGCCGTAAAAGTGGGCTTCTAATTTTCTAACTTCTGCGCAGTAGGCGTCCATTGTTTCCTTGGAGCATTCCCAGTTCTTGTTGACCTGCTCGACCACCACTTTTGAATCTCCGAAACACAGTAGACGCTTGATGCCGAGGGTGATGGCTATTTTTAATCCGTGGATCAATGCTTCGTACTCGGCACCATTGTTGATCGCCTGATAGTGTATCTGCAGCACGTATTTGAGGTGCTTGCCCTCTGGTGATATGAGTAATACTCCAGCGCCGGCTCCTTCCAGGTTGAGGGCACCGTCGAAGTACAATGTCCAGTGCTCTGGTGGCTCGGCGGGAGTTGGCGCTTGCAATTCTATCTTTTCGGCCCGGCGAGGACTGGTGGGGTGGTGAGGAATGCTTTCAGGTCGGCCAATGCTTGATCGGCTTCCGGCGTCCATTCGGACTTGTCGGCTTTCCTCAAGAGCTTGAAGAAAGGGGCTCCGCGTTCACCTAGCTTGCTGATGAACCGGCTTAGGGCTGCCATCATTCCTGTCAGCTTCATCACTTCTTTCTTGTTTTTGGGAGGAGGTAAGTCCTGGATTGCCTTGATTTTGGTTGGATTAGCTTCTATGCCCCGCTGGCTTACCTGAGGGTACCCCAAAGACGCACTTTGTCGGGTTCAACTTCCATCTGTAGCAGCGGAGATTATTGAATGTTTCTTGGAGGTCGGCAATCAGGGTGTCTTTGTCGTAGGTCTTGACCACTATCATAGGTCTTGACCACAACATCGTCGACGTAGGCCTCTGCGTTTCTTCCTATCTGGGTGTCCAGGCAGCCCTGGATTGCCTCCTGGTAGGTCGCTCTGGTGTTTTTGAGGCCGAAGGTCATTGTCTTGTAGCAGTATATGCCGTGAGGCGTGATAAATTCTTCCGGCTGGTGGTCGGCCGTTCGTTCCTGGTCGACCTCCTCCGGGATGTCGTGCAGAGTTGGGGATCTATAGCGGCGCCGTCCTCGTTCAGATCTGCTGTGCCCGGTCCTGCGGGAACTCGATCTGCTCGAGCGGGATCGGCTAGATCTTGACCTAGCCTCTCTGTCCTTCTGATGTAGGTTCTGTGCGACGGCTAGCCGGGCTCGGAGCCGGGCCGCCTCTGGGGTGGCTTCCATGTGATCCAGCTCGGCGATGCATGCCGCCATGGCCGCTGATGGTGTTTGGAAGTTGGCCTGGGCCCGCTCGAACTCGCGTGCTAGATTGCGCGGGTCCAGCGGATCTAGTTCCTCGTGGGCTCGAGCGCTGTCATGGTGGCATCTTGTTCTGGTATCTTGAGGTCGGTGGATGGTTTGGTCATGGCCTCGGTTGCGAGGAGCGCGCTGTTGCCGAGTTGTCACGAGAGCTCGGTGAGCCGTACAGCTTCTCCGTTACATTCGTACGATGTCTTGACGTCGCCCCTGATGCTGATGACCCCGTTCGGGGCCGGCATTTTCATCACCAAGTAGGTGTGATTGGGGATGGCCATGAAGCGAGCCAACATGGGCCGCCCGAAGATGGTGTGGTAGGAGCTATCAAAGTCCGCGACTTCGAAGTGGAGGTACTCGGTACGATAGTTGTCTTGCGTACCAAAGGTCACTGGTAGCATAACCCTTCCCATCGGGTAAGCGGCCTTGCCGGGGATGACGTCGTAGAACGGGTGGTGGGAGCTTCGGAGCCTGGTGTAGTCGAACCCCATGTCGTTTAGGTTTTGGTGAAGATGATGTTGAGCGCGCTACCTCCGTCGATCAACACTTTGGTCAGAAGGACTCGGTCAACGACTGGGTTGACGATCAGAGGATACGAGCCTGGCTCGGGCAGGTGGACCCAGTGGTCTTTCCTGCTGAAGGTGATCGGAGTTTCGGACCACCTGAGGTACTCAACATCCTTGGTGCCTACGAGATTTATCTCGCGGCTGTGGAGCTTTTGCTTCCTCTTGTCACGGAACGCGTCGGGGCCTCCCACGATCACGTTGACTTGGCGTCTTCCTCTTGTCACGGAACGCGTCAGGGCCTCCCACGATCACGTTGACTTGGCGGTCGGCTCGCTGGAAGTTGTCTTGCTGGCCATCTGCCGCAGCGGCTTCTGGGGCGGAACGGCGGTCGGCGCGTCCTGGCGCTCAGTTGTCGCGGCGACGATCGTCGCGGCGTTCAGGGCGGCGCTCGTTGCGACGATCCCCGTCCCTTCTGTCGCCGCGGTTGTTGTTGTAGCACGGCTTTTTTGGTGGTGGTGGGACGCCGAGTTCCTTCTTCAGGGTCCAGCAATCTCTGAACGAGTGCTTCGCGTCCTTGTGGAGGGGGCACGGCTCATCTAGACGGGCGAGCTGGTCGGGTTGGAGTCGTGACTCTACGCGGCCTTCGCCTTCTGCAACCGTTGCGACGTCAGGACTGCTGCGTCTGTTGCGTGGTGGTTCTGGTTTCTTGTGGTCGGCTATGAGGCGGTCGTGGTCCTTGTCGCGCCGATCTCTGGTTCTGAACTGGGCTAGCTCGGCGGCGTCGGCCTTTGCTTCCTCCTCGACCACCTTCATCATCTCTCCGACTGTCTTTGGGTCTTTCTTGAAGAGGTTGCGGAATATGTCCTTGTCGTATAGTCCGCGTCTGAAGGCGTCTATGACATCCCTCTCTTCGACATCTGTAAGCTTGTTACGGTTGTCGAAGAAGCGGTTGGTGTAGTCTCGGAGACTTTCACCCCTTCTTTGTCGTACTAGATCCAGATCGAATCTAGTACCCGGCGGGGTATAGGTGGCCTAGTAGTTCTCTGTGAACACCTTGCAGAGCTGTGCCCAGCTATCGATGGATTAGGGTGGCAATCCTGAGAGCCACATGAGTGTTGCCTTTCCCAGCATGACCGGGAAGTGGGCTGCCGCCTGGTCGGTGCTGCCGCGTGCGGCCTTGACCGCCGTGATGTAGGTTTGGATCCACAGCTTGGGGTCGGAGTGCCCGTCGAACTTCTCGACCATGGCTGGCTTGAAGGTGTCGGGCCACGAGACCTGGCAGAGTCGTTTGGTAAAAGCTTGGAAGCCTTCAATCTTGAAGTCATTGTCTCCAAAGTCGTCGTTGCCACCGTCATGACGGCAGCCCGGCGCCTGTGGGGAGCCATAGCGACGATCATATCGATCGCGTTCGCTGAGCTCACGACGGGCGCGGTGGTCGTCAACGTCGGAGTGCTCGGAGTAGTTGGCTCGGCGTTCAGGTTGACCGTAGTCCCGGTCATACCGCTCTCGGCGTTCCATCTCAGCAGCGTCGCGCTCGCGATGCCTTCTGTCGAGCTCGTTTCTTACGTCACGAGCTCGTCCGCGAAGCCTGTCGCGGAGGTCACCGTCGTGACGACGAGGATGTCGTCGCCTATCGCCGTCGTGGTGGCGGTTCCGAGGGTGCCTGCCCTCGGATTCATCAGGCTGGTGGTCAGCCGTTCGTTCCTGATCGACCTCCTCCGGGATGTCATGCAAGGTTGGAGATCTGTAGCGGCGCCGTCCGCGTTCAGATCTGCTGTGCCCGGTCCTGCGGGAACTCGATCTGCTCGAGCGTGATCGGCTAGATCGTGACCTAGCCTCTCTGTCCCTCTGATGTAGGTTCTGCGCGACGGCCAGCCGGGCTCGAAGCCGAGCCGCCTCCGGAGTGGCTTCCATGTGGTCCAGCTCAGCGATGCATGCCGCCATGGCCGCTGACGGTGTTTGGAAGTTGGCCTGAGCTCTTTCAAACTCGCGCGCTAGATTGCCGGGTCCAGCGGATCCAGTTCCTCGTGGCGCGAATCTCCATCAGCTTGCCGATCCGCATCTTCCGCCTGCCGGCGCTGAGCTCGGAGGGTGTTTGCGTCGATGCGGCGCTGTCGTGCTGACGCGGTCTCGTTGTCTTCGGTTGGTTGGTCTTCAGAGACAAGTACCTCGCGGTCTGGCCGTGAAGCATAGTCCTTGGATGGGTCCTCCGAGTTCTCGGGGGTCCCTAGTATGGTTCTGGGAACCTGGAACTCACCACAGTCTGGAAGCTGGGTGGATTCGGGCGGGTTTCCAGATTGGATCTGGGCCTCGCATTGCGGGAGCCGGTCGGAGTAGTCGGCGGCCGAGTTCCTCAGCCCATGGGGGAACGTGTTCCCCGAGCGGTCCAGGACTCGCTCAGACATGGCAATGCATTCAGCGAGCGTGTCGTTGATGCGGTTGAGTCCGTCGATGATCTCGTCGGGGTAAGGTACTCGGCGACGTGGAGGCAGATCTGGGATCCGCTCATGGACACTGAGCTGCTCGATCTGCTGCATGAGCTGATCGGGCACATCGGAAGGAGTTCCCGGGGTCGTTGAGGTTGAGTCCGCCGGCGTCAAGCCGGCGTTGGTGGAGCTAAAGTCACTGGAGTCGGCGAAGAAGCTGCATCCCGCGAGGTACTTGGGGCTGCCGCTCATGTTCGCCGGGAAGACGACGTCGGATCGATCTGCCATCAAGCCAACGGTGTTTTCGAATCGAAAAAGCTCAACAATCACCCCCTACCTGGCGCGCCAACTGTCGGACCTTAGGACCGGCAATCCACCTGGGGGTACCCGAGTGGTTGATTTGTAGGAGGGGCGATCGATGAACTAGCGACTTGATGGTACACAGGAGGCACTGATTTAGACAGGTTCGGGCTACCCGGAGGTATAATACCCTACGTCCTGTGTCGGTGGCGTAGTTTGTATTGCTGGCTACTCGATCGAGCTTCAGGGAGCTTGGGCGAGCGTATGGTTTACAGGATGAGATGTGTTGTCCTCTCCCCTCTATGAGGGTGCCCTAGGCCGCTTTATATAGGGTAGCGGGCTAGGGTTTACAAGTCGATTTCCATCTAAACCTACTTGACTCCGACCAGGACTCTAGTCCAGGTCGGTTACAACCGGAATATCCCTGGATATCCGGTTGGTCCGCCCGCCGGGTCTTCATCAACTTGTCCATCAAGTCAGGGAGCCCGTGTGGGCCGCCTAGGGGTCGGCCCATGGGCCTGTCAGAGGTGGGCCCTGGACGCCGTGATCTAGTCTGATAGTGGGCCCAGGGGTACCCATATCCCACAGTGATAAATGCCTATCTAGAAGAATGTTTAATATTTATGAAAATTATTTCTATTGTCTATTCTATGTCACTAGTTAAAATGAAACCAATAGGAAATTTCAATTAGTGATATTTCATAAATTTAGTTGGGAATTATATTTAACTCATGTTTAAAATTGTAACCAAAGATTATTTATAAATATTTTAAATTTATGTATTCTAATTCATTTTTGCCCAATGGATTGATGTTGCTACTTTTTTCTCGAACCATGCAGGAGAACTACGCGTCATTTCTTTAAGGTAGAAAAAAGGTACAACGGTCTAGACAGACCACACTAGGCGCCAAGAAATGGCACCCCTCACACCCACAAAACTATGAATTCGCCATGATAGATATACAGGGCCGACCTACAGACACCCAGGCTGTTAAGCCATGATGGGCAGCGACCTGGGCATCAACTCCTTGAGCTTTGATGCCCCTGCCAAACACCACAAATCCCCTTCCAAGCATACTGACCTGATTACCTCTTGAACGCTCGTCCTCTTACCCTCATAAATACAGGCATTACAGTGTTTCCAAAGCTCCGAGGCCACCAAAATTACCAGGGAATTGAGGCCCTTGCAAGGGGACTCCTTTGGGGCTGCTCTTGATATTGCTACTTAGCTTACGAATATGAAAGTGGGTGTGTACGATGTCTTTCTTGTCCTACATATGAACATCACTCCCTTAAGAATTTGAAACTTTTAAGGTGAACTACAACACCCGAAAAAATGGACTATGAGCGATTTGATCGCTATGTTTGTATAAGAGGAGAGAGTAAAAGCCAAAAAAGAAATATATTTTTAATTATGTCTGTCCTTCCAGAACCAAGGAACAAAGAGGTTACAAGGAAAAAGAAGAATAGCATGACACACAACAGCTGATCCTCCTCACACTTTTCTTCCTCCTCTCCCTCTCGTTTCTCTTCCTCTTTCTCTATATTTTCTTCTTTCTCTCCGACTTCCATGACAAAATAAATTATAGAGGGGACTTAGGGGGGCTCCATGGGTACATATGGGTAGGGGGGGGTTCTCCCCTCCCTGCTCCGTCACTGATGGCACATGGTCATTACCAGAAGCCAAAGAACAAAACATGCCACTGGTACTTGTAGCTCCGTAGTTGCTGTAGGCTCAAATGGACAAAAGGATAATACTTTTCACACTTGTAAGAAAGAAGGGCACTACATAGGTGATTGTCATTGTTGGCTAAAATGTCTTGCCAAGAGAGATAGCGATGAAATTACTTTTGTTGATGAATCTATTTATGTTGAGTTTTATATGAATGTATGGTGGATTTACTAGTATTATTGACTCTTGTCATTTCTGATATGACTAGCGTTATATGTTATTCCTAGATGAATCATTTTTTTCTATGAATGCCTATGATGTAAACAAAATCTACAAACGATTTAATGAGATGTCCTCGTAGTTATGATTATTTTAGGCCATATTTCCAAAGGAGGGTTGAATGTCTAGATAAAGAATAAATTCTCCAGCTGCTTGACTTCTATAACACAGATGCCCACTATCTACTATGTGTACTAAAGAAAAATATGTAAAGTGTGTACAAATAAACGTGCCAATAAAAGTATTGGACCTTTGCAAATAACACCAATATAGTCGGTTCTTTCCTTTAATGTCTACTGATGGTTTTCTCCTTTCAGTGCTTACTAGAACATTCGGCGCGCGATGCGCACCCTACCATTTGAACAATTAAATGCAAGTATTCATAAAGCAGTAAAAGGCGACAACCTATATGCATGATCTAAGATAGATTCAACACAAATCCATCACATATGAATGATCACATCCGGTAGAAGCACATCAACCGGCAACATAGGTGTCTAGAATGTTGTTGGAAAAGTGTCCCTCATACAAATCCTCATCAGAGATATATGGAACAAATGGTATAACAAAATCACACCACATTTGTTTAGTCTTCCATTCAGCTCCACCACGATCTTCCCAGCACGGTGGTCATCCACGTACTCAAACTCACCAATGTAACCTACAAAATGGAACATTAATCAGGAACATCCACGGAAATAAGCAAGTGAAATGGAGCATACAACTGAGCACTACCCATGACGCTGCATGACCATCAAGAACTTGATGATAACCTTGGATGACGGCCTGATCATGACCTGCCTTTTCCCCCTCTTCTCAGCATTGTACATGGACTTCAGCGCCTCATTGAGCACACTGACCCTCACCATGCTGACCTTACCTGAAGGGGCCAAAAACTGATGTAAGTCCCGTAGTGTAGGGAATAGCATAGGAAAGAACCATTTTTTACATCGATTCAACACAATCATTGGTAAAAGTAAATAACAAGTAACCATGTCAATGTACCAGTGCAAGATGAATATAGGTTACCAATTCAAACAGACAGTCAACTAAGACAGCAATTAATCTATCTCTAGATTTAAATTCATGTATAGACCTATCGATAAAGCATATTTGATATGTGTGCGTAACTGTAGGTGGTAACAACAAATTTCTATTGGAACAGCTCTGTTTTAATTTAAGCATTGGAACAGCTTAATCACATGATCTCATCAGTTGAAAATGGTAATAATAACAACATGTTATCCATGATATTACAGATTTGGAGGTTGTAAAATAAATAGCTACTCTACATCTGTTTGTTTCATCAATCAGATTGCACCATCTATGGTTCAACAATTAGCAGGCCATTAAGTATTACCAGAGTATGGTTTAATTAGTCCTTGCGTAACCAGCAATCAACTGATATCTAAAGTGACCAGTATCTGACAGGGTTTGAAATACCAGTAAACCAACTACAAAGCTGATCAGATATCGGCACACAAAGCACTTGTATATCCTCTTATAGTAATACATTAAGCATAAAACTTCTATTTTGAAGCCAATTTGTACAAAGTCCCAAGAATTACCTGGCAGCAATACATTTCAGCTAAAGAACTCAAATGAAAAGTATAACTGATCAAGGTTTATTATATATAGAACTATCAGTTTTTTTAAGGAAAACAGGATTTCACCACTCACTTTAACTTTAAGAATAGAAGGTTCTCATATGATAATTTAGTTACTGAAACTTTGGAGTAACTGTATCAGATATTGTTTACTAACTATTGTTGTTTTATTGCTTCCAAGTATTGGTCTTGCAAAATAAATAAGTCATAGAATCTCTTGTGCCGGAAAGTGAGACAAAGATTGGTGCTACTAAAATCCAAGACAGTCATTTCCTCCTCACCATGCTTGTCCGCCATGTAAGCTTTCTACAAAAGCAGTGGAACTTTCCTTTTTGTTTTCAAATGGGCATTTACATTTACCAAAACTCGAATCTATGGGCAAAATTCTAAATTTTGTTTATATAGAAAGATAGGAACAAATGAATAAAATGCTGAGGGGATTGTAGTCCCAACCTGTGTGAAATTTTGTTGAACCCTAAACTGAATAGTGTTGCTAGTAGCAATAAAATATTGAAGGGGCATAAATCCTCAAAACTCCTCATCCTCGCACTCCAATAAAAAGCACTGCAATAGGGAGAAAATTAGAATGTGAGCTGATTAGTAATCCCATTCAAATCCAGTGGAAACATGTGCTTTATTTGAAATGTTTAAACTGCAAGAATTGCAGTAGCTTTCCCTTTTCACCTGCATATTGTCCAATAAAAAGCACTGCCTGCCTACCTGCGCTCGGTCGGTCGAGGGGAGTGCTGCTGCTGCTGCTGCTCATGTTGGCTGCCGGGACCGAGCTCCAGTGATGGCCGAGGTTGATCGGATGCGCCTGCGCGCCGCGGCGCTCACGCTCCACGACGACGACGGCGTCAAGGACAAGCCGGACAGGAAGGCCGACCCGGCACCGCTGTGTCCGGCCGTCGCGCCGCCAAGGTGGAGCCGACCGACACCGCGCCGCGCTGAAGGGTAGTCGGCCGCGGCGTCGCCAAGCGTGGCTTTTCCTGCTGGGTCTGAGAGCGAGAGGGAGCGGCATTGGAGCCACAGTCGTCGTCGCGCGGCGTCAAGCTGTTGGCGCGGATCCGCCGCAGCGTAGATCCGGCTATAGGGGCGGTGGATCCGGCAGCGGGGACGGCGGATCCGGCGGCGGGGCGGCGGCGGCGGTACCAGGACGGGCGGCGGCGCGACCAGGGGCGGTGACGGTGGAGGAGTAGGATGAGAGGGAAAGGAGAAGGAGAGGAGAGAGGAGCGGTGGGGCTGCCGCGGCCACGCGCCGGAGCCGCGGCGGCGGCAGCTCCTTGCCGGCGGCACGGTGGCGTCCCTCGTGTCGCCTGGGAGGGGCGGCGCGCGGGGAGGAGGCGCAGGAGAAAGAGAGGAGTGAGGATGAGCGAGAGAGGGTTTGGGTTGCGGTGGGGGGCTTTTTCGAAAAACTACCTAGGGGGGTTTTCATAAGAACTACAATCTCTCAAATTTTCTCTTCTTCACGTGGAAATAAATTTTACACCAAGGGTATATATGCAAAGTATTAGAACGTGGTTACTGTATGGATAGGAGGATGTGGACTGCGAGTTGATTTTGAGAAAACGGAGGGACTCTTTTGCAAACACGCGTCTCCTTTTTCGCGTGAGTCGCGGGGAGGAGGGCAAACGGCAGGGTCTTTTAATCAAGCTGATGAGGGGTGAGGAGATGCTCTCGACATTTTGCCGAAGTTCTTCCGGACATCATGGACTATCTACGTGAGGATACTGGAGACCCGCTTGCATATGGGGAGTAAAACACTCCATCTTCCAAAGCTGCACTACCTTGCCTTTCTGAGGGACCGGTTTGTGTAATATAGCAGTATACTTACACTTCCATCATAGGTTTGTATGGCTACTTTTTTCACGGTCAACACTTGGCACCAACAATGTGAATTTGCAATCTGATTATTGTTTAGCTGATTATTTGTGATGATCTGGTTTTTAAAGGTCAACTAACTTCTTGCATCCACAGAGCACTATCAGCTAGCCTATACATTTTAATTAAGAGTCTATCGCGTCATGTGAATTCCAGCGCGACGGTGCAATGTACCGTGAATTTCATCCACACATCCTTTGGACGCCCTCGGTATGCGTGGTCTATGATTCACGAATTTGACTTTTATTAGGATTTCGTACGTGGCTTAGTAATGGTCATGTCCTTGCGACTTTTGTTAATCGGCTATTGTCATGAAAGGAGAGACGGAATCGATGCAAAATAAGCCAAGACGAAAACAGTATTGTTACGTGCGAGTGCCAAGTTTCTTCTATGGTACTGCTACGCGCGAGTGCCGAGTTTCTTAAATGGTAATTGCTCTGTTAAAAATTGTAAATCATTCTAGTATTCCGGAAGAGTCAAACCATTCATGTTTGATCAAAATTATAGAAAAAATTATAAAAATTTATGACATCGAATAGATATACTATGAAAATATATCTAATAAAAAAATCTAATGGTAGTTATTTAATAATATTCGATTAATCTATACCGCACTCGAGTGTTTTCCGGCCTCCGCGCACTCGATTGTCTGGTCCCTCCGATCTGCCCGTGCTTCCTCATCTGGCGTCTGTTCTGACTCCGCACTGGCGTTTCCATCTTTTTGTTGCTTATACTCGCTTACATGTGGACCCAGTTTGTCACTGAGACACTCTTTGGAATTTAGGGAACCGTGCCTATTTTTATCCCACCGAACAGCCTTCCAGATACTTTTCTATCCTCCGTGTTCTTCATCTTCGAGCTCTCCTCCCAGGTAGGCGATAGGCCTAGGGTTTCCCGATTCGCATCGATTTTGGGTTTTCCTCCGCTGATTTCTTGTGAGTTGAACCTAGATGATTGCTCGATTTTGTTCCTGGTGTTCAGATTTGGTTCGGCTGCCACTTTTCTATAAGATTTTGATTAGATCATCCGCTTCGAAATGGTCGTGTTACTCATGTTAATTGACTCCGCCTAGTTTAGATTTCTAGGGTTGGTTGCGTCTAGATGTAGTTCCTGCTCTAAACCATGCCGTTGTTTTGTATGCGCGGGATTCGAAATTTAGGTGTCATTTCATTTCCCTCACCTCTGAAATTTTGTGTGATTTATAGGTATATATGATTTCTGGTTTGGCCTCACGTCTGGTTTATATTTATGATTAGTGGATCGATTCAGTCGCATTTTAATTTTCTATAAGGCTGCTCACTAGATGTAGGGCGGAACCCTTGCCTGAAGGTCATCTCGTAGGTGTCTGCTTGTTTTGTTTTATTAGATCACACGCCTAAGCTATTTGGTCCTATATCTCTCCCTCAATCATATTTGGTCATAGGCATATATAGATCCAGGATATTTTTAGACTAGTATATATTTTTACCACTGCCTAAAACATTAGCTGGGTAGGATGAATAATTTTATACAGTTATGAAAAACTTTTTTATATGTCACTGTGCTCCCTCTTATTCTACTCTCCTGGAGCCATAAATCAAAATCAAGGGAAGCAGGTCAATATCGCTGAGTCTGTAGGCTGAAAACAAGTTCACCAGATTGGTTTGTGGTCATAGGCCAAAAACATTAGTATTCTTTTTTTATTTTCGCTTGTGAGCTTGTAATTCCCGGTTGTGGTGGCCATGCAAAAGCATAATTGAAATGGCCATGCCAAAACTCTCCTGTACTATTTATTAATTTGTGTCATTTTATGATATTAATCTGATCTAGCTATAATTAAAATGGTCTGTAACATCCTTTGTGTATGATCTTGTAGCGCCTCATATACATGTGGTTAGTTTAGTTTAATTTTTATTTACATGTCACAAGTGATAGTTTCACATTGTTCATTGCAGTGTAATTTATCCTTTGATTATATGTATATGACATTTGGCTGGTATGTAACACATATCTAAAGAGAAATTTAATATATCTGTACTTTATGTGATATTTCTAACTGCTCCATGTATCCCATGATGTGATTTAATTATGTTCTACCTGCACGTAATGACATATATTACTGTATTATTTAATTTCAGATGGCTCGTAAATGATGTACTCTAATAGTTGACTTATCAACCGGCGAATCAAGTGGCCTCGATTATGAGGATGGTCAATGCTCTCAGTTACCATCTGCTGATTCTGATATGCATAGCCAGTTTTCCGAGGAATACAATTCTGATGTGAGTGTATCCCCTACTTTCTGATAATTTATTTTTAGTTGGTTATTGTTTCTAATATTATCTATTGTGTACATATCTATTTTTCTGAATTTTTGTCTTCAAGTGACAACAAATAAAGATTTAACCATGCTTTATTTGATTTGGTTATGAGATATGTAAGTTATGTCAATTATTTTAATATCTTTCATGCAGTCTTTAGTGATCTTCTGATTCCTGTACCTCCTATCTTGGTTATACATTCACAGGTTGTGTTCTATTGTTTATCATTATTTCTCTTTACAAGGTCCTTTCTCTTCTTTCTATTTGTTTGCCCCTCCTGACCTGTTTATTTCCCCTTTCATGTGTTCTTTAATCTTCTGAGTGCTCGTTAAATAGCTAGTCATTCTTGTACCATCAATCTATAGTTTTGTATCTTTCTTTCTTCTCGCTTTCACATATTTATGCTTTCTGCTATGGTAGTGAATGATTGGTTTGGTGATACATATTTTTTTAATATACATGCATGTTTTCATTCATGGCTTTAATATAATCTTCTAATCTTCTTATTTCACTGTTTCAAATATACATGTTCCTAGTACTAGTATTACATCAGATATTTAATTGTAACTTATACTCAAAACTGATGTATATTTATATGCCCAGTATATTATCCATACCTCTTATTGAAATGGTTGATGTTGATCCTATGAGTGTCTTATTAGTACATTATTCTGTGTGTAGCCTTCTTACTAAAATAGCCCTGAACTGTTTTTTCACATTTTATTCCTCCATTCTAACTTGCTGTGTTGTAATCATTTGGAATCTAAGATATCTGCATAATATGCTTATATTTTGGGTAAATCTGCTCCATCTAAACATATTTGCTTTTCTTTGGGGATTTCACTAAAACCCAAATTAATATGTTAATGTGCATTCCATAGAAAAGATCCGCTGCAGCTGCAGCTGCCGTCCTTGTTTGTGCAGCATTGTTGCTGTTGTGTGTTGGCCAAAGTGCAGCAAGGTTGGCCCCGGACAATCCTTTTCCATCCATTTTTCCTGCAGGTTCCCTGCCTCCGCCAGTGAGGATATACTGCAAGGAGAATACCGCGCTGAACGCGGCCGCTCGCGACGACGGCACCGTTGTTCTGGCCACAGCCAAATTCGGCGAACTCAAACAGGCAAGACTTACACGTCCTAATACGCGTACGTGCATGGTATATGTCTTCCTGTTTTGACTTTCAATGTTGTATGCATATATGTATAGCTATGGTGGCAGCTGTATCCCTTGCCGTCCCTCGTCGATGGAGAGGGGCCCAACTTTTGGCTGGTGAACGTCGCCACGAAACAGGCCATCACCAGCCCAACAGACGGTTCGTTGAAGGTACGTAGATATCTGGCCTTGAGGGATGCAAACTAGTATCAGCAGATTTGAAATTTGAATCCAGTAAATTAAATTAAACATAGCATAATATGATTTTACTACGTATGCATATGCCTGAATGCGACAACCAACAGGTGAAACTGGCTCAATTCAACCCTTCGGATAGGACGCAGCTATGGAAGCCGGACATGCCAGGCGCCGACGGTTTTTACCAAATAAAGGTATTCGCTGACGAAACCAAGGCTCTCAACGGCCTGGGTGGGCATGTACATGACCGCACGGTCATCGGGATCTACCCTGACAAGCCAGTAACTGCTAACACCTTGTGGAACCTTACCAGCATCTTCCCGTTCCACATTGTCCCCTGACGAGCGAGTCCAAGTACGTATACACGCCAGCTTGCTGCCGTTTCAATTTCCTTGGTATTTGATGTTCTCGCTGAATTACATATGATTTATGTGCATGGCAAGTCGAGAAACTGGATGTGATCAATCTCACAGCCCTCATGCGTGTTTCCCTTTTTCGTCACAGGACTCGCGGGAGCTGAGGCCAACCGTCGTGCTTGCGTTTGCTGAAGATTAAAGAAGAGCCTTATAGTGGCCTTCTGTTCTGTCACATGTTTTCACAATAATAACCACGTGCACCCCTGTGCACTGGCGTTTTTATCACGTTTTCCTTAATTTTGAGACATAAATCCACTGGTTGTAAGTTGCTGAATCGCATGCACGCAAGCACTGTAATTCAATATAATGTTTGACCTCGAGTCTCGTTTGGCTCCATCTGGTTGCGGTCAATGTTTAAATAATATCTTTTCGGCACTTGTTATTGTTTAGAAGAGCATGGTGAAATAATTTGACTTCTTTCCTTATTGTCTATAGAATATTTAAACAAATACGGTATCATGGTGGTCGTCTAGAATCAATGAGCAGCACGGTGATGAAACGGCTTACATGGTGTGGGAATGGGATCGCCTGGACTACGACCTCACCAAGCTCACATCCCCTCCAAGCTGCCACTCTACTATGCGTTAGATAATTTTTTTTTTTGGAGCAGGTACTATGCGTTAGATTGATGGCCGATTTTCCCTAGCTACTTTTAGGCCTGTTACATTTTTTCCAGGCCCATTTTTTTGCCCAACACCAATTGGGCCTAGCTAGCCAATTTTTGTCATCACAAAATAATACACATATGCGAATTGGCTTGTAATCCAATGGTAGGACAGTCCAGTGGGACGCTACCCACCAGGGTTCAAATCCTGGTGCTCGCACCTTTTCCTAGGATTTTCCTAAGGATTTTCCGGCGCTATGCGTTAAGTGGTAAGCGACGTTCCCGTCGACAACGAGGTCCCAATGGTGACTTCGGAATCTCTAGATTTGCCGGGTGCTCAGTCCATCGGAGGTGATCATAGGGGTAGGGTTTGCGTACGTGTATTCTTAGGGTGAGTGTGCGTGCGTATGTGAGCGTCTGCGTTGTACTGTGTAATTCTCAAAAAAATACACATATAAGAGCTCTCCCAACGACTAATCATTTCAAAAAAATCAAATATTTTATTGATATAATAATAAATCTAGTGACAATATATTAGTAATTGCAATATTACTCATTACACATTTTAATATAGAAGAGAACATAGTCATACGTACATTCACGTGGCAGACACCCACTCTAAATCACATTATCTGGCTGGCTATCTGGTCAACTGCAATAGTAGAAAGCACATTGTTTGGAATAACTCAAGCAAGCTAACTGACCATAAAAGAGCAGAAGCACCACACTGTACCCAAGGCTTCTTTGAAAGGCCTCTACGTTCATCTCAGAATATGCCTTGAAGCAACATAACACGGTGCCAAGAATTAAGAACCCAAGTTGAATTCCATATATTAAATACAAGTAGGGAGGCATATAGGCCAATTTTGCACATTTAGTAGCCAATAACTAAAACATGTGGAGATTTGTCTTCCAACGGAATTGCTACAGCCTGAGACCAAGAATATGATCAGTTTAATTAGTAGCTCATTTCATTTGTAAAGATCAGCGTGCAAATTCTAGATTGACCGTATGAACTGCACATGCGAAACTCCAGAGCATATCACAGTAAAGCACCTATTAGAGAAAAGTGGAAGAGAATTAAAGGACCAAGCATAAATGAAATATATAAGCAAAGTATATGAAATATGAGCAGTAGGAACAACTCTGAAAAGTTGAAACCCAACAGAGCTAAGGATTTGCAGGAAAACGGGATGAGGCCATAGACAAATTGAATAGGCAACAGGATCACTGAATACTATTCACAGTAACTGAATAGAGCATTTAGGAATCTAAGATTGAATTTAATCCTTTCACTTATATTCCATACTTTTGCTAAACCAGTCCAGCCTGATGTACTAGAGTACTTACCATCTAACTAATTTTGAGCAAGTACATTTCAGAGCAGTAAGTATATTTGTGAATTGGCTTGCAGTCCAATGGTAGGACGGTCCTGTGGGACTCTACCTTCCTAGGATTTTTCCAGGGTTTATTGGCGCTATGCGTTAAGTGGTAAGCGACCTTCGCCAATGGTGACTTCGGGAATCTCCAGATTTGCCGGGTGCTCAGTCCTTCGAAGGTGCTCATAGGGGTGAGCATGCGTGTGTGTGAGCGTCTGCGTTGTACCGTGTAATTCTTAAAAAAAAGAGCACTAAGTATACCTATTTTGCTATTTCAGTCCTGTTCAGTTAGACATCTTGCATTATTGCATCAAGTTTCCTATTTCAGTACGACATCACCTAGATAAGTAAATCAAGCTTGTAATTGAGCTGTTAGAGCGGCTGATGTGGACATCATTTCAGGTATGCATCAGCTAATTTCAGTGAGTCACTAACTGAACGTCTGAACCACTAGGGCAGAGCAAGAACCTTAGTGTTGTGAAAGTAGAGGAGTTTGGGGGTTTGAGATTAGAAAAATGTGGCCATTGATGCAAGGGATGGAGACACCGAATAAGACAACCACAGATCCCACGGCCTGAACCCAAGATCAAGAACCGATCAACTTATGATGGAGTTTCCTTTTTCTTCAGCATTCCTAGAAACTTTAATCGTTGGCATCATGTAGTCAGACAGAATTTAAGAAATCCATGCACTCCTCTGTTCTGTTTTTACTAAAAAATATCTAGTAGTCGTGGTTCAGTTAGGAACACACCTTTTTTATAATCTAACTATCTAGTAAACTGTCAAAAAGATAATAACTAACAGTTTATCTTTTAGAGAAAGGACCGAAGTCCGAGCCTCTGCTTAAAGGCATGCAGGACTAGGGTTCGAGCCCCGGCCGGCAGGCTCCCAGCTCTCGAGTACTATCACCGAGCTGCATACTTGCCTGCTAACTAACACTTTATTTTCCTGATAATTTCTACACAAGTTAGAATTTTTGAACTCGACTAGCATCATTAGGAATAAATAGCAAGGGGATGCAGAGTTGTTCTCTTTTACAGGGGCTCTATCCTTCCTAAAGGATAAGGACAACCCATCCCTCTAATAAAGGATTAAATTGACAAATATGGCGGTAACACTCTTATGATGGCCTTTTTTCCAACGACTTTCTAGGGTTGAGCTCTGGGATTTGACGGTGGGACTATATGGGAGCTCTGACTTACAAAAAAGGAAAACTCCAGCTGAAAAATTGCTAAGGTAAATCAACTTGAGGTCCAATGTGAGTACGACTATGGAGCATACCGTGATAAGGGCTGGACATTTTGATGACCACATTACAAGTAGTGGAGGCAGCATGGTTGACTCATGGCCTTTGATTGTCGCAAGGCTCTCGTTAAGCATGAACAAGTCCAATGGTGGAACTAAGGGGTTTGGGGGCCGACGAAAAAAATTAGCACCAGACAAACAGGCCGGATGTATGGGCCAAAAGGAAATAGACATACGGCCCAACTTAACTCAAATTAGTGCCCCTTAATCAGCCCAACTCAAGTGCTTGCCCGCAGCCCAATTTGAACCTATAGCTCACCAACGGGGAATCCTATATGGCTTCCGGAAGTTTTTTTAGCTAGGTGACTTCCAATGTTTGAGATCCGTGCACATCATATGAACGAACCAGATTATTGTGAGAGAAAAGCCAACGACGGTGAGAAAGGAGCGCGTGGATAGCTGGCGGAGTGGCGGTACGCGCATGCTGCATGCTGAGCTAGTCGGACGGGATTTCATTTCGATTTCGATCTTTAATTTCAATTTTCTCTCAAACTGTAAATCGTTTTTCAAATCCGTTTGAACCATGGTATTCGTTAGAATTTATACAACAAAACAAGCTCCAATTTGAATATATTTCGTATTTTTTGATAGTTTTTTTTAAAATCAACATTTGTCAGAAACAAGTTCAACATTTGTAATTTACTATTTCAACATTTTTTAGAAAATGTTGAATTAGTTTTCTATAAATGTTGAACCAATATTGTTAAAATATTGAATTGGGTTGACAAAAATATTGAATATGGTATCATATGAAACTGTTGAAGGCTAATTTAACTTGAATCTAAAAAACTGTCAGCCGCCATGGAAGGGAATCTAACTTGAGTTTCAATCTTCAAATGCAATTTTCTCTTAAACCGTTAATCATTTTCCGAATCCGTTTAAACTACCATGTTATTTACAATTAATGCGATAGAATAAGATCCAATATGAGTATATTTTTATTTTATATATGTATCTTTTAGAATCAACACTTTCAATATGCTATTTCAACATTTTAAATAACTATCTCAACATCTTGGACATACTACTTCAACATTTTCACACAAAATGTTGATCTAGTTTATCTGAATTATTGAATTAAGTTTGAGAAAAATGTTGGACCTAGTATATGAAAATGTTGACTGTATTAGTTTAACACTTTGAGCATGTTAGTTTAACTTTTATGTGAAAAATGTTAAAATGGTATAATCGGAATGTTGAACTGTTATTTTTGAAATGTCGGCTGCAACATCATATCTCCTATAGCTGCATACTTAGTAGTAATAATTAAAAAATAAGAAAGGAAAAAAGGCATAAGATATTTTCCAACACCCGTACGGGTTTAACGGAGCGCTACTGTACGTCTCCCCTTTCTCCTCACGCGCGTGCGCTGTTGGTGGGCTTCGTTGGGCCTCTAAACTAACTAGCTTATCCAGTAAACGGAAACTACATAGAAGCCCCCCCTCACCAACGGCAGTACAACCTTGCTGCCTCCCAACGTTTGTTTCTTGGACAGTTCGGTGATTCGTTTTCTATGCAGAAGGACAGGGGTGCGTCTAGCCATCACGCGCGTGACGTCGGAACACCTATCGCCCGAAGAACCACGCGCTTTTCATATTGGGCCAAAAGCGGGCCCATTATTTGGTCCAGTAATAGATATCCACTTGTCGCATGAAGAGTGGAGCGGTAGAGATATGTATCTGTCTATGGGCTGGAGAGAGATCGATAAGACATGCGCTGACGTCACATACGTGGGAACAAAGTTTGGAGAGAAAAAAGGCATTGCTCTTAAACCAAGCATCCAAATCAAATTCCGATCGCACTGTAATGCTTATTGCAATAAAATCTTCAAAACAAGATCTCACTTGACTATATTTAGATGATATTTTTTTGCGAATATTTTTTATCAAACTAGAACAAATGAGTGTACGTTACGAACAAATTGTTGCACATGAAGAACAGAAGAATACACGTCGCGAACAAATTACTGTACATGAAGAACATGTAAGTTCACATTGCGAACAATTTACTATACATGGAGAACATGTAAGTCCATATTGCGAACAAATTATTGCACTTAGAGAACAGAAGAATCCACGTTGCGAACAAATTACTGCACATGGAACATGTAAGTCCACATCGCGAACAAATTACTGTACATGGAGAACATGTAAGTCCATATTGCGAACAAATTATTGCACTTGGAGAACAGAAAAATCCACGTTGCGAATAAATTACTGTACATGGAGAACATGTAAGTCCACATCACGAACAAATTACTGTATATAGCGAAAAAATGAGTCTACGAGGAAAAACAAAAAATGTATATAAATCAACAGATATAGAAAATAAATAAAAACCGAACAAAAATAAAAATAATAAGAAAATGCTAATATATGATCTTTATGAGGTTGGTTATATTTTTCCCACGCAGCCCAAAACCTCTAATGCACCAAACAAATACATACATCTGTGCAGCCCAAAACACCTTAATGGGCCAAACATACCCTGTCCAGCAGCCCAATGATGCGGCTGTATGTGCATGGACGATCTGCGCAGCCCAAAACTCTATAATGGGCCAAACATCCATATCCACCGGCTCAATACCGCAGCTGCATACGCGTGGGCGACAAGTAGACGCGCGTCATGCGCGCGCGATGTATAGTCCCCCCGGAAGGACAGCGCTGCGCTGCTGCCTGGAGTCCCCTCGATTGTGACTCCTTGACCTGACTCGGCAGTGGCCAACACAAGCACTAGCCACGGCTGCAACGGAGGAGCAGCATAGCAACGACGACAGACAAGTATCACGGCCAATTCTCCTAATGTTCCTCCTTCAACAAAACCCAATGTAAGTAACTTCTTTTTTAATCCATATTATTTATTTTTAAATCTTTTCTGATTTAATTTATTGTTTCATAATAGTATAGGATTGTTTGATAGATTATGTCAAATTTTTGTAGGCAACCAGTGCAAAACCTAAAAGAAAGACAATTTTTTACTTCTACAAGAAGATACCTGTGCAAGTACAAGATGATAATGATATTGTTGATCAAAATCCTCAATTAGATAAAAAAATATATTAGAAGAACCTCCAGCTCCTGCTCCACCCAAAGTTCAGAGATTAAATTCAAATGCTAGTGTTTTGATTGTAGAACGTGATCCTGGTTTACGTATCCTATTAATGAACAAGATCAAGCTCGCAGAATATACATCATGCATGGTCCATTCCAATTTATGAAGGATAAGTACCTATATTATTCTGGTCCCGAGTCTCATCCACGTCTCTTTCAATCTTGTTGGTTCAAAGAATTTCCTTGGTCAGAATACTCACTTGCAAAAGATATTGAAATTTTGCTTTACTTGCCATTTAGTTTCTAAGAAACCATCTAGAAGGGCAGGATCAGATGTGTATTTATAGTAAAGGGCTTCAATTCTTGAAAAAAGTGAAAGAAAAGAATTGTGCACTTTTAATTCATATGGGCAAAGATGGTAAGTCTGCTCATAGCTACATTGTTACATGCTATAATAATTTGAAAAGTCAACCTGATGGATAGCTTAGAAGAAAGGTGGTGAAGCAATCTACTCAAGATGTCAAGCGAAATGGGATTCAACTAAGAGTAACAATTGACATTGTTACGTGGTTAGCATTCAGAGCTTGTGATTTTCATGGACATGATGAATCTAAGGATTCAAAGACAACGCAATTTTCTTAAGATGGTAAAACATCTAACTGGATATGATGATGAGCTCAAGGCAATTGTTCTAGATAATGCTCCAGGTAATGCAAAGTATACCTCCCACTAATTCAAAAAGAAATTGATTTATTTTATGGCTTCTAAAACCCAAAGTTAATTCATGACGAGATTGGTGATGCAGATTTTTGCTTGATTGTTGATGAATCTAGAGATAAATCTACCAGCGAACAAATGGCAATTCTTATTTGTTTTGTTGATAAAGAGGGTTTTAATCGAGAACGATTTCTTGATATTGCTCATGTTTATGATATATCATTGGCAACAATTAAGAATGAGTTATGCTCTTTGTTATCTAGCCATAAATTGGATGTTCAGAATATTCGGGGATAAGGGTATGATGGTGCTAGTAACATGCATGGAGAGTGGAATGGGCTAGAAGTAAAATTTGTTGCATAATCCTTATGCATATTATGTCCATTGTTTCGCTTATCAATTACAATTAGCTCTTGTTGCTGCATCTAAGGAAGTGCCAGAGGTTTCTAAATTTTTCTATCATCTTAGTTTTATTGTCAACACTATTATGTCTTTTAGTAAGAGAAATGAAAAAAATCTTATTGAGCTTGGTCAGCTTGAAACGGGGAGTGGAGCCGACCAAATTGCAACTTTAAAGTGGGCAGGTGAGACTAGGTGGACCTCACATTATGACTCTGGTTGTAGTCTTTGAAGGTTGTATAAACTTACATATTTTGTTTTCAAAGATATTGCTAACACAAAAGGTCCAAGGACTAAATCTTCGGTTATAGGGAATGTTGTTGGTGATGTTACATTAATGATGGCATTTGATTTCGTATTCATTTTACATATTATGAAAGAGATCACGGGAATTAGAGGCACGCTTTGCAAAAAGCTGCAGCATAAGTCACAAGATATTGTGAATGCTATAGATGGTGTAGCCACCACAAAAATATCGATTCAGGAGTTAAGAGACCAAGGTTGGAGCAAGCTTCTTAATGAAGTGGCATATTTTGTATGAAACAAGGGATTGTTGTTCCATATATGAAAGGTCTATATGCAGATTTTACTAGATCTCGGGCACCCAATGAGTATGGATAGCAGTTTTGCCCGCGAGCGCGGGTATCCGCGGATACCCGACCCGATGGACAAGGGTACGGGCAGCAAAATCTGCCCGTGGGCGCGGATACGGGCAGCAAAATCCGTCTGCGGGCAGCTAACGGGCAGCAACTTTAACGCGCGGATATATCCGCTACCCGCTTAAAATAGAAGGCCCATAAATATAACCAAAGCCCATTAGCACAAACTCTAAGATCCCTAGTGAGATGGCTAGATGGTAGATGCGTTTTGGACTTTGTGATGTGGCTGGACATTGGCTAGTGTGTGTGTCATTGGACATTTATTATTTGTGTTGTAGTAATTAGATGTCGACATGTCGTGTGTGACAAATTGATACAATGTGCTATGGTTGTCAAATTGTGGTGGTTCTTGACATTTGTTTGCATTATTGCTGCTAAATTGTTGGTTGTTCTTGTTGAAATATCTCAAATTATTGTTGTTCTTGCTTTAATGAGCATATTGATATGTTATCTCTCTGCAGGTGCGAGCAAACCCGATACCCGCAGATATCCGTCGGGTGCGGGCGCGGGCAAGGTTTTTTGCCCGCAGGCAGCCTCGCAAGCGGGTAAAGGCTGGCAGCGCGGGCATGCTCGTGGGCGGGAAAATGCCTTACCCGCACGTACCCGACCCGCTGCCATCCCTACCAATGAGACTACAGTTGATGAGCATCACTATAGTTATGATATCTTCATTTTTGCAATAGATCAACAAGCCCAAGAATTGAATAGTAGATTCAGTGAACAAGCAACAGAGCTTCTTGTTTTGTGTACATCTTTAGATCCAAGTGATTCATTCAGTTCAACATTGATAAAATGTGTTCTCTAGCTTCAAAGTTCTATCCTGCTGATTTTTCAGAACAAGACAAAGCCAATTTGAGATGTCAACTATGTCACTATAAGCTTGATGTACCTACCAATCAAAAGTTTCAACGTTTGACAAGTGTAGCTGATCTTTGTAAAAAAAATAAAAATTTGATTCACAGGTATGCCCGTATTTGTATTATTGTTACTTAGTTTCTTAACCACAAAATTACAACATCAAGTATTAATATTTCCTTTTTTTCATTTGTAGGTCGATTCACCTTGTTCTTACTTTAACGGTTTCAACTGCAATTATACAGCGTGTATTTTCTGCAATGAAACTTGATAAGACTAGGCTACATAAAAAATTGGAAGATTGATTTTTAAGAGATTGCTTGGTACTCTATGTTAAGAGAGAGATTGCAATGAAGGTCACGATAGATTCGGTGTTGATGATTTCAATACAGTGAAGAATCACACAGTGAAATTGAAATGAATGTGTAAGCTATATTAATCACCTTTTTAAATTATTGTTACTTTTATGTATTTCCACTACATAATTAATTACTGATTTGCTATTGTTGTAGCTACCTAGTGAATGTCTATACGAACAATAAAAAATTGAGACACACACAATCAAATATTTGAATTGATAAATGTTAGACTCCCCCCGCCGTCCCCCCTAAATTTGGTCCAGTTCCGCCACTGAGCACGTCTTGCCTACATAATCATGATATCATGCAGAAGCATGAGTTGGGAGAGTAGGAAGGATATTTTTAGAAGATTTGGGTCGTAATTAAAAAATAGAAACTATTATGTCACAATGAAAACTAGATTGTATGCAAACATTAAACTATTTTTCTCTTTCAAATTTGCATATGATCATATAATATATGTATCTACTCATATATATATACATTTTATTTTAATATAAAGATATCATTTTCCTTAATGTGTAGTTCAAGTTAAAATAATCCAATAAATGTATGAAATTGTACTTGACTTCTAAAAATGTGTACAATTCAAAAAATATTTGTTAAAGTAAAAACATGTGAAACTAGGTCATAGCAAATTGACATGTTAAAAAGATAAAGTTAACTACAAAAATTACCTTGAATCATGCAAGTTAGACTACCAAAACTACGTAGATGTACTCTCAAACGAACACCGAACAGAGAGAGAATGTGTGTGATAGAATTTTTTTATTTTATTCAAAAATTACTTTTGCAAACTTTATAAACATGTAGTTTTGTCCCCTTAACAATTTTAAAGGATGCATTTATTACTTAATACTTAATTTTAATAACATAAAAATCATTTCGATAATTATTTAATAAAACAAACTCAATACGTGTGGGTCCTTGACTTGGATCTCACAAGTATTTGAGTTCATCTCCTTCCTTGCAATCACCTCCCTCATCCGGAAATGGACTATTTTAAGCCCAATTGTGGAAATGGGCCATAGGCCCAATTTTGTGATTATGTGTGATTGTGTTCTTAATGACAGATATTTCATTTTCGTTACTAAATAATATCGATATCGTCGGCTTCAAAACGTCAAAAGGGAATGACCTTTTCATCTGATTAGTCATGATGTATTCATCGCACAGTGTTATATGTGTTGTAGTGATAATGCATGTTACGAACAGCTTTACAAACTGTTTTTTCAAACAAAAAAAAAGAACATCTGCAATAACTAGATACATCTGAACTGGTTTTATATAAAAATTCATTTCTTTATAAGAAAATGTCTTTCGGAAAAGATATTGTCTGTAATATTGGATTATCACGCACTGGTGGATTTTTTTTTGAGGGAAGCACTGGTGGATTTCAGTGGATATAGGTAGCTTTAAAAACCGTCAGCTAGCAATAGTGTACACTTGAGACAAATAGAAAACCATTTGTAATGTTCCATTAGTATTGGTCATTTCTTAATATAAACCAGACATCCCACCTGTAGTCGATTCGGCTCAAAATTAGAATCAGCAGGATTACCATGAGGAATTTTACCGTAGCTTATACCTACCAGGATTTCGAACAAACATAAGTTTTTCTTTTAATTTCGGATCCTTAAAATTTAACTAAATGTTCACAAATTCTGGAAGCAATTCAAAACCAACGTCGAGGCAGCCTTCCTATACAACATATATTTTTTAATAGGACGTACGTCTCTGTAGACGAGCCACTAGCCAAACCGTGACCAAACTTTGTTTGGTATGGTTGATCCAGCCTAGATTTCGTGTTGCAGAAAAGAGCCGGAAGTGGCAGGCTGGGCTGGCACGTATAATACTGTCGGCGGCGCCACATCCAAATTATAATCTTTATTATCTACTTGTGCAGATCTTCTTTTCCAACGTGGCTGCCGCTCTTTTTTACTACGCATCAATTGAGAGCGTCGTTTGACCACCTAGCGATGGCCCCTAGGGTCGTCTAACCAATGAGGCTGACGTGGATTCCCTAGCGATGATGGTCCCACGTGTAAAAGGGCTCCTAGCGGGTGCAAGAATATCCTTTGCTCCAAAACCACCATCTCTCTAGTCTCTTTAGTGCCGTCATAACTGGGCAACGTCAGTCATTCAGTTAATCAGTTTGGTACTGTTCCACACTTTTGTTATCTGTAGGTTCCAATTCATTGATTTACGATTTACATCATCATCTCCTTGGCACCTTGGGCTTGGGATGTTTAGTTCCTGCAAAAAGGTAAAAAATAAAGTGAAAAAGTCACATCGGATACTTTACCACTTTTCGTTTGTTTGTGGTAACATTGTCCTATCATGACCTAACTAGGCTTAAAAGATTCGTCTCGTCGTGTACATCAAAACCATGTAACTAGTTTTTTTATTTTGCCCACGTTCTCCATACATGAGGAAAGAGGTTTGATGTGATAGGTGAATAGTGAAGTTTGGAGAGAATTTTTAGAAGTTTGATGATGTGACCGGAAACTATGACACGCCCTTGAGGTCTGTTGGAGAAGACGAGCCACGCCTGTGTCTGTGAGGTACATGTCAGATGCGTTACCCGTTTGGAAACGGCTTTGTTTAGTTCAAAAAGGAACTCCCAAGTTTACTATGTAAAAAGAAGATTCTCCATCACATCAAAATGTCATAACGTGCATAGAGTGCTAAATGTAGATGAAATCAAAAACTAATTGCACAGTTTCGTTGTACTCTGCGAGCGAACATTTTGAGCCTAATTAATTAATTTTTAGACAATTTTTCGCATATTCAAACGAAATGCTACAGTGACACAATGATTACGAAGTGACATCGTACTCCCAAATTCACCGTACCATTTTCAACATCTAAACAAGGGCGGTGTTTAGTTCATGTGAAAAGAGAAAAAATGAAGTGGACACTGTAGCACTTTTCGTTTGTTTGTGGTAAACATTGTCCTACCATGACCTAACTAGGCTTAAAAGATCCGTCTCGTCGTGTACATCAAAACCATCCAACTAGTTTTTTTTATTTATCCACGTTTAGTACTCCATGCATGAGGAGAGAGATTTGATGTGATAGATGAATAGTGAAGTTTGGAGAGAGAATTTTTGAAAGTTTGGTGATGGGATGGAAACTAAACATGGCCGGCCGAACCAGAGCCTGTCCGGTTCGGAGTTCAAGACAGACCACCGCATCCTCTTCGAAAACCGCGTGCGGCCGGGCCGGCGACGGCAATTTCTGCCAACGCATCCTGCACGCAGCGTCGCAGCCAGCCAACGCAATTTGCAGAAACGGGCAAAAAACCCAAAGGGGCTGCCAAAGCCAAAGGCGAAGCCAACAAGCGCACCGCAAATTTACACAAACGCCCCTCTCCCGCCGTCTATTTGTATTTTCCTCACCTCGCGCCTTGTCTCCCTTCGCCCTTTTCGTGTTCCTTTCCCCAACCTCAGCGCCGCCGCCGCCGCCGCCGGAGACGAAACCGTCACCGGAAGGGTGGAAGCGATGGAGGGCGCCAACGGAGCCGGTGGGTCGGTGTGCGAGCGGAAGCCGCTATCTGAGGTGGTGGGCGACTGCGTGCAGCGCTGGTTCCAGGACGCGTTCAAGGAGGCGCGCAAAGGGGACGTCGCCAACCAGGTGCTCGTCGCGCAGATGTTCTTCTCCGGGTACGGGGTCCCCAAGAACGAGTACAAGGTACAGCAACGCTACTTGTTTAACCCGTAGATTTCTTTCGATTCAGCTTCCTTGCTTAGTCTCTGTCCTTGTGAGGTGGGGATTCAATTCCGCTCCCCCTGTTTAGCTTAGTTTGTCCTTTTCGTAGATGTGGACTTTCCCTGTTTAAATGAACTTCAGGGTGAGGGGACTCTTGGGTATCGTACTGGGCTTGCTGGATTCAATCAAGATTCAGATTTGTGTAGGGTGTTTAAATCAGTACAGACTTAGTTCATGGGAGAGTTATGAGTTGCTTTAAGAGAGAAGATCAAATCTTTTCTGGTTAAAACGCAAGAAAACACAGAGTAGTGGGAGCTTTGTTTTTCTTTTCATACTGATTGGTGGACTTAGCTGTTTTCTTTTGCCAGATGCAACATTAGTGCGATCATAATTTATATCCTAGCTGTTCAGATCCATCCTCAAGGCCTTTTGTTTACAGTTAAAATGCTCCCATGGTAATCAACAACCTTTTGTAGTTTCACACTGGCCAACTGCTGCTTTTCTAGGCCTTATATGCAATTTGCTGATAAGAACAATCATTTCTCAGTTCCAAGCACAAGCCATGGTGTTTGTTGGCGCTGCGCCGCTGCATAGGAATTGTGTGGAATCCTGTCTTTTATTTAGTGATAAAATTGTAGATTTTTTACGGTTAACTTGTTAAATTGTCCTCTCCCTGATATCCCTGCTGCTGAGAAATCTTCCCAGCATCCCCGGATCCCTGCTGCCCTGTCCCTCTTCCTAGCACCTCACCCTTCTGCTGTAAGTTCATCTGTGCTATTACCCCTGCTGGTCGAGCTCTGCTCCTGTAATGCAACAATAAGCCACCACCATCATCCTGCTATAGGGCTAGGCGCGCCCAAATCCAGCACAGCGTTGCTCGAATCGAGTTGATGGCCTCTCAAATTGGTCTTTGCCCTTACCAAATCATGCTTCTTGAATCGATCTTTTTCCAGGCTACATCATGTTTCTCCCCCACCCATCGACCTTTTCCCTGCCCAAATCGAACTCATTGTTCGAATCTTCCTTACCATCACTTGATTGAGCTCTTCCATGATGGTTTGTCAGTTTGGAAGATGAAGGGAGAGCAGCAAATGATGTCCATTGAAGATGAGGGCTTATCACCAGCATAGCTGGTGAGGTCATGGACGTACTGCAAGTAGTCAAACACCCTTGGCGCGAACAAAAGGGGATCGGCAGATTAGTATGATGAGTTCAAGAAACAGGGAAGTGGGATCTAATGGGATCGATTCCACCTCGCAGTGGGTCGTTATCGGATTTTAGCTAGGCCGGATCTGATTCCAGGTCATCACTTTACAGTTTGCTCCAACCAAATGCTAAACAACATAACTGACTCATGTTGCAATGATTTACTAGAGTAAACTGACAAACCAAGCAGCACCTTAAATAGATGTAAAGCATATAGGATCATCAGTGCTTTAAGAATGGTGGAATTTCTTTTGGAATATGTAAGCAAGCAGAATGTCTTTTGAAACAGAGGGTGTCTACCATCCATTCTGTAAATCACAAATAAAAGTGCAATTTACTGTTGAACTGAAATATTCCGTTGGATTGATGAACTTTGATTTTAATAGTGTTTAAAATGTTATATTTCTTTTTGGTCTGTATGTATGTGATCTCAAAGTTCATTTTGTAAACTGCAGCCTTAGCTATATAATCTACATTCTCATTGTACCTTCTCTTCTTGTTTTTTATTAGGGAAGACAATGGATGGATAGAGCATCAAGATACAGGAGTTCAGCATTGAAGGTTGGCATGAAACGTCCAGGTATTTCTCATTAAAGTTTATTTGAGTTAATCTCATTTTAAGGTGCTCACATTATCAAATTTTGGTGATGTTAATCATTTTCCTCCCTTCTAAAAAATTTCAGGATACAATGCAAGCGACTCTGACTCCGATGAGGCAAATGATGATGCCAACCAATAACAATGAGTTACGATTGAGTTAGTTAGGAGAATTACAAGGTATAAGAATGTTTGCTATTGCTCATTTTATCTCAATCCATGTTTTCCTAACTCTAAACCTATCCTGAGGATACTTTTTTGTGATAGATATCATGACCTTTGTCTTCCTATATGCTACTGAGTTTGAATTGCGTGCTCTTAGTGCAATCGAATTTCTTAGGTGTTTTGATGTCTAAATTTTATTTTTCAGGTAATTACAAAAGTTGTGGTTAATCTTGTGTCAGTCCCAGCAACTTGAGTGCGCTGGGACTGCTGCTTCCATTTGGAATTCAGCTGTGCACACGAGCTATCAAGTAAATCTTGTATACCCATTGGATGCTTCAAAGCACAGTGTACTCAGTATTTGCTTGAGAAAACATAGTGGATATTCAATTTGGCAATGTTTCAGTATATTAATTAATTCATTTTTACCCCCCTTTTATCTTTTGTTATCAAAGCAAACATATCTAATGTTGAATATCCATTTTGTGGGTTCTAATGTCAAGTACGCTGTTAAATGGTCTTGCTTCACTTAGAGTTCTTAAACAGAATTTTGGAACTAGATGGAGTAACCAAATGGTGGCAGCGTATTGTTGTTTAAAAGCTAAACTCCAGTGCTTACTATTTCTATTAAAAATGAGCTCGGAAACTGGAGGCAAGGGATCGGACCCCAAAGTAGGAGCAACATGCAGGCACCTCGCTTGTCCTTCGACATCTATACAAAATAAATACGTGGGTGGTGTCCTTCAACTTTCTTTTTTTCTATATAAACTAAAATCAAGATGGGCAAGAAAATTAAGCATGCCCTCAACTTTCTATAGACACCATGGTTGCCCTAGTAATGTTAGGAGGCGCTTCTGTGATTGAAAGAACTTTAACCTTTATAAGCATTTTGACATTTATGTTGCCGAAACGTTGGCAGCATCAAATGACATATACGGAGTAGTCACCAGCTCACCAAAATATATTTTTTTTGAATAAAAATATTTTTTTGAATAAACATAGCCTATATGTAAGGTAGCATTTGAATTCCTGGTTGTACACGTGCATCGATGGCAAGTCTGCTGATGATGTACTGATAAACTATGAAATGTGACCTCTAGAGAAGAAGGAATCTGGAAACTTGTGCCATGTTCGTTTGTCTTATCAGCCACCAGCCAGCAGTGTTTTTCTTTCAGCAAAACCACCACCAGCCACCAACGAGCCAACGGTGTTTTCTCTCAGCAAAAACCAACACCAGCCACCAGCCAGCCGAACAAGCAGTTGGTAAGCAAGATGGCTGATGTACTAATAAACTATGAAATGTTACCTAGAGAAGAAGGAATCTAGAAACTTGGGAAACAAGACTACATCTTGAGTTGGACTTCTGGAAGAGAGGCAGGGCTCATAGAGTCTCAGCTAGTTTCCTGAACATTTTTCCCCTATCTACCTCTCAGCTGAAATTCCTTTTACTGAATATAAACAGAGTGTGCTTTTCCTTTGGCAGAAACTACATGTAACGAAACGATGCACCGATTTGCGTTAGAAACAAAACGAACGCACCCAATCCACTTTTTTGGACCCAATAGTGATGTTTAGGTTCGTTTTGGTCAGTTTCGTTATTCTGCAAAAAATAATGCTATGTCTGCAATTAATGCCCTTGTTCGGGCCGGACACGAAACAATGTACCGATTCGGGCCAGAAACGAAACGAACGCACCCAATCCACTTTTTTGGACCAAATAGTGATGTTTAGGTTCATTTTTTGTCAGTTTCGTTACTGTGCAAAAAACAATGCTATGTATGCAATTAATGCCCTTATTCGGGCCGGACACGAAACGATGCACCGATTGAGGCCAGAAACGAAATGAACGCACCCAATCCACTTTTTTGGACCCAATAGTGATGTTCGGAAATACGTGCTATAGGGGTCGGAAATGACCGATTCGGCCGAACGACACGTTCGGCCGGTTACCCCCCTTAGCCGTATAGGCCGCCGGGAGCCGTCCACATCACCAAAGACCAAGCGAACACAATGTACACCAAGTGGACGGCAGCCATCTCATCCCAGGCCACCATCTCGTCCATCTGGGCCCACACAACACGAAGCACACCAGCTGGAGGCACCCCAGAAGGCCCACAGGACAGAGGCGGCGCAGGAGAGGGCCGGCCACGGGCCAGGCCCGTTTGGCCGAACAGGGCGGTTCAGCCGAACCGACCCCCCTGGCCAAACCGCCTCCAGGGGTGCATCCTGGCCCTTGGAGGCCAAGGCGGTGCATCCTGTGGTTCGGCCGAACCAGGCAGTTCGGCCGAACCTGGGCACTTCGGCCGACCTGGCCCCCAACCGTCTTAGTTGCCTTGGCGGTTACCCAACTGCCAAACTGACCTGTGGAGCTATAAATAGGACAGCACATTCACTTGTAAACACACACCAAGCCAAGGAGCTCAATTCCACTTCTTTCTAGTAGAGTTAGGATAGTTTAGTTGGGAGTTAGAGTTGAGTCGAGCTGTGCCTCGGAGGTTCCGGAGTCGTCTTCAGAAGCTCTAGTATTAGCTCTTGTATCTTTTACCTTTTCCTTTTGTAAGACTTTCAGTTATCAATATAGTTATCTTTATCACTTTGCCTTTGTCGTTTATATCTTGCTTCTACTTTATTCTAGTTGCAAATATATCTTGTTTAGACTATAGTCAGTTATAGTTCTATTGCTTGTAGTCTTGTTTAAGTCTTTGTCTTGGCTGGTTCTTCGTTCTTGCTTGATACTTGAGGTGAATTGTCACTAAGAGTATTGACAAGGTTGCTTACTCTTGCTAGCAGAGTAAGTAGTCGTTGCCTAGTGTAGGAGTGGTCGCTAGACTAGTCAGTGGCCTTAGAGTATTCCCATCGCAACGGAGGTGGTAGCCGGGAGGTGGTGACAGCCCTTTCAGTCTTCGTAGCCCATCACGTTAGTTCCGGTCCGTAGGACCCCCCAGTGTGGAGTTGGTGGCACCCCTTCTCATCCCTTTCCGCGTGTCATAGGTTCCATTGTCCCGAAGCTAAGACAACAGAGTTATCCCAGATCTACTAGTGCTGGCTCTGTAGCCGTTGTATCTCTAAGCTAGAGTGACATAGGTAGATAAAGTATCCAGGAGTCCTCTATCTCTTCTCGTTGTCCTCCCAGCTATCTATTCCTTCTCTCCCTTACCTAAGTATCCCTTGGGCTGTGTGTCCGGTATATCCACTCCTATCCAATACCGTTATCCCCTGTCTTGTCTTGTCGTGTACCCTCCTCTGATAGTCTCGAATATCTGTTCACTAGTAATCTTGCCAAAGCTTCCCTGCGGAAATATAAATTACGATACCTCGGGATACTCCCAGGTGAAGTGCTACAGCGGTGATTCTGTGCGCTTGCAGAATATTTCTATATTTTACTAAGCCATAAGGAAAACCACTGAAACACTCCTTACCCCAGTACCAGGATTCTCAATTCTGATATTGGATCGTAAGAAGTGCCAACAAGCATTTCTGGCGCCGTTGCCGGGGAGGCATTTGGCTAGATTACTTTTGAATTTTTATCTTGAGCTATCTTAGTTGAGTACCGCTACTCAAGCGGGTTTATCCTTGCTCTGTTCGTTGGTCCTTGTGGAACAGAGCAGTGCATGACTGGTTTCCAGCTACCGTCAACCTTCCAAGAAAATCCGGAGTCACTTGTGAGGAAAGTACGACCCCGTGTTGTGCCTCCTCAGAAGCAACTCCTTCCGACGAACCCAGTCCTTCCCGTCGTCGACCAGGCTACATCGAGGATGGCCAGCAAGACGATCCGTGAGTTCTCCGCTCTATCGAGCGAGAGCGTACGTGTCGGACCAGCTCCGCCAGTCAGAGATGGCAATTTCGAGCTCAAGCCAGCCCTCATCAACATGGTTCAGGCTAGCCCGTTCTGCGGCAAGCCACATGAAGATGCCAATGCCCATCTCCAGCATTTCCTGGAAATCTGCAACACCTTCACCATCTGCGGAGTAAGTATCGATGCTATTCGCCTTCATTTATTTCCATTGTCATTACTAGGCAAGGCAAAACAATGGTTTTATGCTAACCGCGAAGCTATAGACACCTAGAAAAAATGCACTAGCGCCTTCTTGCTAAAATTCTTTCCGGTTGGGAAAACCAACGCCCTCCGGAACAAAATTGCTTGTTTCCAGCAGTTAAAAGATGAAACAGTCCCGGAGGCATGGGATCGCCTCCAATACTATATTTTTGCTTGTCCTCACCATGGTATGCAGAGTTGGTTCATTATTCAAACTTTCTATCACGGGCTAAGAACCTCTGCCCGTGAGTACCTGGATGCTGCTGCTGGAGGCTCGTTCTTCTCTCTTGAGGAGAGTCGTGCGAAGGCCCTCATAGAGAAGATGCTTGAGAACCAAGGCTGGTCCGATGACCGGACTCAACCGAAGACCCGAGGAGTTCACCAAGTTGAAGCTCTGGACATGCTCGCTGCCAAGATGGACCTCCTGATGAAGAAGCTGGAGGCCCCTGCTCAAGAAACGGTGCAAGCCATGGACGCTCGCATGACCTGCAAAGTCTATGGTAACACTGGCCATTCGGGGAATGACTGCCCCGAAACGCGAGAAGATGCCTACTACGTCAACAACTCCAACAACAACGGGTACCGACCGAACAACTACGGCAACCAAGGCTGGAATCCGCGCCCAAACCTCCCTTTTGAGAGGCCTCAACAAGGTAACAATTTCAATTCCAGCAATTTCAATAATCAGCCGTCTCTTAGAGATCTTGTGTTTGGCCAGATGAAAATAACTGAAAACATCAATAAAAAGCTTGCTGCTAATGATAAAACACTAGAAAGCATAGACTCTAGGATGGAATCATTTTCTTCTGCTATGAAAAATCAACTGAGCTTTAATAAAATGATAGAAACTCAAGTTGCTCAGTTAGCTGCTCCTGTTCGTGTCACTGAATCGGGGAAGATTCCAGGGCAACCAAACCACCCATCGAGACAGTGAATTCTATCACTACCAGGCATGGTAAGATGTCTCGTAGTGTATTCCGCACTAACCACGCAGGAAAGGTCGCACGCATCCAAGTGCTGACACCAAGATGGACCTACCTGCCAAGAGCTGCAAAAAGGGCGATCATCAAGACCTCTCCGGATAGGAAGGAAGATCCCGGAGTGCCCATCATTCAGTCCAGATCTGGAATCATCGCATTGATGATGCACTCTGCGATCTAGGGGAAAGTGTCAACATCATGTCTAAGGTATTATTTAAGAAATTACGCTACCCTACTTTGTCACCTACTACTGCCCAGGTACAGCTTGCGGACTCAACCATCCGCTACCCCGAGGGGGTGATCGAGAATGTACCGGTCCGGATCTGGGGACGATATGTCCCTGTGGACTTTGTTGTCCTCGACACGGGGAACGAGCATTCATTTCCCCTTGTGTTGGGCCGACCATTCTTGAACACCACCCGGGCTAGGATCGATATGGATGCGAGAGAAATCTCGTTCCGTATCGACGGAAGGTTGACTTACTTCAAGTTTCAACCCCGGGAAGAGAAGAAGGCAGAGCCACTCACACCGGAGCAGAGGAGCGCCGAGTGTTTCCTTAAGGCTCTCATTAATGGAGAGCTGGAAATACTCGGTGGTGAGCAGCTCAAGTGGAACGAGCCGACAAAACCGACAAGTGCAGAAGAAATGGATTTCCTCGTAAAGAAATACGAGGAAGAACAAGCCCTCTGGAATTCTCCAGAGACACCGATCCCACCGCCACCGACACCGAAGAAGAAGAACAAGAAAATGTGGCGGAAGAAGGTTGCATCGTCCGAGTCATCCACTCCGGGACCGGACGATGACAAGAACAACTGAAGACAGGAGAAGTCCCGCTCGCGGACTTAAAAGCTGAGCTCTCGCCGCGAGGAAAACCGGTATGTATCCCATATTTCCCTTCCAATTTTTAAATTTCCAATTGCATTTGCATGTTTCCCTTTTCAAAATAAATGAACCACTTGAGTAATTAATTTGAGAGAGAGTAGAAAATTTTGCAAGCTTGGTTAGAAATAATTGGACACATGCTGAAATTTTACCTAGGGTGGATGTAATTGGTAACTTTTATCATTTTCATCCCTTCTAGAACATCTCCAATTATTTACCATCACCACCAACCAGCAACAAACATGTCTACCCCACTAAAAATGGCTGCACACTCACCAATTATCACAAACATGGCAGCATGGGGATAACTCCACTAAAGTCCACTTTGGTCATGTCAAGTTTGCATCTTACCTACCACTAAAAACCACTCACATGACCTGGGGGATTGTTGGCCACACAAAATTTCGTGGAATCAAAGCAAGGGGAGGGAGATCTGCAACACCTTCACCATCCGCGGAGTAAGTATCGATGTCATTCGCATTCGTTTATTCCCATTCTCATTATTAGGTAAGGCGAAACAATGGTTTTATGCTAACCGCGAAGCAATAAATACCTGGGATAAATGCACTAGCGCTTTCTTGCTAAAATTCTTTCCGGTTGGGAAAACCAACGCCCTCCGGAACAAAATAGCTAGTTTCCAGCAGCAAAAAGATGAAACAGTCCCGGAGGCATAGGATCGCCTCCAGGACTATATTTCTGCTTGTCCTAACCATGGTATGCAGAGTTGGTTCATAATCCAAACTTTCTATCACGGGCTGAGAAATTCTGCCCGTGAATACCTGGATGCTGCTGCTAGAGGCTCGTTCTTCTCTCTTGAGGAGAGTCGTGCGAAGGCCCTCATAGAGAAGATGGTCGAGAACCAAGGTTGGTCCGATGATCGGACTCAACCAAAGACCCGAGGAGTTCACCAAGTTGAAGCTCTGGACATGCTCGCTGCCAAGATGGACCTCCTGATGAAGAAACTGGAGGCCCCTGCTCAAGAAACGGTGCAACCCATGGACGCTCGCATGACCTGCGAAGTCTGTGGCAACACTGGCCATTCGGGGAATGACTGCCCCGAAACGCGAGAAGATGCCCACTACGTCAACAACTCCAACAACAACGGGTACCGACCGAACAACTACGGCAACCAAGGCTGGAATCCGCGCCCAAACCTCCCTTTTGAGAGGCCTCAACAAGGTAACAATTTCAATTCCAGCAATTTCAATAATCAGCCGTCTCTTAGAGATCGATCTTGCTTGATACTGGAGGTGAATTGTCACCAAGAGTATTGACAAGGTTGCTTGCTCTTGCTAGCAGAGTAAGTAGTCGTTGCCTAGTGTAGGAGTGGTTCCTAGACTAGTCGGTGGCCTTAGTTTATTCCCGTCGCAACGGAGGTGGTAGCCGGGAGGTGGTGACAGCCCTTTCGGTCTTCGTAGCCCATCACGTTAGTTCCGGTCCGTAGGATTCCCCAGTTGGGAAATAATGGCACCCCTTCTCATCCCTTTCTGTGTGTTCACCGGTTCCCTTGTCCCAATGAGTGGGGTCAACTGAGCCACTTTGTCTTGCCTTTATGATGTACATTGTTAGCACTAAGGGCAATACAATCTAGTATTGGCCATTTTTCTCTGTTGGAAATTTTTTGCTCTGAAGGCGGCTTCTTCCCGAATGCCGGCTATTTCCATTATTTCTAGCAATTTGTGTCTTAATCAACGATCAATCTCAACGCTAGGATAGTATTTCTTCAAATATCTTCCGTTTATAGCAGCAGTGAATTCTTCTCCTAGCAAAGTTTTTAGGATGTATACATTGCCAGGCACGCATCTAACTACTCTGAAAGGACCTTCCCAATTTGGTGACCACTAACCGAATGTACTGTATTTAGTACCAATCGGCAATAATGCTTTCCAAACTAGATCACCTTCTGCAAATTGCCTGACCACGCATCCAAGTGCTGACACCAAGATGGACCTACCTGCCGAGAGCTGCAAAAAGGGCGATCATCAAGACCTCTCCGGATAGGAAGGAAGATCCCGGAGTGCCCATCATTCAGTGCACGATCTGGAATCGTCGCATTGATGATGCACTTTGTGATCTGGGGGCAAGCGTCAACATCATGTCTAAGGTATTATTTAAGAAATTACGCTACCCTACTTTGTCACCTACTACTGCCCAGGTACAGCTTGCGGACTCAACCATCCGCTACCCCGAGGGGGTGATCGAGAATGTACCGGTCCGCATCTGGGGACGTTACGTTCCTGTGGACTTTGTTGTCCTCGACACGGGGAACGAGCATTCGTTTCCCCTTGTGTTGGGCCAGCCACTCTTGAACACCACCCGGGCTAGGATTGATATGGATGCGAGAGAAATCTCGTTCCGTAACGACGGAAGGTTGACTTACTTCAAGTTTCAACCCCGGGAAGAGAAGAAGGCAGAGTCACTCGCACCGGAGCAGAGGAGCGCCGAGTGTTTCCTAAAGGCTCTCAATAATGGAGAGCTGGAGATACTCGGCGGTGAACAGCTCAAATGGAACGAGCCAACAAAGCCGACGACTGCAGAAGAAATGGACTTCCTCGTAAAGAAATCCGAGGAAGAGCAAGCCCTCTGGAATTCTCCGGAGACGCCGATCCCACCGCCACCGACACCGAAGAAGAAGAACAAGAAGATGTGGCGGAAGAAGGTTGCATCATCCGAGTCATCCACTCCGGGACCGGACGATGACAAAAGCAACTGAAGACAGGAGAAGTCCCGCTCGCGGACTTAAAAGCTGAGCTCTCGCCGCGAGGAAAACCGGTATGTATCCCATATTTCCCTTCCAATTTTTAAATTTCCAATTGCATATGCATGTTTCCCTTTCCAAAATAAATAAACTACTTGAATAAAAATTTGAGAGAGAGTAGAAAATTTTTGCAAGCTTGGTTTAAATAATGGTCACATGCTGAAATTTTACCTAGGGTGGATATAATTGGTAATTCCTATCATTTTCATCCCTTCTAGAACATCTCCATTTATTTACCATCACCACCAACCAGCACTAAACATGTCTACCCCACTAAAAATGGCTGCACACTCACCAATTATCACAAACATGGCAGCATGGGAGTGATTCCACTAAAATCCACTTTGGTCATGTCAATTTTGCATCTCACCTAACACAACCCACACCACTCACATCACTTGGGGAATTGTTGGCCACACAAAATTTTGTGGAATCAAAGCAAGGGGAGGTGCTCCACTCAGGGAGGAGTGGCCTGGCCACCAGTGCCTGGTTCACCCGAACCACTCAGTTCGGCCAAACCAGGGACCTGCCTCCCCTCGGCCTATAAATGCTGGCGCATTGCTTGCTTGCTCTCACACACTCATACACCCAGAAAAAATTCTGCTAGGAGCTCTCTCTCTCTCTCTCTCATTTCTTTGCTCAAGTGCTTGCTCAAGTTCTTCCCAAGTTCTTTCTCAAGTTTTGGTTCACTTGCATCACTAGAAAATCCCAAAAATATTTTGCCTTTGTTGTGATCCTTGTGCTGAAATTTTGGACGATTTTGTGGTGGTCACCGACACACACAAGAACGACTAACCTTTTGTGCTGGTTTTCATCCCAGCAAGAACGACTAACTATCTCGGACGATTGACTTGATTTTTCTGTGCTAACCTCATATATTCAGTCCTTCGGGTAGTTGTTGTTGCACTAACATTTTGTAGGGATCATGTCGAAGTTCATCGCTGCACTCCGTCGTTCCACCCGGCTTAGCCGCCGCACGAACGATGCTGGAAGTTCCCCAGCTCCGTCCCGAAGCTCGAGACGGATGGACACGGACGAGCACGAAGCAGCCGGCTCGGGATGGGGCCATGCCACGCCCCCGGCCAGGCAGCTCCTGAGCATTAACGACATCAACCTCAGGAACGAGCGGGAGCAGAACACCTTCAACGAGTTTTGGCTGAAGGAGTTCGAGCACACCCGTGTTTTTGAGCAGGACTTGCTCAGGGACACGGGTATGGATGAAGAGTTCACAGAAATTTTCCAGGCCATTGGCTGAAGAATTCACGGAAGTCTTTCAGGCTATTGGCTGGGAGAATTTCTGGCACATCGACGAACAAGGTTCGTACCTGCTCACTCTCGAGTTCCTCTCGACTTTGGTTTCAGAAACTGGGGGATTCGTTTTTGGTTTTTCAACCAAGAGTTCTTTTGCTCTTGGAGGGATTTTAGTTCGGGTCTCGGATTTTCAAGCCGTTGTTCCTTAGACCCAAACAAAGCGCTGAAAAGATTTGATCGGGGGGCATTTTGGAAAAAGATTTCGGGGAATACCAACTGTCATGTGCCTCGCACAAACAGTATCCATAACCCCACTTTGCGGTTCATGCATCGTTGGGTGTCTATGACAGTATTCCCCGGGCAGATTTGCGCCCTGTCAACACCATTGAGTTGCGGGTCATCTTTGCCATGGTCAAGCAAATTCCCAATTCGCCTGTGAAAGACATGGTTAGTCACTGGCTGTCTCATATTTCTCGTGTGGGTAGCATAGCGATGACTTCTCTAGTCACTCGCCTCGCTAACCATCTGGGCGTTCTTCAGGACGCCCAGTGCACGTACATAGAGACAACGAACAACTCCGTGGATGCCGAGCACTTCGTGCAAGCCCACATGATACGACGGACGCCTGACGCAACGCTTGCTATGATTTATCATGGTTATACAACTGAAGTGCCCTTGCCTTGTGTAGCACTAAGGTTGTATACCACGCCGAAACTAACTCTTCAGTTGAGGACCGAGTCGGACGATCCTCCACCCTGGAGAGAGCCCACTCGGCATAGCGTTGCAGGTGATGGACCAGTAACGAGGGGACGAGCCAAGCGTGATGCTGGGCTCGCCACCTCACAGGAGCCGGAAGATGCACCACAGATGCCGCACCGACATACTTCGGCTTTTGAGGCCACCTACGACATGTACACCGGCGCTGGGACGTCCGGAGCAGGAGGCTCCGGGCAACACGCTGGGACTACGGTCAGGACACGGACTCTGAGTGGTCCGGTAGTCGGTATGTTGGGGGGTACGATCATACCTCCCAACCATACTACCCTGGATACTAACAGTCCGCGCACTTCGACTACGGCCGGGAGCTGTCTTACATCTCCGACCGAGTCGAGCTCATCGACGACCGTATCCGAGAGATTCAAGACACGCTAGCCCGCCATTCTCAGTACCATCAAGAGAATAGCGGGATGATGGCGTCCATCCAGCATGACGTCCATGAGCAAGCGGACCAGCTGAGCCAGTACCTGTCAAGATTTCATCCCTACCAGTGAGAAGTCCAAGCTTGGGGGAGGACCCCCATTCAGGTATGTTCTGATTTACCCAGCACTTTGATCACTCAATCGCATTTCTTTTCCTTCATGCTTTATTTTGCATTTAAAAAAATTAAAATACCAAAAATATTTCCCTTGAATAAAGTAACTCCCAACTGTGCATAGAATGAAACATATGCCTCTCACTTTGGAAATGATGAATAGTTGCTCTGTCATTAATTTTGCAAGTACTTTGTTGCAACTAGTTGCTTGATAATGCTTGAGTTATTTGGCATGAGTAATAATGAACCTGAAAACCTTGTGGGAGCACATACTTTATTTCAAGTCTAAGTTGTTGTGGGGTTGATATAGTGAGAATTTGGTTAAGTTTTATTTCTTCTCTTAGTACGGGGAAAATCTCGGAGATTTATGCTTTCAAAATGAAACAAGTTCCTCATTGGTCAAAATACCTACCAGAGCCATATGATAAGCTTAGTTGAAAATTTCTACTCATATGCTGCTTGTTATCTTAGTGAGCTTTGCCAAATTGTTGTGACCTTTGAGTGAAACATTCATATTATATTCTTAAAGATCGTGATCCACGTACACGCACCACCTCTCACTTGCAATTCCTACACTGGGAGTTAGCAACCATTTGCCATCATTCATCCTCAAAAATAAAATGCTCCATGTTCTATGATTTTCCTCTCCAAAAAATTTCTTGATAGAGACATGGGCTATGCAAAAAAAAGCATGCCAAAGAAGCATGGCAAAAATAGAAAGAAAAAAAAAGCATGCCAAAGAGCATGGCAAAAAGAAAGAGAAAAAGAAAAGCATGCCAAGTGGCATGGCAAAAATATGAATAAAAGATAGCCCATGTTCTCGAAAATAAATCAAGGAGAGGGAAGTTCATCCAAGGAGTTCCACCATATCCCATTCCTCCATTCCACCATATTCCACTCCATCCATATCCACACACTTGCACTTCTCGATCTTAAGGTATGATTTGTCTCCTCAGAGATCCGGTCTTTGACTTAGCAAAATATAAGATGCATGCATGCCTTCATCCTTTGTCCCTGAGCCATCCAAAAAGCCAAATTAGATGTTAGGATGAAAAAGAAGGCGCAAGCCTTTGGTGAGGATTCAAATACACTTGAGCGATTGAGTGTGCCAATGAGGAACAATTTATAGTTTTCAAAACTTGTGAAAAACTCCGAGCTGGGACCCTGAAAAGAGTAGAGTGGAATAAAACTAAGTTTAAACTGTTCATCCTTTCAACCGCCCAAGATAAGGAGATTGCTATAAGCCCCATAGGTAAAAAGGTGATTTGAAACTTCGCCTATGATTCAAGTATTTTTGAGCACTAGTTGATTATAAAGTTACCTGCAAAAGAAATGACATTGTAGCAACTCCTGATCCACCGAGCCTAAGTTTATATCTTTGCTCGAGGACGAGCAAAGAGCTAAGCTTGGGGGAGCTTGTTGGCGGTCGTTACAGCCCAAATCCGACCACCAATACTCGGGAATAAAAGAGGTTATATGCAACATTCCATGTACTTAGGTTTTATTTCTAATAAAGTTCCACGAGTTTTGGTGAGTGTCACTTGTGCAGGTACAACTACGACAAATACGCGCTATTGGGGCCGAAAATGACCGAATCGGCCGAACGACTCCATTCGGTAAAATTATTGGATTTAAATCTAAACGTAATAATTAACTACCATATATTTGAAAACTTGCTCATTATATATATTAAATATGGCAACATAAATTTCCACTTTCATTCTAGTAGAGTTAGGATAGTTTAGTTGGGAGTTAGAGTTGAGTCGAGCTTTGCCTTGGAGGTTCCGGACTCGTATTCAGAAGCTCTGGTATTAGCTCTTGTATCTTTTACCTTTTTCTTTTGTAAGACTTTCAGTTATCAATATAGTTATCTTTATCACTTTGCCTTTGTCATTTATATCTTGCTTCTACTTTATCCTAGTTGCAGCTATATCTTGTTTAGACTATAGTCAGTTATAGTTCTAGTGCTTGTAGTCTTGTTTAAGTCTTTGTCTTGGCTGGTTCTTCGATCTTGCTCGATACTGGAGGTGAATTGTCACCAAGAGTATTGACAAGGTTGCTTGCTCTTGCTAGCAGAGTAAGTAGTCGTTGCCTAGTGTAGGAGTGGTTCCTAGGGCCACCATCTCGTCCATCTGGGCCCACACAACACGAAGCACACCAGCTAGAGGCAGCCCAGAAGGCCCACAGGACAGAGGCGGCGCAGGGGAGGGCCGGCCACGGGCCGGGCCCGTTCGGCCGAACAGGGCGGTTCGGGATGGGATTCGGGCACACCAATCGGCATAAGATCGTCGACAAAGTCAACACAGAATTCAATGACCTCCTCCGTTTCGTATCCCTTAGCAATGCATCCTTCTGGACGAGAACGATTACGGACATACTTCTTTAGGACTGCGAAGAACCTCTCAAATGGGAACATGTTGTGTAGAAATACTGGGCCCAATATACGAATCTCTTTGACGAGGTGAACCAATAGATGTGTCATGATATTGAAGAAGGATGGTGGAAATATCATCTCAAAGCTGACAAGACATTGCACCACGTCGTTCTATAGCTGATCTAAATGGTCTGGATTCATCATCTTCCTGAGCATCGCCTTCCCGAGCAACATCTTCCTCATCGGCATCACCCATTGCAGCATATGCAAAGGAACCGTAGTATTGAGCCAATAACGGAATGTTGTCATCGGCCTCGTCTTCTTCATCTTTATCCATTAGAATTCCTCTTTCACCGTGCTTCGTCCAAACAGAATAATTCCTCATGAAACCGTGCCTCATCAAATGCACCTGAAGAGAACCTCTTTGTTTGT
This sequence comes from Echinochloa crus-galli, assembly GCA_900205405.1. Classification (NCBI taxonomy): domain Eukaryota; kingdom Viridiplantae; phylum Streptophyta; class Magnoliopsida; order Poales; family Poaceae; genus Echinochloa; species Echinochloa crus-galli. Next base: position 480,621 of record OAMR01000462.1, on the reverse strand, counting down.
ACGATTGTATATTTTTACAATGGGTGCATGTGCAGAACATGAAACCGGACGGCGTCCTGTTAGCCTCGGCGGCATCGAGAAACGTCCTAAGGCCATCACGGAACGCCTGAGCGTGGGGGTCCCCGTACATCCATTGTCTATTCATCTGCATTATTAACAAATAATGCAGATGAATAGACAATGGATAGTCCTCTATCTCTTCTCGTTGTCCTCCCAGCTGTCTATTCCTTCTCTCCCTTACCTGAGTATCCCTTGGGCTGTGTGTCTGGTATATCCACTCCTATCCAATACCGTTATCCCCTGTCTTGTCTAGTCGTGTACCCTCCTCTGATAGTCTCGAATATCTGTTCACTAGTAATTAGAAACAAGTATTGTAGTCGTGTCCGACTAGGAGGCGGTGATTCTGTGCGCTTGCAGAATATTTCTATATTTTACTAAGCCATAAGGAAAACCACTGAAACACGCCTTACCCCAGTACCAGGATTCTTAATTCTGATATTGGATCGTAAGAAGTGCCAACAGTGGCACAGAGGGGTGGCGTGGCGGGGCGGCGAGCGGCGGTGCGGAGGCCGGGGGAGTGGCGGGCAGAGGCGCGGCAAGGAGAGGTGGTGGGGCGGCGCAGCGAGGGAAGGCGTGGCGGGGCGGCGCGGAGAGACGGCGCGGCGTGGGCGGCGCGGAGGGTCCGCGTGAGGCGTGCAGGGGCGGAGACGGAGGGCGACTAGGGGATGAGGGGGCGACGGGAGAGAAGAAAGAAAGAAAGAGCGAACCGTTTTTTTTCCATAACAAGTGGCAGGTGGGTAAATATTTCACCCAAAAGCAGTTGAGAGCAAGGGGGACCTGCTTTTAGTTTTGTATTACAGCAAAAGCAGCTTTTGTCCTAAAGCAGCATGTGCTTTTGACCCCTGCCAAAGCTCAACCAAAGGGACCCTTAGTTAAGATCTTTATTTTTCTTTGATCGTACTATTAAGTCAGCAAGGTATAGTAGCTTAACCCATTTAGGTGTGGTGTACTTTTGTGAAATTCTAGCACTAAGTAGCTTAAATGAAGCTCTATACTAGAAGTGATTTGAAAGTTTCTTAATTCAAAATTAAAGATATCATTAGTGCTTCGAGAGTAGCAAGTGTGCATCCACCCATCTCTTTTGAGTTGTGTAGATCGAGTAAGGTTCTTTGCTTGTTGCATACACTTGGTGTTGGTGTTGGTGAGCTCTCAAGGAGGTGTCTTTATGAGAAGCCCAAAAAAAAGATGTACTTGGTTTGAAATCCATTTATCTATAGTTAGAGAATGGATTTTAACAATAGAGAATATTTACTCCTTGCGCGGATCAAGGAGGAGCTTAACCTTTGCGTGGATGCTCCAACGAGTACTCTTCGATACCTCGGTGAAAAAGATTGACGTTCTAACTCTCTTTAGGGCGTGTTTGGTTTCATTGTGGACCATTGTATCGCCTTGCCAAGCCAGGAGAGGGAGTGAGGCCAGTAGTTTGGCTATCCAGCAAGATTCCCTCGGGGTTCATGTGGATAAGGTTTAGACACCGATGTACTTGCTAGTGTAGGAGAGGCAAATAAGCTCGCTGGGTCTGGCAAACTTGATTGGGAACCAAGCGGCCCCTTAATTTCTACAATTTAGTTTCTGTAATTTCAATTTCTAAAATTAGCATGTTAATATAGGGTTAGAACTATGATGCAAAACTTTTATCGATACATGTAGTCATACTTTGTTTCACGAGAAAAATCTATAGAAGACTAATTCTCTTGATCCTTTCGAACTTGCCCACGGAACATTTATTACGTATCTGAAGCGAGCAAAATGTCGGCAGTGACATCATCGGATTTAGCCTATCTGTATGTTTGGTTGCCCGCGTTGCTTCAGTTGTTGAACACTCTGCACATCTAGTTCTTGAATAACTTCTTGCTAATCAATTACGGTATTTCACCTACCATGCCATGGGTTTTAATCAAATGACTCACTATCTGATTCATGCAGTCAGGATTTGCAAGCAGGGTACTTCATGGCTTCTCGCACTAACAAAAAGAGGGGATATGTAAAATCTATGCAAAATCTAGCATGTGGGAACAACGGCACACGCACAGGCCAGTTAATGCGCCAATTACCCGGAGATACATGAGTGGAGCTTAGTTTCTGATGCTTTTCTTTTTGTTCGAGCTAGCAGAGATTGTAACAAAGTAGCTCATGTTCTAGCCAAGCAAGTCAATGAATTGAAGGGGCAGGGACGGTTGAGTGGCGCTATGAAGCCCCATCCTGCATTCGTGACTTGCTGGATTCAGACTGTAATCATCTCATGAGAGAATGAATGAAGCCCTGAAAGTCTCAAGAAAAAAAAATCTAGACCAGGGTGAGCAAGAAAACTGAACATTCCTGTAGACAAAGACAACCACTGACACCCTAGTAATATCATGCAGGCCCCTGGATCTTAGGCTGTGTTTAGTTCAAAAAGTGTAGGAGAAAGTTTGGAAAAAATGTCACATCGGACACTGTAGCGTATTGTAGCACCTTTCGTTTGTTTGTGGTAAACATTATCCTATCATGACCTAACTAGCTCAAAAGATTCGTCTCGTCGTGTACATCAAAACCATGCAATCAGTTTTTTTATTTACCCACGTTTAGTGTTCCATGCATGAGAAGAGAGATTTGATATGATAGGTGGATAGTGATGTTTGGAGAGAGAATTTTGGGAATTTTGGTGATGGAATGGCGAACTAAACACAGCCTTACAAGTATTTTTGACATTTATGTTGCTGAAACGTGGGCAACAGTGTCATGCGTTTCTTTCTGCTATTGATTAAGATGGTTTGTCGGAGGTCATGCAACGTACTAGGCGGCATAGGCTTTAGATCCCAAATTCCACTCCCAAATTTACTATGCAAAAAGAAGATTCCCCATCACATCAAAATGTCATAACATGCATGGAGTACTAAATGTAGATAAAATGAAAACTAATTACACAGTTTTATTGTGCTCTGCGAGACGAACATTTTGAGCCAAATTAATCAATTTTTGGACAATTTTTGACAAATACAAAAGAAATGCTACAGTAGTGCAATGATTACGAAGTGACATCATACTCCCAAATTCACCCTCCCAATTCTAACAAGGCCTACACTGCTTCAAGGAGATAAAGATTATCCCTGGCTTCATATAACGGATAACCTTTTCTTGAATTCAGTTGCTTCGCTGCGTTGGTGTCTGATCCATTTGTATTAGCATAGTTTGAACTGAGATCAGCAGATTACGCAGCACATTGTTTCTTCAAATCTCGTTGACATGCGGACACGAACGAAGTTATCTATTGCCAAGGGCAGACGTGTGCTATGTTGATGTATATTTGTTAAACTAAAAGATATCTGTTTCAACTTTCAAGAAACCACAATCAGCTGTTTGTTTGATTGACCAACTCAACAATATATAGAGCCTGAAAAAAATTGCATTTTTTAGGAGTATCCAAGATAACATTTTGAATTCCTGATTGTACACGTGCATCATGGGCAAGTCACCTGCCTGTGTCCTGATAAACTATCTAACGTGACCTAGAGAAGAGGGAATCTGGAATGATGAGGATCAAAAGACTACGATCTTCGGTTGGACTCGAATAAGGATCTGGAAGCAACAAATGCTTGTACATAGTGGCCAAATTAGTACCCCTACATTTCAAAACATATAACATTTTAGTTTTGTCCTTAATCAAATTTCTTAAAATTTGAGCAAGTTTATTAAAAATACAGCAACATCTGTGACATCAAATTAGTCTCGTTACATCGCGAAAAATATCTTGATAATGCATTTATTTCATATTATAGATTTTAATATATATTATATATATATATATACACACGGCAGTGCTATTCTAGAGGTGTCTTTATGACCCAACGAACCAACTAGCTAACCTGGTGGCACTGGACCCTGTTCCCCCATCCCACCCCGACTCGTCGAACCCGGCCCCCACCCCAATCCGATCCCAACCCGCCCGGCTTCTTCCTCGAGCGGGAGCCGCGAGCGCGCGGAGCGCGTGAGCGGCGACCGCGAGGCGTGATCAGCGAGCGAGCGGGAGCCACGAGCGCGCGGAGCAAGGCGAGCGGCGACCGCGAGGAGTACCCCCGGCGAGGACCAGACGTCTTCCAGCGGCGAGTCGGGTCCGGCGAGCACGCATCTTCTCCACAGGCGCGAGCAGCGACCTCAAGCGACGGGGCCCACAAGCGGCGGGCAAAGAGTGCGTGGGTGCGGCGGCGCTCGACGGGCAGGGCCGCGATTGGTTCCGGCCAGCGGCGAGCATCACGCACGAGCCTGATCCGGCAGGCAGCGGCGGCGAGCAGGGACGTGATTTTGCCCCGTAGCCCAGCGCGTAGGGGTCCTGTGGTGCGCTGCAAGAATGGTTGACGCAGGGGGCGAGCGCACGGAGCAGCGAGCTACCGCCGCCGCAGGATTCCATCGGCGACGCAGCACAGTCGTGGCTCCCTGCAGATTTCCCTGTGCTGGACCTGCATCCAGTCTAGTCGGAGTTCCAGAAAATCAAGTGCAGGAGACTTCAATCTCTGTGATAGAAGGTAATCGACCTCTTGCTAATCCTATCCATCTCAGTAATTGTGCTCTTCTCCACAGATTTAACGCATTGTTTTCACTAGTACATGCGTGCTTAGCCTTGTTCAGTAAAAACATGATGGACAGATTGCGGATGCTATTTTGGCTTGTGTTGACTACTAATTTCACTAAAAATACTGAAAGATACACTGTATTACTAGGGATTAGTTTTGTAGTGATGCTTGAAATTTATGATTGCTACATGTGATGTGTTACTGAAAATGCCCTCGTTTCTAGTTGTTGATCTATAGCCCCTTGCTGTTACGTGTGTCTCATTGATAAATGATAGGATTCAGTAATTCGTGGTCATGGCTAAAAAGAATTCTTTTGAGGCCATCCAGTTCTTTAGCTATCTCTTCTTTTTGGAGTACATTCATCATGCAATGGAAGATCAGACTTGTTCCATAAAGTGATGCTCAGATTGTTACTACTGTTGTGCCCTGTGGTGATTACTAAACTCACTAAAAAAAATACTCAGCATATACTTCGGTATTCTAAGTCATTTTTCAGTTTTTCATTTTTCTTTGGTATCTCGGCTTTAATGAATCTCAGGGATGGTAGCATTGTGCCATTTACAGAATAAGTTGCTGAGAAGAATGCAGCAACAAGTCATTCCTATGATGTTTAGTAATTTCTTTTGTTTTTGCTTTTATATGCAGACTCTACTTTGAATAAGGTGATAACCCTGAATTGATGCGTGCAGATTTGCTGAATTAACTCGTGTATTGTGGTTTACTAAGCGGGCCATGTTTACTGAATTACTGTGGTTACAGCACGGGAGAGGTTTGTTCCAAACTATGAGTTGCACTTCTAGAAGTTGGTTCAATCTTAGAGTTCTACAGCAAATTTGCACGGCATGCCGGTTTAAGAACACATCCAAGCCGGATGGGTGCAAGTCAATGATTTGTGCCAAAACATCATGGGATGTTGGAAAAAAATATAAAATGTAAAGAATTACTGGTTCTGTTGCCTAATTGCTTAATTAGTGAGTAAATTAAACTATTTATTGTAGCATCCAAACAAGTGTGAGAATTACTGAATGTTTCATGTGTCCCGGCGCGAAGAATCTGCTACTGTACTCATCCCCATAGGTTACTAAATTACCGAATTAGCTCATGTATTCTTGTTGTATAGTGTACTGAACTATGATAGTGAGTATCGGATTGTTGAATTACCGGTTGTTATACATTGTGCTGCATTACTGACTTAGCTCTGGTATGTGATCCCTAGGCGACTCATCTGTTGCTGAATTACTGAATGTGGTTGCAATGTGAGAGGCTGGATTCAAGCGGGATGGGTGCAAGGCAATGGTTTGCAGCAAACATCAGATGATGGTGTAAGCGAAGGATACAAGGGCACGCAAGAGTGAAAGGCAAATGGTGTAACATTAATTTTGTTGATTGTGTGAATATGGTGCAAGGAATTTTGGCATTGGACTTGATTATGTTTTCCTGATGAGTACAGGTTGTTAAAAAAAATTGAAACTAAATAACTGGATCTTTGGATATACATATAGTGACTACTTTGTTACTGAATAACTGAATCCCAAGCGTATATTGCACACATGTTGTTCAGTAGCTGCTTGTGTTTCTGGTTCAAGTAGTTCAGTGATAAATTAACATGTGTGTTCCGTGAAAAATCATGTTGTTCAGTGAAAAAACAGGTTTAAGTAGTACTGACATAGCTCCGCCATATATTGAGTAATGATGAAGGCATTTGCGTTTCAATTAATTTGGATTACGTCAGTAGTGATGTTTGAATTAACTCACGTGTTGCATTGTGAAATGCTAAATTAAATCACATGTTGCATTGTTAAATGCTAAATTACTTGCTTCAAGTGACGTAATGAGAAAGGGATAGGTTGGTGAGTATACAGATAGTGAAGTATGAGAGCTACTCGGGCTGCAGATTATTTAATAACCAGACTCTAAATTGCTGATTCCATATGGTGCACAGAAACATGTTACCCCCATGGCCCCATATAGGTTTGAATTACAAATAGCCAGAACACAGGATGGTGCATAATGGAACTCTGTATATTACTGAATAACTAGATCTCTTGATATACATATAAAGACTAGTTTGTTACTGCATAACTGAACCCAAAGTGCATACAGATAGTGAAAAAAAAAAGATACATTCGGAACGACAGTACACATTATGTGGTGATTGAACATTTTCAAAAGCAGCCATTAAAAAGGTCTGCAAGAAGAGGTTCACATGACACAGCTAATTCTTCACTTCTTGGAGCCATCTTCGCCATGAAGTGCATACATCATGTGTCGCAGCTTGAAAAGAATCTGCAGCTGAACCATGGCTAGTTCTTCGATCTCAGCTGGGATTGTAGGAGAACACTTGCTACATTATTCCAACCCTCCCTATTGCTAGGTCGCGCGGATTGTGCCTACCTGCCCCTGCAACTGAAAAATCAAAAAAATTGTATGCAACTCCCATGCATAGAAATGGACAACTAGATTACTGGAAAAAAGAATCTGAATTGCAACGCAATTACTAAAGATGATAAAAAGCATGCTCAGCGACGATTGATTGTCATCTACACAATAATGGGGCGTTCGTAGTTGTGAAGCTAGTGTCTTATGAGTATATGCAACTCCCATATTAGGGGGTTAAGCTCACTCATCTACTATGATGTCGTGGCAGTTCGGATAACTGATAACTGAATTACCATATTGTTACAAATCACCTTAACTTTTTTCCTGGATAAACAGACCATCCATGTAAAGTTGAATAGAATATGCTGAAAAGTCTGTACTAAAGGATTGTGCAACTACTAAACAAAAAACTAATATTAATTTTTCAGTATTTGTCTATCAGGAGATCCAAAGGGAAAATGGTTGATGAGCAGCTTCCAAGCAATTGCCTACAGGCAGCTCCAGTCTCCTCTGTTAGTAATTTTTTAGTCTGTCTATCAGTAGAGGCAGAGCAGGCTAGCAGAGCAGAGCCCTCGTGATCCAAGCAAGCTACCACCCATGATGCATGCTAACTGAACACGCAGATTTTTCATTCGCTAATCAAATTGGCCTGGAATAACTAAGATCCTAAGCACCAACATGGAGACCTAATCAAAGCATCTCATTTTCATTAAAGAACAATTGGTGTTTTGCTAAACTACTGAATAACTAGGTCCCATGCTGAAGTAATTGAAAAGCAAATGTCTTGCCAATATTATCCGTGCCCACCTTTTGCTTCTTCAGTTCAGCAACAGCCCTAGGCCTCCTAGTAGCAGAGGTTCAGCAACAGCCCCAGGTCTCATCATCAAACAGCCCTAATGGACAACTGAAAACTCAAAACATCGTTGTAAAGAATAGTGAAAATTACAGAAGCCTCAAAAATGATGGTCAGTAATTGAAGTTTTTATTAGCCTACTGATTTAGCAAAATCGTTTCCTACAGAATACAAAGTATGCAGGCTCCTAATTTCTACGAGATGAATCTACTCATCAGTACCCTAAAGGACAACTGGTACTTAGTAGTCTGATAATAACAAGCAAGCAAAGGACGAGAATTTCCCTGTGCTCTGTGATTGCTGATCACTAAGATGAAAGCCCAATACTGAAGATGCCCATCATAAAAAATCCTGTGACAGATGAGTAAAAAATGTAATCAGATATCAAACTATATACATTCAAACTAAATGCACAAAAATTATGGTACCTGGTAGACAACTATTGAGAACACAAATTTTCAATCTACAATGGGTGCCAATTACCGAAAGTCTGAAACAACTGAACTTTGCTAAGTCTGTGCTCTGCCTCTAACCGCTTCTTATTGGAAATTATGGAAATCAAATGCCTAGTGGGTGCTACATAGTAGTACGTGGATGCGAACTAACTGAATCTTCAGTGTCACCTGTGCCACAAAATACCGACGCATAATACTGAACAACTACATGAATCACAAGCCCGGATATCTCATGAAGAAAATACTGAACAAAAAACCATTATCAACATCACAGAAAGGGATAGGTTGGTGAGCATAATCCTGTGTTTGGATTATGTCTGTAGTGATGCTTGAATCTTGTGAATTGTGATGGCTACTTGGGCTGTTATTCAAAAAATGCCCCTAATTTTTAGTTATTCATTGACTTCAACCTTCAGTAAAGCCTTGACTTCAACCTTCGTTGACTTCAACAAAATGAATGCACGTAATCTGTACTGGACTAGAATTACTAACCCTGCGTACTTCTGCAGCTGTGACAATTGCCGATACACCGTGGACACATACATAGTAGAATCGCCAAAAAGAAACATAGAAGTGTAAGAATTACCGGCTCCACGTGTTACCGAATAATGGAATGCTGAATGCACGTTTTGTATGGAGAAACAATATGAATCGGCAGATGGCAAGAGCACCGCCAAAAACAATCAGCTTAAAAGAATTTAAAGAGAGTTTACATGTGGCTCAAGTTAACCACTACAATTGTCTGGCTGCATTTTACAATATAGAGATACAGACAACATCGAGCTGAAACATTCAACATATCCATAAAATGTTGCTCCTGTTCTTGTTATTTGCTTTCGAAACCCTACAAATTCACTACATTGCATGTCATGGACTGTTGTGTTTCCATGGAAAGGGTCATGAATATCAGCATTGTACTGCTTAATTACTGAAATAGTACATGGACAACAAATTATAAGATTAAACTAACAAATAATGGCATTGTATTACCTAACTAGCCTATTAATGAAGCTAACACACACACACAAGAACTACTGAAAATACCACATCACCACAATGCATCAACTTTCAGTAATCTGGCTAGATGAGATTTTGAATTTGAACCAGTAGTGAGAGGGCAGCAATTTTGGAAAAGAACTGGATGATAACCCTTACTTATCAGTGCTGGTGGTTGAAAACCAAACAAAATAATACTGCGCAAGCAAGAACATCGTTAGGGTCCACATCACATTTTGATTTTTAAACCAGACTCCAGCCACTGCTACATCCGCATGAGGACTTAGTTCATACACACACCCTATATGCAAAAGGATACCTCCCAAGGTCATGAACTTTGTGCCCCATAACAACTCAGTAACTGAACCAAAAAATAGTGAAACAAATTACTGAACCCCTCTAGCAACCCAGTGCTGAGACATGATTAAATGCCATAAAAAAGAGTAAAACCAAACTAAATGGGTTCTTTCACCGTCAGCAAAACATGGCACTCCCAAAAGCAGTACATAAGCACATCTTGTTGATACACAAAAGTGAAAGGACCTTGATGTCACCTAAAGGGGGGGTGAATAGGTGAATCTGCAATTTACAAACTTTTTCACACTGTCAGTACCAAAACCGGTCAGACCGGTTTGGGGTCAGAAACTCAACACAGTTAAGAAAGCGGTCAGACCGGTTTACCAAACCGGTCAGACCGGTTTCCTGCAGAAACACACAAATATGTATATGCCCCTCTCTACGAGTTCTAGCACAAACCAAACTTGTTTTGCAGCTCCTGTAGGTGATTTCTAGCAGGTTCACAAAGTCCCCGCGCACAAGTAGAGCACAACCAAGAAGATCGAAGCGGAAGCAAATATAAATGCTAGAATTGAACTTATAAGGCAAACCAATAGAGAGACACGATGATTTGTTTCCCGAAGTTCGGATTCACCAATGCCACAAAGGCCGTCACAAAGACAAGGTGAATCCTACTCTCCGTTGAGGGCCTACGAAAGGCGGGCTTATCCACTCCAAGCCACTTTCCTCGGTTCCACTAGCTTGTGGCCCTTTTCCACGAAGGAGGCAAGGCCGGCCTATACAAACGATCCGCGGCTTACCACAAACACGGTAGCTCACCGGCGACGCCTAGCCGTCTAGGAGGCTTCACCTCCAAGAGTAACAAATGCTTCAAAGGTTGCTAGACTTCACCGCAAGTGCTCAAGCTATGGATTCACTCTTTGCTGTTGCAATTAGCTCTAGCAAGCTTTCTCTAGCTCACTCACAAGATCTCACTCAACCCAAATCCAAAGATATTGATAGAATCAATCAACTCTCACAAAGAGAGGTTTGGGGAGAGCTTGCTGGTGCTTGGGAAGGCTCTAGGCGTGCAAGGAAGGCAAGGGAACCAGCAGCCCTCAAAGGAGAGGGCCAAGGGGTATAAATACCCCAAACTCCCAAACTAGCCGTTATAGCCGTTGGAAACCGGTCAGACCGGTTTCCCAAACCGGTCAGACCGGTTTTCAAAGGAAACTAGCCGTTAGGGCTGTCAGAGGCCAAACCGGTCAGACCGGTTTCCCAAACCGGTCAGACCGGTTTTCAAAGGAAACTAGCCGTTAGGGCTGTCAGAGGCCAAACCGGTCAGACCGGTTTCCCAAACCGGTCAGACCGGTTTTCAAAGGAAACTAGCCGTTAGGGCTGTCAGAGGCCAAACCGGTCAGACCGGTTTCCCAAACCGGTCAGACCGGTTTTCAAAGGAAACTAGCCGTTAGGGCTGTCAGAGGCCAAACCGGTCAGACCGGTTTCCCAAACCGGTCAGACCGGTTTTCAAAGGAAACTAGCCGTTAGGGCTGTCAGAGGCCAAACCGGTCAGACCGGTTTGGGTCCTGACAGCACACTAACCCCAAACACTACACTCTCAAGGCTATCTCACAAGGGTTGATCTATTGAGCACTTTGGTGTTATCCCACAACTAAATGTTGCATCCCTCTTGATAGTACGGCATTCCTATACTCAAGAAATTAAATAGCAAATAAATCTTCCTCTTGAGCTTCTAAGTCTTCGATGATGCCATACATGATCATACTCACTTTGAGGGCTTCAACATTCTTTTCTTGCTTGAGCAAATCCAATCTTGAGCTAGGCTTAGAATTTCCAAGTGTATGGACCAATTCATAAGCCATTCCAATATATGATCAATAAAGAATTAGACGCATTGCATAGCTTCACTCGTAAGGCTTGATTAGTGCATAGAGATTAAACCATGATGCTAGTCTTCACCCTAGCAAAGTCCCTCGGCTACAAGACCAACTTGCCCTTCTCTTTGCTTGGTACCTGGACACTCCCATCTAGCTTAACTCTTTCACCATATCTAGCCACTTTGAGCTCCACTTTACATTGCATCATCATGAATACCACTTTGAAATCCATGTCTTCAATTAACTTGAAATATCTTCAATATTGTCTTGTATGTTGTCTTTGATAGATTACTTGTCCATAAGCTTTCATGCACTTGAGACCATATAATATCCATATAATCATGTCCCAATTTGAATATAACCATAGCCATGGATCAAGCCCAAAGAAATCCTAATTTCTTCAAATAATTTATCTCAAAAGCCTTTGACAAGTACCTTCTAGGTGAGACCAACTAATTAGCATAAGCTCTTGTCTCTTTTGTCATCTTTACTCACTTGTCATTATTAATCTTTCGATGTCATGGGATCACCATCACTTGTTTGCTTTCATATCATTTGTGCCAATAATGAGCTCTCATTCTTCAATAAATATGTTACATGAATATCCATAAGAATAAAACACTGCTCATATCCTTAAACAAACAAGTTAAAAACAAATCATGTTGTCATCCAAAATCACCAAAACAATTAAGTGCCTAGATGCACTTTCAATCTCCCCCTTTTTGGTGATTGATGACAACATGATTAAAGCTTACAAATAGATATGAAATATAAGCTCTAGATGATTGAGATATATGGTGAGCTCCCCCTCAATATGTGCTTTGAATAGAATTTCAAAAATTCGGCCTCAAATGCCAAATTCACATATAATCAACAAAATTTAGAGCTCCCCATATATCTTAGCATCCATCATGTGCAAAAAGTGTGTGTGATATCATAAATCAATATGTGATGCATATGACATGTATAGCACTCAATAAAACAAGAGAATCACATGCTTGCTGTCACGGGCCAAACCGGTCAGACCGGTTTGGGAAACCGGTCAGACCGGTTTCACCCAGACAGAAGCATATGTGAAACAACATTGCATCAAACAATACATGAATATCACACTAGCAAATGGTCACTTAGAATATAAAACAAGGTTCAACACACAGTAGCACACATTACAAGTTCTCAAGTCCACAAAGAGATAAAGATCGAATTTATTACAATCCAAAGTGACATGACTACAATATCAACTAGAAATAAGCTTTAATCCATTCTTCTCCCCCTTTGTCATCAATCATCCATAAAGGGCCTGGAGAAGCTTGTAGTCACGCTCCCACCATGCATCCAATCTCCTCCGCCGCTAGAAGGTCGGGCTATGATCATCTGACGAAGAAGTGGTAGTCCAATGAAAACCTTCACTCAAGATAATGTGTATGTGTGATAAAAATGGAGTGATTCGGATGTGCTAGCCATGGAACTAAGATAAAGATGTGCTAGACATACCATGACTAGGAGCAGAAGTAGGTCCAAAAAGAGAAGCCGCTGCCTGAGATGCAAAATCTCCAGGAGATGGAGATGGTGCACTAGAAAACTGTACTCCCGCCATAGAAGAACCAGTGCCACCATATGCATATAACGAAGAAGGAAGTGTAGCTGCTGCATAAGATGGTCCTGGCGGTGCAAATACAAATGAGGAACTAAATAAGTCACCCTCTGAGGT
>OAMR01000462.1:435080-463629 GCA_900205405.1 Echinochloa crus-galli | reverse complement strand
GTTGAAAACCAAACAAAATAATACTGCGCAAGCAAGAACATCGTTAGGGTCCACATCACATTTTGATTTTTAAACCAGACTCCAGCCACAGCTACATCCGCATGAGGACTTAGTTCATACACACACCCTATATGCAAAAGGATACCTCCCAAGGTCATGAACTTTGTGCCCCATAACAACTCAGTAACTGAACCAAAAAATAGTGAAACAAATTACTGAACCCCTCTAGCAACCCAGTGGTGAGACATGATTAAATGCCATAAAAAAGAGTAAAACCAAACTAAATGGGTACTTTCACCGTCAGCAAAACATGGCACTCCCAAAAGCAGTACATAAGCACATCTTGTTGATACACAAAAGGATGATGCATACTGATTACTGAACAAAACAAGAAGAAAGGGTGCTACTACTAGAAAAGGCAGAAAAAATGAACTACTACTGGAATAACAAATTACTGATACTAAACGCTCACATAAACTACTAAACTAAGTCCTCAGCAAAATGCATGAACTGCATGCCAACAACATCATCACAGACGAGCAGATTTGGGGGAATTAGGAGGGATATTTGTGGTGTCAGGAATCTCACCTCAAATTCTTAGCGCCACTTCTCTGTCAGTAACGGGAGGGCTCATCAGCATGCTACCATCACACGAATTCAGTAATCTGAGGTAAAATCAAACCCTAGAACATAAAAATTAAACGTCAATGCCCGTAGAAAAATCAAGAGCAGGGTACTCAACATGCGACGATGCACAAGCTGTGATGCTCACCAGGTGTGCCCTTTGGGAGGCCCCTCCGCTCCCCATTCCTACTCCACTGCAGTGAATCCTACCCCGAATTAGCACCTCCCCTCGCTTCCCCTTCTCAGCACCTTCCCCCGACAACCGGCCTCAACTCCCCTGAACCACCACCTTGACTTCCCCTGCGGCCCTCCCCACGGCATCTCACTGGATCCTCCCCCTGATGCTGCGAGAGGGATAAGCGGGCAGGAGTTGTGTACCTGCTCTGCAGAGGCCAGAGGCCCTATGCTTTCCAGTCGGCACTCGCGACACGCCAGACCAGCCGCTGCCGCTCCCCGAATCGCCGCCCGGGCGCCGATGCTCCCAAATCGCCGCTGCGCCGAGAAGAGTAGTCTGTTAAACTCATAGTAAGAGTAAGAGTTATAACAAATTTAAATTCCATTTCTAAGCTTTGAAACTCGTGATATATATCATCTTCATTTAATCACTTCAATGATTGATTTAGCTTGACATTTGTGCTGACCCCATCCACTTAGCCTATTTGTACGTTTAGTTGACAGCATTGTAAGCACTTGTTTGATATAGCTCCGTCTAATTCAATTCTAATTCTCTATTGGAGATGATTCTCTAAGAAAAGTGATTCTATGGCCGAAAGTAATTCTCTTTGATTCTATAATACAAACTATCAGAATAAGGATTCAGCAAAGAATCAACTCTGGGAGGTCTTCCAAACAAGACCTAAAACAACTCCACTCGATCTCGTGCTAAATCTACCACTCCCACCCTACCGCCTCGATGTCACCACCCATCGGCACAAGGGTTTGTCACTTGAAAGAATCAAGAGGCGGTACATGTCACATGGAATAGGACAGGACACAAGCGTCAAGTGACGAGGGCCATGGGATTTATTGGACAAGGGTTAGTTTAGTCTTTTCTCATATTTTCCAAATGTCTTGCTTTCTTCGTATTTGTTTAATCCGCTATATCTAACCCTAAAGTGCTCTGGATGGAAGGACCCCACAAACAATCTAAGACCCATTTCATTCATCAACTTCCCAGGGAAGCATGATAGCCACTACAAGTTCCAAAGGAGCAAGTATGGCTTGAGTTGTTTTATATGTTCACTCTTATCACCAGGGGAGTTGATGCCCACCTTTAGACTTTGGAGCTTTCCTCGAGGACGAGTTAAGGCTAAGTGTGGGGGGATATTGTTAACGGACACTAACAACAATATTTAACCATGAGCTAAATAATAAAATCAAACTCATACTATAGACATAGGATTTATAACTAATCAATTCCACTAGTTTTGGTGTCTATGTGTATGCATAGGTCCATTGGCCAAAGATGGGCCAAATCAGAGGTCATAACCTGTCGCCAGATGTCTCACGTCGGCTGACGTGGAATGGGCCCCAATCTGGCCCACATTTGGCTAGCTAGAGGAAACACAATTCTATTTCATCAAGGGCATTGATTCAACGTCTGTTCAATCCCAGGAATGCTACAAGTCACTTGAATCAACCATAGATTAAAGGGCCCACAACGCAAACCATTTGCACCCAACTTGATCGAGCCAACTCGTGCAACGTATTCATACGGACCCATAGGCTAGGCATCCAGACGAAGCAGAGACCAAGTGGGCCCAGGGGGGCATCGGCCGATATCCCCTGTCGCCTGATGGTCCAGGAGCGCAGAACTACCCCGACTTCCATGTGCGTCTTGTTATCGACCTTGGGGACACATCCTGACCATGCACAATTGAAGATGGTTCATCCAAGGGTCGACCCTCGCATCACCCAACCTAGGAACTAGGCCCCATAGCCTCAACTGCCTCAGAGTGCTACTTACCGACCCTTTTATGTCTATTTAAGGGGGGTTTGGGCTCATTGGAATCATCATCGAACTGTGCAATACATATCCAAGACGAAGCCCTACTCTTCTAGAGTTAGAAATAGGGAGAGAGTCGGGCGAGTTTCGGGTTTGTTGGCACCCCTAGCTTGTTCCTCAGAGGATACATTCTTCAGATAAGTGAGCATCAAAGATCCTTTGGTAATTGGTTCTCGGTATGATCCATTAAGTCTTCTTGTGTGTGCTTCTAGGTTCATCACTCGTTTATTAGTAAGTGATTGCTTTAGCTAGCCTCAACGTAAGACTAGAGTAGTAATCTTTAACTTAGTCGTGATGCCTCGGTTCGTGATTGCCTTTGTTTGACCCATTCCCCATGTATTTGCAGTGGTGCTGACTGCCCTATCTTGGCCTTAGTAATCCACCACGTTCGGGACCGGCATAGAGCCGCAGGTTTATATCTCTAACCTAACTAGGATAACCCGGTGCCCGAAGTAAGTATTATAAGTTGACCTACATTATTTATAGCTCTAATCCTTAGAATCCTCTCTACCCAACCTTCTTCGGTTCTCTATTGATCCTACCAAGATAACCCTTTACTTGAGATAGTATCTATACCTTCCCCGAGGATATATCGATACCTGGAATACTTTTGGTGAAAGCTACTCCAACAACCTAGTGCTTGCAGTTAATTATGTTTGCCATAGCCAAGATCAACAAGTTTTGTGGCACCGCTACCGGGGAATGGTAGCTTTACTATCTTAGTATTAAGATCATCCTAGTTTTCTTTTCTTTTATTTCTTTTTTATTCTTTCCTTTCTTTTTGTTCCACACCTTATCAACGGAGCATAAACCTATTTTCCTATACTTTGCTCCATGAGATGAAATCCTCGAACCACTACTTCCAAAGCCCACATCCATATCTAGTTATGAGATTCATGTCAAGTTGATTCGAATGGTTCGGAGCGTACCATTCCTTCTCTAGGCATGAAAACGAAAACACATATCACCATCTTTAGGATTTTGAGATCCAATGCTCTTGCCAGAAAGTCCATGGCCTCGCACCTGAAGCATTGAAATAGAAGTTTCTTCCATTTTCTCTCTATGAGAATGCAAAACAATGGTACATCCAAACCATGCCAAGGGTAAATGGAAAATGGGAAGAGCTAAGGAACAAATTCTGCTCCCGGTTCTTTCCCATAAGTCGCTTCCCCTCTCCTGAAAGGTGGATCGAGCTATGAGAACCCATGATCCATAGAATCCAAGCATCATGCTCACCCATCTCTAGACTCTGTTGCTGGCCCCGACTCCGAACCATTGGGTCTGAGGGAATTTTATACCAGCATCACCGTAAGCCCCTGGAGCCACGTGAAATAACTATGGTTGAGCTCGAGTGAATTCACGTGGATGGCCACATGAATCATACACATCCAGCCAATGTCACATCATATCAAACATCACAAACCCCAAAGAGGTCTCCTTAATTTAGAATGAGAGGAAGAGTGACAAAGTCAATCTTGAAGTAGTCCTTCAATTTTTCATCTATGGATCATGAAGCCTCAAGAAATTCAAGGAGAATCAATGCCTTTGCACAAATTTCGTAGTGCATGGACCCATGCACCCTGGGACTGGCTTGTACAAGATCTAGCATGCGTGCACAAGAAAACTAAGGGCAAATAGGCTCAGACGCATTCAAAAGTTGCCGATGTCATCCACCGTCAGATGATCCGGTGTTATTAACTTCCAACTCATAAACATTTGGATCACTCAGTGCTTTACCCGACACTATGCCATTGGATAATCTGGTCACAGTGTGCTTCTCTATAAGCATTGTATGATGATCCAATCATCCGTGCAGTTCAATCTATGGACTTTCGGATTATCCAGCACAACATTTTCGACTTGAACTTATCCAATTAAATCATAATCATGTTCCTTTGCTTCTTGCTTGCTAACATAGGCTTGACTTGACTTCTTTTACCTCGTGAACTGATCTTTGACTCAACTTCCTATACCTAAACATGGTGCATCTACTTCATGAGTGTCGACTGTTGACTTCAAGGATCTAAACGGTGAAAAATTATGTCGACGCGATAAAACATTGAAATGTGTGGGTCCAATACTACACCGGCAGAAAAATAAATTTATTTTAATTGGTTTAAAATTGAGCTGACATATTTATTTTAATGTATTCACGTATGTCTAGTTAGCATACATGCCGGTGTACTGCTCATCGATAGAAACCACCGATACAAATGCACTTAACCCATTGGTGCACTTCGGCCCAACTTGTATGGGCCAATACGCAAGTGAGTTTCTCTAGTAGTATAAGAAAACAAGTTCTTCAGAAATGGATCGAGAATTTTTGCTTAGGTAATCAATTATTGTACCTAACACGTGCTGATGGATTTGCCGATATAATCGAATCTAATATATTTTGGTCTAATGGCTCACTTTGATTCATGTAGTCAAGTCTCGCAGGATTCACATAAAAGGCGACTCTGAGGGATATTTCTGTAGAATTATCTGTTTACTAAAAAAACATGCGGGTCGTACTCGCTCATAATTGAAGTAATACATTGGCTATTGACTTATCCATATCAAGGCACGTTTTCTCATGAATGTTTGAGAAACTAGTATACAGATCATCCTCTGTGGTGACGAACTCCTTGCTGGTACTCTCTCTTACGTGTTGCTGAGAAATAAGCACGGAGAGTTGACTTCCCTTGAATTGCTTAGTTACTTGAATAATGGGTCCCTTTCATGTAAATATTCTCCAACTATAATTAACCGAGAAGGAAAGTGCTTTGCATACGATATTGTATGAATGAAAATGGTGTGGATAATTTTTACATCCGATCCAATCTAAATCAGAAATTTAAGAATATAGAGAAAAGTTTGATGTCCATACACTACATGAAAACAGCCTGCTAAAAGGTAACGGACGGAAATATGACCATTACCGATAACAGTCATTGGTAAGGTATTTTTTCTAAGAGCCACGTTTTTTCACTCATCTCAAGGATATTGCCTGCTTAGGATTCGAACCCAAGAGGTGTTCGTTCGCACGAGCCTACCCAGCGGCGGAGCCAGCTTTCGCTCACGACTAGGGCCAAATTCAGCCGCCAAAATGACCGTGCATATTTCATGATATAAAGTAATAGCAAAATATGCAGGAATGGTCTAAAATAGCAAAGAAACTAATAATTGTTTACTAATGTGATATAATAGTTGAGAATTGTATGGATTACAGGATTATGGAACGTACAAAAATAACTTCCTAGCAATGACTTGGTGCATCCATGGTCATATCTTTCATTTTCTCATCAGTATCACATGAAAATAGACAAGATAGAAATATAAATAAAAAACATTAAAAATCAAATAATCAACTTCCTGCTGATGCGTTGGATCCCTCCCTGATGTAGTTATTTTTTTTCTGCAGCTTTTTGTAATTGTAATTAGACAAATAAAACTGATCACCAAGAATTGCTCGTCGTACACGAACTAGTACATCGATCATCTCACTACGAACCAGTAAACAGCTCAACAAAGTGCAACCGACGAAGCCTACGCTAACAGTCTAACACTCCGCTACTGAATGCTCTCCCGAGCCATAACCTCCCAGGAGGAACCTTGTAATCAGAGAAACATAGGTTACCTTGTCGAGTAGGCTCGAGGTGTTGCCTCGCTTGGGCGCGGGCGCGGCCTGGCCGGCGCCGTCCTTGCGCCGCCGCTTCGTCGGAGGGGAGCACGGCGGTGGGGGTGCGGCCACTGGCTGGGGTGTTTGCTGCGAGGACGACGTAACCTTCCGGCGGTTCCGTCCGCCTCCTCGCCGGCGCCGCTTGCGGACTCCTGCGTCGGGCAGAGAACGCAAGACGGCGGCGGGCGGGCTGGACTCTGCTGCTGGCTGCTTTGTCTTTGCCCTAGTGATTTTGGGCCAAAATCTATTGGGGGTAGTGGGCTTTCATGGGCCACGACTAGGGCCCCGGCCTGGGCGGCCCTAGTCGCGGCTCCGCCTCTGAGCCTACTCTAACCACTACACTACACTATTACTTGTGGTTAGAAGAAGGATGCAGCCGTTTTATATAAACATATATAAATAATTTCTAATTTCTACATGTCACACCTTCCTTAAATCCGAGAGGTCTGTTTTTTTATAGTCATCACTTATATGCTCGTAGCTCAAGAAACAATATTAGAAGGATAATGTAAAAAAAAAGTCATGTTCACCATATTAGTAACAGATGTTGTTGTACACATTGGTAACAGACATTGTTAAAGTTCGTTATCAGTATCGTTGGTAACGAGCGTTGTTGAAATCTATTACCAATAACGTGTTAATGGTAATGGACTTTAATGTTGTCAGATACCGTTATCAGTTTTTGTAACGAACAATTTACGTCCGTTACTAAGACCGTTGTGCCTATCTTTAATTTTCACGTAGTCATGTCGTATGGATAATCTGAATCTGAGTGTGTGCGAATGCAGAGTAGGATATGGTTTTTAGCATAATCCGAAGGATATGGATTATTCGATAATTGAATATGAATTATCCAAGACTTATAATAGCATATCCAACTACTTTAGCTAGCTCAACATAGTATAATCCAGCCTAACCCGAACATATACATAATGTTTTGTAGACCACAAGTCCTCAACTATATGTATAACGTATATGTGCATTGATTAATCCTAAGCATGTCGGTTAATTGGTAGTAGTGTGTGCATCGCGAACACGGGGCACCCCACAGCTGCCCTACCCCTTCTGTCTCAACGGACAACATGTGTGGCTAATCGGTAGTATTTTTCGTATTATGCTGCTGCTCTATGTGGTCTTTCGATAGAAAGTATTTACCATCATAAAAACCTATACATAAAAATATATTATCCATCTATTTTAATACACTTTTGCACCGAATTCGATCCAACTTCGCATTGTTTCTAACATCCAGAAAAATTCATATCCATAAACGAAAAGGTTATTATCCACGCATACGACGTAAAAAGTATGAATAAAGATATTGAAAAGGTATTATTCGCTTTCATCCCTACCATATTGTCTCCTCGTACAACCCCCAATCCATAGTTACAAATATTTGACATTTTATTATTTCACACAACAGCATGGTGCACAGCATAGGTAAAAGGAAAAAGTCAATTTTTGACCATACAACTATTGCCTGAGTTTAGTTTTGACCATCGAACTTCAAAACCGGATATCTTTGGCCATCGAACTATCAAAACCGTTCAAATTTGGCCATCAGAGCTTTTTTTGATGGGTGGTTTTAAGTTTTTTATTTATAATTTAGTCCTTAGATCTTAAAATAATTATTACTTTTTACTCGTACCTCTAATTTAGGTGAATCTTGCGGTCACTTGTTCATAACAGTGGGGTTTATCTTTTAAAATAGTCTTTATACTATTTATCACTATTTAATATATTGTTTTTATGTTTTGTTGTGTAAAAACACCAATATAAGAAAAGTAAAACAAATGATTAGAAAATAATATGTCCATAACTTTAAAAATAAAGCTCATTGTTACGAACGCATGACCACAAAAATCACATAAATTGGATATATGAGAAAACAATAGTAATCATTTGGGATTCAAGGACTAAACTTTAAATAAAATAGTTCTTGTATCTTCAAATGATTACTATTTCTTTTCTCATATATGCAATTTAAGTGATTCTTATGGGCATGCATTCGTAACGATGAGATTTATCTTTTAAAGTTATGAACATATTATTTTCTAGTCGTTTGTTTTACTTTTCTTATAGTGATATTTTTACACAACAACATAAAAATAATATATTAAATAGTGATAAAATAGTATAAAGACTATTTTAAAAGATAAAGCTCACTGTTATGAACACATGACCGCAAGAATCACCTAAATCCGAGGTACGAGTAAAAAGTAATAATCATTTTAAGATCTAAGGACTAAATTATAAATAAAAACTTAAAACCACCCATCAAAACCGCCCTGATGGCCAAATTTGAATGGTTTTGATAGTTTGATGGCTAAAAATATCCGGTTTTGAAGTTTGATAGTCAAAACCAAACTCAGACAAGAGTTGGATGGTCAAAAATGAACTTTTTCTTAGGTTAAATCACTATTTTCTATTATTCATGAAATCCTGATTTTCCTTGTTTAGCGGAGCTTTGAATTCAAACACTCACTTTACTAGTTTAAAGGGTACAAAATATCAAATTGGAAGGATCTGACTGTATCATTTCAACCCAAAATCTCAAATTTATGGAGAAATGCGGCAATTTACTTTACTTGAACTCCTGCAATGCCTGCTCAGGCAGGTTCCAGATCACCTACCCTCGGCATACATTGTTTTTCTGAAATGAGTTCAATTGGCATTTTATTTAAACTCAGAAATGGAAACACTTCTTGTTTGCGATCAAAATTGGAGTGTTGGACCAACCAGTCTGACCGGTTTTCAAAAGCAGTCAGATCGGATTGGTCCTGTAGCCGATGTAGCAAGACAAGATGATCAGACAGGTCTGAGCCCTGCACTCTGAGTAAGTTTAGAGAATCCATATAGATCATGATTTGCAATAGAAATTATTTTAAGGGGAGACCTCCCCCTTTATATATATGAATGAAGGGTCCTGGCCGATTCAGAGTTAATCCCAGGATTAGGAACTGGTCTGATCGGATTTGCTTGAGCGAGAACCGATCTTTTTGCGATCCACACGCTCCAGTGTTATACGGTGTGTTGCTGTTAATTTGCGTCAATACTTGTGCTACTGGAAACAGTGCATGGCTGTCTTCAATAAATATGGAAAGGTATCCGAAAGTTCCGTCTGAAAAGGATAATTCGATACACAATGCATCTGTCTCGATCTGAAACGAAGATAAAAAAAAACGGATGTTGTCCCACTTGCAAACCAGCTCATGGCACAGGCCACTTGTTTGACAATAACATACGGCTCAAAATGTCGTTATCTTTGTGAATCAGCATTCTAGAAGGGCGTCCTTGGTCAGATAATTGACTAACCCACCAGTCCATGTTAAAAGGTTCACTATGGATATAAGTGAATCATAGACGAATAATATGGACCAATACTAGTAAAACTCAACTATCATCGAGTGAGCAGGAGAAGGGCAGACAGGCAGAGCAGCCACCCTGCCTCGCAACACTAAACAACTACAGAAAATATTCAGAGAAAAAGGCAGCGGTTCAAACCGTAATCTAATTTATTTTTATCTTATCTGAGTCGTATGAGTATGAGTTGACCACTCACTTTGTATTGTTATTTGTTGCCTCCTAAATGTATTGTATTTGTAAGAGGGCCATTTTTCCTTGGCATATGAAAGTTAGATAAATCTGTCTGAATGAAACAGCAGAATTAGAGTGGTTGACATCATAATTATGAGAAACAAAAGGCATCTTGATTATAAAAGATGTGTATAATCCAGTTGTAGTTCAGACATCCTTATTTTCATTTGATGGTTGCCCTGGTAATTTATTTAGCTTAAAAAAATATTTCAGGTTTGCAATGCAGTTATCGAGCCAAAACGTTTTCAGTACGTTATAAATTTAGCTAGGAATGTAGCATTCTCCTTTTCTTTTTTTGCAATTGCAGTGTAGCATTCTATCTGTTCTTGGTTGGCAAAGTTGCTTCAAGTAAACACTTTAAACTTTTAGAAAAAACAGTACCAACTGCTCCCTAACCAACTTTCTTTTTTTTTTGCGAGTAACCAACTTTCTTTAGCCACCATGTGCCCATGGATTTGATGGTACAATCATGTCTGGTGACTTTAGTCAAGTGGGTCACTTTGATTCGTGAAGTCAAGTCTTGCACGTTTACTTCACATAAGGGGCGAATTTGAGAAATTTTTTATGCAGATCTCTTTGTAGACTAAAAGAAATAAATGTTGTTTTCATTCACAGATAATTGAAATCTTCATTCAACTGAGTGAATCAAAAGTTTGGAAGTACTTATAATAGCTTTGTTGTCCATATCATGGTACTCTCTTTCTGACCAACGTTTAAAAAATAGTCAATCAATGCTATTGTCTAATTCATTCTACAGATCATCATGTTGTCGTGACAAACTCTTTGCTACTTTTTTACATTACTGATGAATAAACACCTTAGTTGCCTTGTTACACATTGATTAATTAGTTGAATAGTATTTTAATGTAAATAATGTCCTTCCATTGGTGACATTTGTAAGATAGAATGTTGTGAGAAGAAATAGGGTTAGTCGTGAGCATCTCCAAGAGTGTCCAATAAATCTTCGCAATAAATAGTTTTGGGAGTAAAATAAAAAAATAGTACTCCAATAATTGTCTAATCTTGTGCCTAAAATTTTATCATGCCCAAAATCAAAGCTATCATGAGCCAAATATCCACCATGTTTTGGCACTCCTAATCTTTTTTAACCCACTTGTGAGAAAAAACGGAGCATTTCACGTCGAGAGAGAAAAAAAGGAGAATACTGAGGGAGAAAAAATGCCAAGACCTGGGTGACATGCAGTTTTTTCGTGAGGGAAAAATCATTAGCCGGTCGCATTGATTGACGATGTGGCAGTACATGACTTTCTTTTAGAACTATTTTTTTATGAACTGTTGGATGAGAAGTTTACTTTTTCTCTCAGTATTTTTGGCAAAATCTCAAACTCACTTTTTCCAATTTCGTTTTTTAGGCACTCTTGAAGATACTCGTGACTTTTTTGATCGTCCACCTGACAACTAATTTTCAGTTTTTCACCGCAAAAAACTTTAGATTTTGTTAGTGGATCCTTTTTTGGCGAAACGTTGTTAGTTGATCCTGAATTTTTTCCATTGAGCAATACTTTGCCATCTCGAGACATCCAATTTAATGCTAATGGATCTCTATGGAGTTGTCATCTCCCTTTCTTTTGGTTTTGAGAATGATATACTCAGTGGAGTCAAATAGTAACAACTACTATTTCAGAAGGGTTAGCTTTCACATAGTAGGACTCCGAATTCCAACACACTAAAGAGTCTTATTTTAAGCGCAAATTTTATTATCTTTCTTTATTTTCAATCGTCTTGTGTCAACTCCAAGGCCTTGTTTAGATGTTGAATTTGGGAGGATGAATTTGGGAGTATGATGTCACTTCGTAATCATTACGTCACTGTAGCATTTCGTTTGTATTTGTAAAAAATTATCCAAAAATTGATTAATTAGGCTCAAAATGTTCGTCTCGCAAAGTACAACAAAACTGTATAATTAGTTTTTAATTTTTTTGATTTTATCTACATTTAGTACTCCATGCATGTTATGACATTTTGATGTGATAGGGAATCTTCTTTTTGCATAGTAAATTTGGGAGTAGAATTTGGGATGCACAGGGTGATGTGAATCTTTGAGCCATGCGGTCAGTAAAGAATGGTAGACGTAGACTGCAGTCGTGATGTGTCGATGCATGCATGTGAGATTGATTTAGTCCCGTGGACTTGAACTGTGTTTGAAATACTAGCTACTGAACTCAACAGAGAAACACCAATAAGAAAAGACTTTTGGTCTTCACTTTTCAACGAAAGGATGAAGATTCCTAGATGACTGAACTGATGTCTCAAGCATGCATGTGTGTTGAACAACTTTTCTTCAATTCATTCTTTTTACGAAAAAATGATTTCATTGAAAACCGGAGTTTCCTTAGGTTTACTCAAGCAGTCATTTTATTTTTCAGTCATAATTATCGATCTACTCCGTATTTTTGCTTCTTATGTCGAATTGACAAATGGGAATAACCTTCAATCCTTCATTAAGTCAAGTTGATATCAAATTGAATGGTTTGGTATAAAAAAAATCATGTGCTCAATAAGGATCAACATGTTCCTGCATTACGATTTACGAATTCAGACAGAGGTGGAGTACCTAAGTTCTGCTTAGGACAACACCCATACTTTTGCAGTTAATAACCAGAACACTGCCTCAATTCTGTGCGTGCCACAAACTGAAAAAAAAATCAGAAAACTTGAAACGGATCTTTCAAGCTCCCTGTAATCCGATACATGAGGGGTCTGCGTCTCAATCTGAAACGGAGAGGCCAGATGCTGGTGCTTATCCCGGCCTGTTTGCCGACCAGCTCAAGCCACAGGCCACTTGTTTGACGAATGACAATAATACCATACAGCTCAAACTTCAGCGTCACATCACATTATAGTGTTATCGTGGACGTAAACTCTTCTCACACGAGACAACCGACGTTTACAGTCCTATTGTCCATTACGCTAAATGCAGACGATATATTCTCTTCTCGCAGGAGACAAATGATGTTACAAGTACGCTCCTTCATTCCTGTCTAAAATGTGAGATATTTTGATTATTCCGAGCTATTCAAACTTGATTTTGACTAATTTTAGAAAAAAAAATGCATTAACATCCGCAACATCACGGGCAGGGGCATGGGCCAAGGCCCCCACGGAGGATCCTGAATTTCCACTTTTTTTCAAAATTCAACTGCATTTTAAAACTTGGAGTATCTGGCTCCGCCCCTGCAACATTAAATTAACTTTTGTAAAACCACTATGAAATATACCATAGCAGTGCATTAAATTACGTACGTGACATCGTAGATGCTAGCAAACATATTTTTTCTACAAAATTTGAGTCTGAGTTAGGATAAAATTGAAAGCTATTGCATTTTAAATGATGTCGTCGGTAACTCTGTTCAGCGCATTGATGTCACATTGCCAAGGGCCCGACTATATTAGATGTTGGGTAACAGGTGGTACCGCCGAGTGCCCGTGTTTAGGTGATTGGCAGCAGCAGCTGGATCGCAGCCGCTGCAAATTGAGGGACGCCCACCGTAACGCCTTCCCAGTTGGCAATAGGTTTGGCCACCGCATCGTCCTAGCCACCGAGACGAGATAAGCTTGACGCTTGGCGCGCGAGCTAGACTGCGAGAGGTGCCGGGCGTCCCTTTTTGTTCGTCCACGGCACCTGTCTGGACTGCCTGCCACTACGGCCCCCGGCGGGTACGACGAGAATGACCAGAGTACCCTCGGAACGAACGGAAGCTTCCCCGGCTGTTGGGGAGCACATACGCCGGGCATCGCGGCCGCACTGCCGTGGGGGCGAAGGCGCCGGTCAAACGTCACCTGTGACGCATGCCGTGCCCTGTGGGGATAGGATGATGCTCTCCTTTCTTATTACTCCTGTGGAGGCGTTGCGTGGCCGGATATATAAATAGACAGACAAAATCGTTATCCTCTCGGGCGGAAAGCAGATCGAGTGAACTAACCACGTCCCTAGCCAGACTATCCATCAACCCCTGATGACGTCATCGGATTCGGCATCATATATGTATCCTTAACGTACACTTTACCATGCGACACGGGCTGTGTTTAGTTCCACTAAAAACTCAAAAATTTTCTCTCCAAACTTCACTATCCACCTATCACATCAAAACTCTCTCTTCATGCATGGAACACTAAACGTGGGTAAATAAAAAAAACTAAGTGCATAGTTTTGATGTACACGACGAGACGAATCTTTTGAGCCTAGTTAGGTCATGATAGGATAATGTTTACCACAAATATAACGAAAAGTGCTACAGTGCGCTACAGTGTCCGACGTGACATTTTTTACCAAACTTTCTCTTTCACTTTTTGAAACTAAACGCACCCACGGTGAGGGGCTCATTTAATTAAGCACCCATTTTTCCCCAAATTACACCACCACTCTCGCTTACCACATGCATGCGTTGATGCATATGCCTGATATGCACGCATGCACCTGTATCGCCCTCTTGGCATTTTGCGTCTCGCTGTGCTTCAGTCGGATGGATGGCGGGCGGCCTGTCCAGATGCATCGCCCCAGAAGGGCCGTGCCA
The DNA here is from genome assembly GCA_900205405.1 of Echinochloa crus-galli. Lineage (NCBI taxonomy): Eukaryota > Viridiplantae > Streptophyta > Magnoliopsida > Poales > Poaceae > Echinochloa > Echinochloa crus-galli. Next base: position 449,207 of record OAMR01000462.1, on the reverse strand, counting down.
TGTACCCTAGCAGCCTAGCAAAACCTAGCGGGCATAATTCGCACTAAAATCATGCAAGCCAGTTGCGCAATATATATATATTATATGTATGTATTATACACTAGACGGCGATGGCGACAACCACACATGGGCTGCGCTAGCTGCACCATTGCGGATGTTAGAATTGGGAGGGTGAATTTGAGAGTATGATGTTTCTTCGTAATCATTACGTCACTGTAGTATTTCGTTTGCATTTGTGAAAAATTGTCCAAAACTTGATTAATTAGGCTTAAAATGTTCGCCTCGCAGAGTACAACAAAACTGTGTAATTAGTTTTTGATTTCATCTGCATTTAGTACTCCATGCATGTTATGACATTTTGATGTGACGGGGAATCTTCTTTTTAAAAAAATAAATTTGGGAGTGGAATTTGGGATCTAAACAAGACCGGCATTGTGGAGAACTGCAACGATAGATTCTTTGGCTCACTCTTTCATGGAAAAATAGAAAATTCTTTGGCTCACGTGTGCGTCCTTGATAGGGAAAAATATTACTCACTACGAGAAAAAATCACATCCGCCCCCCTCATAGGCCTCGGCGCCGTTTGAACCCGGTGCTAAAGGTACATTAGCACCGGGTGCAAAATTTGAGTGCTCCCGGAGACCATTTAGCACCGGTTGGTAACACCACCCGGTGCTAAAGGGTCACACTTTAGCACCGGGTGGTGTTACGATCCGGTGCTAAAGGCCTTTTAGCACCGGTTTGTGTTACGATCCGGTGCTAAAGGGGGTGTTGCATGTTACTTTAAAAAGAAAGTATATTCTATTCCATCACATGTGCCAAGTAGTTGAGATGGTTAGGTGGGTACGCGCGAGCCAAGAGGTCTTGAGTTCGAATCCCCGCAGCAACGCACATATTTTTTGACGAATGGACACCTTTAGCACCGGTTATTTGACCCGGTGCTAAAGAAGCGACCCTTTAGCCTCGGAGGAATAGCACCCGTTGGGATAACCGGTGCTAAAGGCACTTCCCAACCGGTGCCAAAGTGGATCATTCTGGTAGTGACTCCGCCCACTAATATATATGGACATCGAACAAGACAATCTAATTAATGTACTAATGACTCTCTTGAGCAGCAAACTCGATCATCAATCCTGGCAATCATAGAGAGCTTCCCTAATGTTTTCCTGATCAAATTAAATGTTCCATTGCATTATTTTCTTTTCCCTTAGCAAGCCGGGATCAATAATGCTCCGCATATTTTTACAACCTTAACAATGTGGCTATTGTTTGATCAAGGTGTTTACATATACACAAAATAAAAAATATGTAGTTTTTCAAAAAATTAAACATATGCAGGGACGACGATGCTCTCACAGCTGGCAAAACATACGCGCGGCAACAGAAACGTCACAGTTTAGCCAGGTGTGGCATGTCATTGAGTTTGGGTCCAAACCACGGTTTATTTAATTTGTCCAAGTTCAACAGCTGACTGTACGCATCAATCACACACGCACGAACGTTTTCGGAAAACCAACAAGTTTTCCCATGCCAAAGCCACGTCATAACCAAGGAGTGTAATGCATGAAACCTGTCAAATTTAATGATTGAATTCATTTTTAATTATCAGGTAAAAAAGGGTGCATACGTCTCTTTTATCCACCACCGCCACTAATCTCTAAAAAATCCTAGAGTATCATTCTTTATAGCATCGAATTGAAGGAGTATCTTAATTGTTAGTATTCTAGATGTTAATATATAAAACTCGATCAAAGTTAAAAAAAATTGATGTAGGACAAAACTAAAATAAACTACATTTGGAATGGAAGGCTAGTAGGCTACAATGTTAATACTTTTTAGAGAAAAATATATATTACAAAATATTGGGATAACTGTGATAAAATGTTACAATATTTGAATCTTTTAATATGTGTGCATTTCTTGTATTTCGGAACTGAGAAAGCAGTATTCCTTTGCTATAATTTATAAATATACATTTAAACTAAATTAGTTGTCAAAATTGTGTTTTCAGGGATTCTATCAGTGTCCAAAATAGCATATACTTTTACCATGAGTGCATATGAAAAATAGCGGCTGCTTGCATTTTTAAAGTAGTACTGATTTACCTAATTGGGAAGTTTTCCTCTCCAGAAAATGTCAATTAGGCATGGCTGTGAGAGCACCAAACGCTCTTTACTAGTACAAGTTTTCTCTTGCTGACTGATAGGGATGCAACTATGACTATTTTTGATCATCGGGTCGACCCAAAACTTAGAAAAATGAATTAGAATGTCATGGCATGTAATTTATTTAGAAGGTAAAATAAACTAAGGTGGCTGATCCAAAAATTCATTGGGTACCCATTTGCATCCCTAGTGACTGATTGTAACTGTAGTAACATTCTACGGAGTATCTAATACAGTGTAAAGCAAGGTCTGGCTGGTAGTCTGCATTCCTTCATGATATATGCTCAAGAATATAAAGTAAAGAAAAGCAGAGTTTTGTCCCATTTCCCCCGGCATGCCCAACTGGGTCCCACAACACCCTTCAATCCCATTCCTTCTTGCTAGAACTCCCCCAAACCTTGCCTACCTAAGTATCAAAAAAAAAACCTTGCCTACCCGTGGGGACACGCCACGCGACTCTCTCACCCTCGCCTGGCCCCACACGGGCTCTCCTTCCCGGAACCCCCACGTCGCCGCCCTGGCTGACCGGTCAAACCGCACGAGCTTTGACCCAAGCCGTTACCGTCAACGCCCCTCCCTTCCAAGAAGCATCCCCAATTCACCACGTTCACATTCAGCCCCACACGTCCCTGACACCGGGCCCCGTCCACTCCGTCCCCACCCGTCAGTGATACCGGAATTTAATAATCACCCCCGCGCCGCTGCCGGCGCTTTTCGACGCCACTACCGGCCGCTACTTAAACGGCAGCCCAGCCACCGAGCAACCACTCCCGTCCGCCTCCCTCCCCTTCCTTTCCTCACGCTGTCACGCACCCCGTGTATCTCTCGTCTCGTTGGGGTCCTCCTCCTCTGCTCGGCGCCATGGCGTCCTCGACGGGGAGCTTGGAGCACGGCGGGTTCACGTTCACGCCGCCGCCCTTCATCACCTCCTTCACGGAGCTGCTCTCGGGGTCCGGCGCGGACATGCTCGGCGCGGCGGACCACCAGGATCGGTCGCCGAGGGGCGGCCTGTTCCACCGCGGCGGCGCCAGGGGCGGCGTGCCCAAGTTCAAGTCGGCGCAGCCGCCCAGCCTGCCCATCTCGCCGCCGCCCATGTCGCCGTCCTCCTACTTCGCCATCCCCGCCGGGCTCAGCCCCGCCGAGCTGCTCGACTCGCCCGTCCTGCTCAACTCCTCCGCCAGCATCCTGGCGTCCCCGACCACCGGCGCCATCCCCGCGCGGAGGTACGACTGGAAGCAGACCGCCGAGCTCATCGCCTCGCAGCAGCAGCAGGAGGACAGCCGGGCCGCCGCCGGCTTCAGTGACTTCTCCTTCCACACGGCCAGCTCCAACGCCATGCCCACGCAGACCACCTCCTTCCCATCATTCAAGGTAAGAAAGAAATTGCAGATGATCCATTCATGTATTCCTAATTACAGTGAGTTATTAGCACAAGCTAGTACTGTAATGATTAAGCTGTGCATCAAGTAGCATCAGTATCTCACAGTCTCATGATTGATGTGTACTCGTGCAGGAAGAAACGGAAGCCGTGAACAACAAGAGCGTCGTCCCCGCCGCGACCAACAAGGTCAGCAGCAACACGAAGCTGGAGGACGGCTACAACTGGCGCAAGTACGGGCAGAAGCAGGTGAAGGGGAGCGAGAACCCGCGCAGCTACTACAAGTGCACCTACCACAGCTGCTCCATGAAGAAGAAGGTGGAGCGGTCGCTGGCCGACGGCCGCATCACGCAGATCGTGTACAAGGGCGCGCACAACCACCCCAAGCCGCTCTCCACGCGCCGCAACTCCTCCGGCGGCGTGGGCGCCGGGGCGGCGGCGGCTGATGACCTCTCCGCCGCGGCGGCGCCCGAGCACTCCGGCGCGACGCCCGAGAACTCGTCGGTGACTTTCGGCGACGACGAGGCCGAGAACGGGCCGCAGCGGAGCGACGGCGACGAGCCCGACGCCAAGCGCTGGAAGGCGGAGGACGGCGACAACGAGGGCAGCAGCTCCGGCGGCGGCGGCTCTGGCGCCGGCGCCGGGAAGCCGGTGCGCGAGCCCCGGCTGGTGGTGCAGACGCTGAGCGACATCGACATCCTGGACGACGGGTTCCGGTGGCGCAAGTACGGGCAGAAGGTGGTGAAGGGGAACCCCAACCCACGGAGCTACTACAAGTGCACCACGCCGGGGTGCCCCGTGCGGAAGCACGTCGAGCGCGCCTCCCACGACACCCGCGCCGTCATCACCACCTACGAGGGCAAGCACAACCACGACGTGCCCGTCGGCCGCGGCGCCGCCGCCCGCGCGCCGGCGCCGGCGCTTCCGCCGCCGGTCGTCTCCGCCCACCACCAGCACCAGCAGCCCTACACCCTGGAGATGCTCGGCAACGGGGGCTACGGCGGCGGCGGCTACGCGGCGGCCAAGGACGAGCCCCGGGACGACCTGTTCGTCGACTCGCTCCTCTGCTAGTGCTAGCGACGCTTTGTTTTGCTTGCAGAGTAGTGCTGCCGGCCAGTGCACACTACCGGCCGGCCTCTGTACGTGTACGGCCGCTATACGTACGTACGCGGCAGTAGCGTGTCAGAAGTTCAGAACACACACACGCGCGCTGTATACACACACTCGTAGGTGTTTTAGTTTAGCTAGGAAGGGATCGGAAATTTGTTGATTCGTTGGTTGAAGGCCTTTCGGCCCTCCCAGGCCGAGCGCACAGGGCTTTTGAAGTTTTGATACACCTACGCGCACGTATGTCTTTGTACGTAGCACAAGGTCAGCTCAGGTCGGGGCGGGTCAGAAAGGCCGTATATCATCTCATATCTCATATGCCGTGTGAATTGCAGAAAAGGAGTATGTGCACGATCAAGCAGATTTGTTTTGTTCCTCCATTTTTCTTGCTCTCATATTTACATGTACCGGTAGCTGTTGGTGCTCTGGGTGACATGGGCGTCGATGGCATTGTACGTGACGTGGCCGCTCTCTTCGCAATGGGTGCTCATCCTTATCGCATTGAGCAGGCCGGGCAGAGTCTACGTGGATCGCATCCTCATTCGTCGAACCCGGTAAGCACGTGCTGGAGCTTTCATTATGCCTGGCCGGCGACGTGCGCAGCCCGTCTCCTCTTAATTTGCTTGCACCTTTTCAGACGCTGATCGGTGGCGCAAATCGGTTTCAATTTGATTAATCCGATCCGTATGATCAATTTGCTGCCCGACGGCGGCCGGATTGGATTGATCGGGAGCCGCCTAACTAAACTCCTTTTATAAATTTGCATTCAGGTTTGTTGTTAGCTTGCAAGTGGACGAGTGGGGTACGGTAGTGGGAACACGTGAAGCTAGGATATCGTTCTCCAGCATTCTAATTAATTTCGAACAATAATAATTATATCCTGCCGTGCGTACGATGATTGGGCCACCCTAACTGAATTTGCCGACCTCCAACGCTAGCATCTTCTTAGCTGGACGATAGCAGAACAGACAAAATATAGCGTTCTCATTCTAAAATATAAATTTGGTGAATGCAGTTTAGTTTTTTTTTAAAAAAAAATCCGGAAAGGTTCCTCAATGGTCCTTGCCATTTCGGTCTTGCCCCCACTAAAATTCGATGACGGTTGCTCAGCTATTGTAGTGATACTGTGATTTCCAAATTCACATATACTCCTACTTAATAGTTAAATACTCCTTATCCTATCTTGTATCCAAAGAGGGGCTTCAGTTTATTAATCGGTTTGTTAAGATTTACTTCCATTCAGTCATCAATCAACGCGCGGCGCCTGTGACGCCATTTTTTATAAAAAAAAGTGCCATGTGACGCCAGGGATGAACACCAAACTGACAGACCCACTAGTTAATTGTATTACGTTAGCTTGACCAACACGCAGAAACGAAGGTGCAGGAGTCAGTGAGGTACATGGTCCTCCTCCTCCTCTACTACCTGCCCGTCATTGCTTCTGCCACAAGACTCCCACACCCGGGCAGGTCAAGGTCAACGAGTCATCTCCTCTGGGAGGCGTTCGACCTTCTCGAATCGAAAGAGCAATGCCTTGGATGTTAGAATTAGGGTGTTGAATTTGGGAGTAAGATGTCACTTCGTAATCATTGCGCTACCGTAGCATTTCGTTTGTATTTGTGAAAAATTGTCCAAAATTTGATTAACTAGGCTTAAAATGTTCGTCTCGCAGAATACAACAAAAATGTACAATTTTTTTATTTCATCTATATTTAATACTTTATACATGTTATGACATTTTAATGTAATAGGGAATCTTCTTTTTAATTTGGGAGGTGAATTTGAGATCTTGTTAAACAAGGCCCCAAAGGGAAGGGCCGTAACGTAATGGCGCAACATACAGAAGCTTCTTTTCTTCCACGTACCCAACAGCGCAGGGCAGCGGGTCAAAAAAGACGAGCCGGCATTCCGTTACGCGAGCCACTCTAGAAGAGAAGGGCAGCCGGGCAGTCAACATTTCCCGCGAGATAGGGCACGGCGAGTGCATTCGTTTTCTGCCGTTTTCCGGTTGGATGCAAAATGTGCTTCCGGTGGAGGATGCACCCTATAATGCTGTGTGCACCTGGAGGGCTACGGAGCATCTGCAAACACACAAATTCAGGGCCTAGCGCGTACACCCACCGCTACCGATACGCGGAGCAGCAACCGCAAGATAGGCAGTCGCCGATTGTGAGGCGGACAACACTAAGGTAGCGTTTGGTTCATATGGTTAATTAGTTATGAACGTAAATGGATTACATAGGGTAAGCAATTACGTTACATGTGTTTGGTTCAGTTTGTCCTGTAATCCGATGCCCCGCAATCAGATAACGGACCATTCAAAATTATTACCGCTACTTGTTGGCCGTAAACAGATCGCGGAGCGGACGGCTCGTATATTTCTTCCCCCGTCGCTTTGCTCGGTAGTAGCTCATGGCATCCTTTTGCGTTTACAGTGTTCAACCAAACAAAATCAATGATTCGATCAATATGTTACCACTAAAACTGTATTTCATTTCCCTTTGCGTTTACGTTTACAGTTCACAATCAAACAGCTCCTAAAGTCTATAACGATGTGATCTATTCATCTAGAAAATGAAGTCCCAGATCTGATCTTACATTTCTAAGCATCAGCCAGCTCATTTATTTCGTTCTCACTCCATTTTTATAGTGTCGACATGGGCTTGTTTTGCACTGTTTCCTGGGCTTTGGTTTTAGTTGCAGCCCAGTTAGTTCGGTTTTGTTTTTTAATTTGGCCCATCTGATTGTTATGATTTGGTCCATATTTGTTCTTGCTTTGGGGCTATTCAATTCTTTGTGATCCTTATCCTTTAACAGATTGAGCCTCTTCTTCTTTCAGTTTGTCGTTCATTTGTTTTTTTTTCTTTGCCATATTTTGAACATGTACATGTTCTACTGTGCCTGGTTCATAGATATATGGTAGTCAGGTTAGCGAATGCGTTTTTTTGGGACTAGGAAAAGTGTCCGTGCGTTGCTACGGGCAATATAATCTTCGTGTATAAGTATAGATATTTTGATGGAGTGATATATTTCCATGAATAAAGTAACATTAAGTGACCCAATATTGTAATGAGTAACAACATGAGTAAGATAAGATACCAAATGTGCAAGACAAATGACATTGCAATGAGTTTTATAATAATAATAAGATAATCACGATCTTTGATGTTATTTATTCTCACCCAACTTGTAAAAGAAATAACGACATGACTATTTCAGTATAATATTTGAATTGAAAAGGAAAGGACAACACATTTCCTAGTTTAATTGATAAATGGATATTTTAAAATAAAATAACATTTTGTCACAACTCTGTCCTTCACATGATAGAATCTATCTTTATGCAAGCTATTTGATCTCCTATATAAGCATTCCACATACAATCTGAGCAAACAATTGGCAAGACATCATGCAAATATTTGGAGATAAACACCTCGAGGTTGGGAGGCCATAACAATCTCATTACTTTGTAATGTGAAGTTGACGACTGGTGACAACATGGATATATTGTACATAGAACACACCGGTGGATGACTGGACCAAAGGCCTCCAAATTACAGCCTCACACGCGGCGTTGATATATTTTGCTATATATCAGATTGTAACATACGTCAACAGGCAGGTTTTTTGTCCACGCGAAAATAAAAATGAACATTATACATATTGTAACGGTATAGAGTCAACATATATATGACACTCAAATATTGTCGAATAAACATTAGGCATATTGTTTACCTGAAAAAATAAAATCGAGGAAGAGCATGTAGCGGTCAAACAACATTACCATGCATAGTATCATGGAGCATTTGATATTACCTAAAGAAAGGAAAACATTAAATTCTCTGATTAATACTGCAAGTTGTTGAATGAAAACTGCATAATACTTATGAATAATAATATACCTGGTCTATCGTGTTAAAACCTCCTTATAAACAATATTCTTTGTATATTTTCTTTTTGTCCCCGCTAGCTGTGCAGCCAATCTCACGGTGCTCGCAGCAATGCAAACAAACCCATCGCTGCTACAGTGCTACCAAATCCCCGCGGGACGGGTGGTAAATCGGTTGTCGTCAATCGCAACGAATCGATCTTCCTGTGACTGCAAGAAACTGAAACTGAAAGCTAGAGCCTCACTGCATGTTATTACATCATATTTACACCACAGAGATGAGTACAGCGCAGTGGATCTCCCCGCTCGATCTCACCAAAAACAACACAAGACTAACACCAAAGCAAAGATTGGAAGGAAAAAAACAACTTTTCATTTTTTTTTGGCAATTTTCCTGTTCCAAGATCTGGAACTGACCACCAGTCAGTGCCGGGCACACGGGACACGCGCGCTGGATTGGTCCTTCAGCGCGGCTGCTGGATGGAGCGGGGGCTCACCCTGGCGCCGCCGGCCACCCTCCGCGGCGCCTTCTCCGCGTACCTGGGAGCCTCCGGCGGCACGACGTGCGCGCGCCACCACTTGTCGATTCCCCACGCCGCCACCTCAAGGCCTCCTCCGCCGCCCCTCTTGCCGGCGGCGCCTTCCTCCCGCTCGATCTCTGCACCACGCATACACCAGAAATTGAAGACGGGTCAGTGCCATGGCACAAGTACTTCCATTCCAAGAAAGGCGGGCAGGCAGACAGCCAGATCGAGATGCTGCTGCGAGGCGGCGCGGCGACTCACCTTGGCGCGGCGGCGGAGGGGAGAAGATGTCATCGGGGAGGAAGCTGTCGACGACGACCTCGTCCTCGTCGCCGTCGAGCAGGCCGAGCGCGCCGTAGTCGCGGAGCCAGCGGTCGCGGAAGGCCGGGTTGGCGGCGACCAGGCGCCACCACTCGGGGGAGAAGTCCTCCACCTCCTGCTCCGCCGTCTGCAGGGCGCTGTACCGCACCCCGGAAGGCACGAACGGCTCCGCCCAGGGGTTCAGCCTCCCGCTGTTGCCGTTGCCGCTCACAATCGCCATCAGTTGTTCTCGGTGTACTCCGCAGCTCGCGCGCTCACACTAGCAGCTCTTGCTGGTAGCTCCTCCACTCTCGCGCTGTGGATTGGGCAGGGAAATGAATGGATAGGGACGGTACGGCTCTGGGGATGGGGTGATGGGTGATATAATAGTGACGCACCCGGATCTTTTGGGCGTGCCGACCGGCCGGCCGATCTTATCCGTTGTGACGGGGAGGCCCACGGTATGGTGGATACTAAAACTGGCAGTAATTGTCCACGGAATTGTTTGCTTGTTTTTCCATTCCGCTGGTGGTCTGATGGGTCCCAGCTCGCCATCCGGCCGTTGTAATCGTCACGCGTGCCACACGATCACTGGTTGTATGGCTGTTTTCACGGATAAAAGGAATAATAAAAACAGGGACCCTAAGGGATTGAATTCTATTCTCCGTGCATTTCAAAATGAATCAATTTAAAGTATAGAAATCTCTAAAATAAATAAGTATAGTATGTCAAACTAGCGATGTTGTACGAGTATATGGATTTAGAGTGTAGTTTTCGCGACACATTGAGAATGCGTGTTATTTTGTGAATTCTTTGTTACTTTAGTGTTACTTTTGAACGGCCTAAGAGGATTATTAAAAACAACTTTGTGTGTACACTAGAGATGAGATCCATTACTTTTATTACAAAATAAGTATGATGTGCGCTTTAATAGTATACTATTATGGTACATCTGTGTCACACACTTGTATTGAAATAGCACATTTTTGTGATCCTTATCCTTTAACAGATTGAGCCTCTTCTTCTTTCAGTTTGTCGTTCATTTGTTTTTTTTTCTTTGCCATATAAATGAGAGCTCTGAAACATCAATATGTACTCCCCCATTCCAAATTATATTTCTTTTAGTTTTGTGCTAAGTCAAACTCGTCTAATTTTGATATGTCAAATTTTACCGACAATTCTTAAATTTTGTGCTGAACTTTTGGCTTCACCTCTCATATATAGCAGATCTATAAATTTATTGTACAACATAATTCTTTGTTTGTTAAATTGTATCTGTCAAGTATTTCAAAGAAAAAAAATCATCGCCAGGTATCAGTCCGAAGACTCCGAAGTCTCTGAAGAGGCCCAGCACTACGATCCCAAAATAGGCAAAGAATGCGCTCTCAGATGCTCGCTCTTCTGGAATTTCCTTAAAAAAAAAGTAAAAGTCCATTTTACAACCTTCAACTATGACAATAGTTCGATTTTCAACCTTGAACTATAAAACCGGAAAACAAAGACCATCCAACTATTAAAACCGTGCAAATTTAGCCCTTAGGGTGGTTTCAAAGGTGATTTTGTATTTTATAAAAATTAATAATATTTAAATTTAAACTAAAAAATTCATAAGTAATTCATTTTAAGTCAAAAAAAATACAAAACTGGTATCATAAGTTTTCTAAAATGTAACCTATCTATTGTCACTATATTTGTTAGTTAATCGGATCCATTTTTTTATGTCCATAGTATTTGGTTGCTTATAGTTATGCCTATTATTTTTGAATAATTAAGATTTAAATAGAGCAATAATAGATAGGTTACATTTTTAGAAACTTTTTGATACTGGTTTCATATCTTTCTGATTTAAGATGAATTAGTTTTGATTTTTTAGAAATAATTGGATATTTTTAAACTTTTACAAAATACAAAACCACCTTTGAAACCACCCGAAAGGCTAAATTTGTACGGTTTTGATGGTTGGATGGCCTTTGTTATCTCGTTTTATAGTTCAAGGTTGAAAATCGGACTGTTGTCATAGTTGAAGGTTGTAAAATAGATTTTTCCAAAAAAAAAAGCTCTTCTAGAACGAACAGTTCGCAGGTTGAGGAACACTGCAAATCCTCTACACACTCATTGTACAAGCGAACCTGAATATCAATCGAGCACTTCATTATTGAAATCGTTGTTTTTTAATCAACAAATCGTCGTTTACTTGGGTGATCCAAGTTTTCTTTTTGTCCCCGCTAGCTGTGCAGCCAATCTCACGGTGCTCGCAGCAATGCAAACAAACCCATCGCTGCTACAGTGCTACCAAATCCCCGCGGGACGGGTGGTAAATCGGTTGTCGTCAATCGCAACGAATCGATCTTCCTGTGACTGCAAGAAACTGAAACTGAAAGCTAGAGCCTCACTGCATGTTATTACATCATATTTACACCACAGAGATGAGTACAGCGCAGTGGATCTCCCCGCTCGATCTCGAGCTGAACCAAAACAACACAAGACTAACACCAAAGCAAAGATTGGACGAAAAAAAAACTCTTTTTTTGCTATTTTCTTGTTCCAAGATCTGGAATTGACCACCAGTCAGTGCCGGGCACACGGGACGCGTGCGCTGGATTGGTCCTTCAGCGTGGCTGCTGGATGGGCCGGGGGCTCGGAAGGTACGAACGGCTCCGCCCACGGGTTCAGCCTCCCGCCGTTGCCGTTGCCGCTCACAATCGCCATCACTTGTTCTCGGTGTTCTCCGCGGCTCGCGCGCTCACACTAGCAGCTCTTGCTGGTAGCTCCTCCACTCTCGCGCTGTGGATTGGGCAGGGAAATGAATGGATAGGGACGGTACGGCTCTGGGGATGGGGTGATGGGTGATATAATAGTGACGCACCCGGATCTTTTGGGCGTGCCGACCGGCCGGCCGATCTTATCCGTTGTGACGGGGAGGCCCACGGTATGGTGGATACTAAACTGGGAATTGTTTGCTTGTTTTTCCATTCCGCTGCTGGCCTGCGGGGTCCCAGCTCGCCATCCGGCCGTTGCAATCGTCACGCGTGCCACACGATCACTGCTTGTATGGCGGTGTTTAGTTCCTTCAAATGTGAAAAATTCTCTCTCCAAACTTCACTATTCACCTATCACGTCAAATCTCTCTCCTCATGCATGGAAAACTAAACGTGGTTAAATAAAAAAACTAAGTACATGATTTTGATGTACACGACGAGACGAATCTTTTGAGCCTAGTTAGGTCATTGTAGGACAACGATTACCACAAACAAACGAAAAAGTGCTACAGTACGCTACAGTGTCCGATGTGACATTTTCACCTCTCCTTTTTACATTTTTGAGGGAACTAAACACCCCCTATGGCTGTTTTCACGAACAAAAGAATACTAGTAAAGGTGCCGTGCGTTGCTACGGGCAATATAATCTTCGTGTATAAGTATAGATATTTTGATGGAGTGATATATTTTCTTGAATAAAGTAACATTAAGTGACCCAATATTGTAGTGAGTAACAACATGAGTAAGATAAGATACCAAATGTGCAAGACAAATGACATTGCAATGAGTTTTATAATAATAATAAGATAATCACGATCTTTGATGTTATTTATTCTCACGCAACTTATAAAAGCAATAACCACATGACCAATTCAGTATAATATTTGAATTGAAAAGGAAAGGACAACACATTTCCTAGTTTAATTGATAAATGACCGGGTGCCGCGATGCCACTCACAAGAAGAGGATCCACAAGCCACGGTTTCCACTAGAGTAGCCAATTAACGAACTCCCGCGGGGAAGGCTCAAGAACCCCTCACAATATCACCACTTGATTGGGGGCGGACACAATCACCAAATCCCCTCACCAATCAATCAATCTCCAAACCGTCTAGGTGACGGCAATCACCAAGAGTAACAAGAATATCACAATTGCAATATTCACCTAGTGCCACGAAATTGAATCAACAAATGCAATATGCACTAGGTTTCCCAATTTCTCCCAATCTCCTCTCAAGAACGGAAATCCACCATGAAAATGGAGAGGAGAGGGAGGAGATCCTCTTGGAGCTCTCAAATCAACCTCAAGCACTAGCTCTCTCACTTAATTGAAGCACGAATCAATAGATCGAGAGAGGAAAGGGGAGGAGCTCCTTTTTCTCTTGCTCTAAGGTTTTAGAATAAAGAACGAGCACAAGGGGAATGTTTTTCTACTCAAGAGCGAAGGCAAAGGAAGGGGCAGCAGTTCCTTTATTCTCCCAGCAGCAGCACCAACGGCTCTTTCCAACGGATCGATTTTTGGAGCAGCAGCCGAGCGGCGGCGGCGTCGAACGCTCTACTCTCTGTTCGTTGCTTGTCTGTTCGGGAGCTTTGGAAAAGAACTCCACTAGCTAGCTTGCCTTCCGGCAAAGCGACGCGGCGTGCGGCGGCCAGCTGCAAGCAGTCCACGGCCAGCTCGGCCAGGAGCCGGCCCAAGCAAGAGCACCGGCCCAGCAATGACCAGCTCGGCCGAGCGTGCAGCAGCCCAAAGCAGATAGTCAGCTCAGCGGCAGCTGCCCACATGGGCCTTGCACCAACCGGCCACAGGAAAACATTTCCTCCTTTTTTAATCCAGTCCAAACCAAAACCGACAGCACCATGCATGCTGCAAGTAACGACACAAGGAAACAAGCTAGCAAGCTAATAGCTGTTACGTGCAAGTGTATGTATGCATACATGCATGTATACGTGAGCACATATTCTCTTTTTTTTATTTTCTTCTCCAACTACTAGCTCTTCCATATAA
>OAMR01000462.1:408615-434620 GCA_900205405.1 Echinochloa crus-galli | reverse complement strand
TAATAATAATAATAATAATAATAAGATAATCACGATCTTTGATGTTATTTATTCTCACCCAACTTGTAAAAGAAATAACGACATGACTATTTCAGTATAATATTTGAATTGAAAAGGAAATGACAACACATTTCCTAGTTTAATTGATAAATGAATATTTAAAATAAAATAACATTTTATCACAGCTCTGTCCTTTACATGATACCATCTATCTTTATGCAAGCTATTCGATCTCCTATATAAACATATTCCACATACAATCTGAGCAAACAAACATATTCCACATACAATCTGAGCAAACGATTGGCAAGACAGCATGCAAATATTTGTAGATAAACACCTCGAGGTTGGGAGGCCATAACAATCTCATTACTTTGTAATGTGAAGTTGACGACTGGTGACAACATGGATATATTGTACATAGAACACACCGGTGGATGACTGGACCAAAGGCCTCCAAATTACAGCCTCACACGCGGCGTTGATATATTTTGCTATATATCAGATTGTAACATACGTCAACAGGCAGGTTTTTTGTCCACGCGAAAATAAAAATGAACATTATACATATTGTAACGGTATAGAGTCAACATATATATGACACTCAAATATTGTCGAATAAACATTAGGCATATTGTTTACCTGAAAAAATAAAATCGAGGAAGAGCATGTAGCGGTCAAACAACATTACCATGCATAGTATCATGGAGCATTTGATATTACCTAAAGAAAGGAAAACATTAAATTCTCTGATTAATACTGCAAGTTGTTGAATGAAAACTGCATAATACTTATGAATAATAATATACCTGGTCTATCGTGTTAAAACCTCCTTATAAACAATATTCTTTGTATATGTGCCACTGAAAGGTCCAAATGGCTAGAGGGGGGGGGGGGAGAGCACCGGCCCAGCAATGACCAGCTCGGCCGAGCGTGCAGCAGCCCAAAGCAGATAGTCAGCTCAGCGGCAGCTGCCCACATGGGCCTTGCACCAACCGGCCACAGGAAAACATTTCCTCCTTTTTTAATCCAGTCCAAACCAAAACCGACACAACCATGCATGCTGCAAGTAACGACACAAGGAAACAAGCTAGCAAGCTAATATAGCTGTTACGTGCAAGTGTATGTATGCATACATGCATGTATACGTGAGCACATATTCTCTTTTTTTTATTTTCTTCTCCAACTACTAGCTCTTCCATATAAATCCAAAAGAGTTAATCACTTGAGCTAGCCTTTCACAAAGTCTTTGAAAATCTCGTCCAAATAATTTTCTATCTCATCCAAAAAAATGTCAAACCTCTTGCCATGAAAGATAGCATTTTTTTTTCAAGAAAATTTCTCGGAATTTTTTTTTTGACCAACTCACCAAGCATTTTTCTTTTCAGGAAAACTTCATCATCTCACCAAGACACTAACCCCAAATGCATATGCAAATGAAACTCAAATTAGTGGCACTATGGTGAGTAAAGCAATTAAGATATTCCCCTCTTAATAGTACGGTTGCTTAACCTATAATGTGGTCACACTCCCTAAGTGTCTTGACCACTAAACCAAAGTCCTATCAAGATACCTTTGCCTTGAGCTTCCAAAGGACTTTTCTTTTTCTCCAAAATTCCATGAGCTTGATCACCATGTCCATGCTCCAAGTGATCTTGTGGTCATCTCCATACCACCTAGCTCACATCATCTTTGTGTTGCTAATTTATCTAACATACACTTAGATCACCATTAGCAAGCTTGGTGTTCATCAATTAGGCCAAAAACAAACAAGGGCTTTTAGCCACTCACCGTCTGTACAGTTTTCTTCTTTTTTACCTCAACATTTTTATTACCCTGACCCTTCCCTTTCTTTTTAGCATTTCTAGCATTTTTCTCTTCCTTCCTTCTAGCCTCTTCCTCTTCTGCCTCTGCGTTAGGTGGGAGGGCGAGGATCTTGATGTTCGTTCTGGCTGTGGCTCTAGACATAGCAACATACAACTGACCATGGGAGAACACAGGTGCGGGCAAGTACACTCCTACATTTGGTATTGTTTGACCCTGTGACTTGTTGATCGTCATGGCGAAGCTGAGCCTAATAGGGAACTGCTTCCTCTTGAATTGAAACGGGAACATCTCATCATCAGAGGGGCACAATGGTATGCGAGGAAGGAAAACCCTCTTCCCGGCATGCTGCCCGAGCACATTTTCAGCATCTATTGAATTTCTTTGGCACCCTCTAACCACCAACCTCGTTCCATTGCAGAGTCCGTTTGCAGGGTCAATATTTCTAAGCAATATTACCGGACAGCCGATCTTGAGCTTTAGGATATGTGGAGGTAGCCCGTTGGGAGTCAATGTGTTAAGGAATTCTTGAGGATAGTAGTTATGTGGATCATCAACCGCTTCGTCAAAACTATGGTACACCATCTCCCCACCTTGGAACTTGTTGATCATCTTCAAATTAATATTGTCCACCCAATCATTGCGTGTTGATAAAATGGCTCTAGAGGTGATGTAGTCCTTGTTTGTCATGTTTGCATTGAGGTTTGGAAAGATGTTATCAATCAACGTGTTAAGATCTTTCTCGGAATCCCTGGAGTACGGGACACATATATCGTCAGGAAGGCGTACATCACCGTCATTGTTAACCTCCTCTATGCCACCACCGATGCGCAACAGATAATCCGCGAACCAATGGTCATTCTGGGCCGTCATGTTGTGCACGAGCTTAAGATGTCGCATGTGTTCCCAAAGGTACAACCTCCGTAAGGAAGCACCGACAATCTGAGCCCTGGATCCTTTCCGTACAACAGGGAGGACCTGCCTGAAATCTCCACCAAAGACAACCGTCTTCCCACCGAACGGAAGATCCTGCCGACCCATTATATCACACATGCTGTTGTCTAGCGCCTCAACAGCCTGCCTCTTTGTCATTGTCGCCTCATCCCATATGATGAGAGACGCGGACTGCAACAGCTTGGTGGTACCACTCTGTTTCGTGAAGCTACAACAACATGAGTCATCAAGTGTAAGGGGAATCTTGAAACGTGAGTGTGCCGTCCTCCCACCAGGCATTATAGATGCCGCGACACCAGATGTAGCTGTAGCAACAGCAATCTTGTTCTGACTGCGGACGGTCCCGAGAAGTGCTCTGTACAAAAATGTCTTTCCTGTGCCGCCAGGTCCATCAACAAAGAATAAGCCACCCCATTCGGTGTCGACAGTTGACATTATGACATTATAAGCAGTCTTCTGCTCCTTGTTTAGCATATCAGCTAGTCTAACATCTTCCAGATTAGTCTCAATGCTCGACTCTTCAAATATCTCACGAGGAATCCCGCTAGCGTCGTCAAATGCATCGTCGATTTGTGAAAGAGGGAACGACCTTATGTCCTTACCCATTGATTGCAACATTTTCCTGATGTCAATCAGAACAAGCTGTTGCACCGCATTCGGGTTTGGATTATTGCGCTTGTAGTCTTCTGCCATTGCATCAACGTGTTTTGTGAACAAACCAGCCACATCTTTCGGCTCGCAGAATACAATTATCGTAGCGAACAATGTACGCAATGAGGATGGCATCTGGAACATGCTGTTTTCAGTAAGACAATCATCGAGCGATTTGTCCTCTTCGATCAGGCCTCGCCTCATTGCAGCCTCACGAAATGAAGGATAATGCACCCCATCAACAGTCCTGAGGTCGTACCATGACATCGCTCCAGGGACTTTGTTCAGGAGAACCCGAAGAAAATAACGTTCGCCCTCCACTGGATTCACAGATACGAGTCTCCCGACGGAGTATTTCGAGTTTCTCCTTTTTTGCCAAATTTTATCTTTCATGTTCCATGTAAAATACTGTGGAAAGTTGCAATATAGGATTCCACGTGCTTCCGGATGATGCTCATTGTAGTTAAACCATTCTGTGAGCATTGACTCCTCGATACGCGGACGCTTTATAACGCGTTCAACCTTGTCCTGTTTATTAAACGAAACCATATGCTGTCCGGGGAGATGACATTGAAGCGGCTGCACCGGTGGGTGACACTGGTGTAAGTCAAAGCCGTATATCCTCCACATCGCTTCGGGAGGCCCCACCCATCGGGCCTCTCTGTAGTCCTCGATCTCATCAACGTCCCCCTTGGCATCTTTCTTTCCATTCTCCCTAACAGCAACGGATGTTCTATCATGGCCCTTGTAGATATATTTGAACAGATATTTCACGGACTTAATACTGCTGCATGCCTCAACATTAATGTGGCAGTTGAAAGTACGTATCAAGTACGGGTTGTACGGCACAACCCATCGATTGTTGAGGATGTGACCTCGAATCTTTTCTTTACGACCATCGTCACGTCTCCTGTACATTGGGTACGAATCCTTGCCCTGCGATGTTGAATCACAAAATGGTCGCGGGTAACGGTTCTTGCATGAAGTACGGCCCACTGTGCATGGGCATTCTGGATTTAGCACCCCGCACGGTCCATGCATCATATGCTTTGTCACCATCCTGTAGAGCTCAGGGAACTTTTTCTTGTTCAGCAGCTCCGCACAGGTGATCATGTCATACTGCTCAGGGCACGTGATCTTGTACTTCCTTTCCATTACCAGCAACCAGTGTGCATGCGGCAAGCCCCTCTTCTGGAACTCAATGACATATACATAGGAACGTACCTTGCCAAGTATGTCGTTGTGTAACAACCGCCTCCTCAGCTCCTCCAACTTCGCCCTGAACACTCGAGCCACGATATCTGGCCGATCCTGGGCCTGTTGTCCTGGATATAGCTCATTCTTTATCTCGTCCCAATTCGGATTGCATGTCATGGTGAGGAAGATATCCGGTTTGCCATACTTTCGCACCAGAGCCATAGCATCCATGTACCGACGCCTCATATCACGGGGACCACCAATGAACGTAGGTGATAGCACCGTACGCTTCCCAACCTCTTTTGCGTCTTCCAACCCCGTACGGTAGCTGTCGACCTAACCCTGATACAGGTCAGCCCTCACTGTATCCTGATTGAAGCGGTAGTAGTCAAGACACAAGCTTTCTATCTTCACGTAGGTGTCGACGGCAAACTGCTGGAACAGACGCTTGCCGTACAGTATTGGATTGAAAATACCAGGCCGCATTTGAAACTTGTAGCAATAGTAATCACGTACGGAAACACATAAATTTAAGGCTGAACCTACACACATAAAGGTTCTCAATTAGTATCGTGATCCACGTTCATCGGGTCATATTAGTTAAGAAGAATTTATGCAATTACCCGCGTCATCATCGCCAGCACCCTGCGCATGGGCCTTGCGTTTGGCTCGGGCTGCGTTGACCTATTCATTAGTCACACCAACTTTGGGAATGCAGTTGTGCCACCCGAACTCTCCTCTTGGAAAGAAGAGAGGGTACGAGAGGGGGTCGTAGCACGCATGATACGACCGGATGCCTTTCCATGACCTATCCTTCCCGTGGAGCACAACACTATTATCAATTGACCCCGATGCTCACTTCCCTCGACCCATACAGCAGCCACCTCCGATGTTAAAGGCTTGTTATATACTCTCTGGTCCAAATGTTGATCAAGGTTGAACTCGATATGGACATCCGAAAAATCCTCTACCTCTCCCATAGGGCGAATGTGATCCGAGTAGGGATTAGTGCCATCATTATTTAAGATGCCAACCAACGTACGTATGACCTCTCTATCTTTTTGTTCAGTCTTCTCACGATACTTCTGTAGCCTATAATCAAGAGCTGGATCATGTCATAGAAATAAAGCTCGAGGTGAGATGGTTCATACTTCTCTTCTTTGCCAAAGTTTTTTACATTATGATAAAGGGCACCGTGGGCACGGAAAGTGTAAATACCACACTTCCGGGTGTCGATCGTCGCACTATCAAGTTTGCAGTACAGAGAAGTGAATGAGAAATGCCCATTAAATGCCTGATGTGCTCCCGTTAATGCCTGGCATCAGCGTCTGAGGCCGTCCACAATCGCACGAGTTCATCCGGGGCAGGTCGGCAGGTGATATATGAATAGCTCCACTACGGCAACAGAATCCTGGCGGTTCAAACTCAAACTTCTTTGCATTGCAGAACTCGCAATTATCCACTGGCTTTAGCACGTGGGTCTCGTCCTTGACGTTGGCATAGACCGCACCGAATGGATCCGGTACATCATGTTCATCGATATCTTCATCATACCCCTCGAGGTCGACTTGTACATTGGCATCATCATCGTCATCTGTAAATATTTAGCATAGGTCAAGGGTGTTATATTATGTTGGATAACACAAGGGTGTTATTATATGTTGGATAACATGGAATGGTAATTTATTAACAAAGGATAATTGCGTCGAGGTCTAATACCTTGTCCCGCAAATAGGTACCCTTCATCCTCTTCCTCGTCCTCCTCGTACACGATGGTCTCATCAGCATCTGATGCAACACATGCACGTGAGTGGTGAGATGGACATGGTTTGATTTGCCCAACTGGAAGAGCATGCACATCTCTAAACATTCACAATTCATGGGCACATACCTTCATCATCGGATGGGCGTGCCTGAGTACACCTTTCATGACCAGGTGCATGTTTAGAAGTTCCTGCAGAAGCAAAATGGCAGGTAAGACACATATAAAGTGGCAACCCTCCCCCATTCGCTAGTAATTTTGTCACCTGCTACTCCGGCATCAGATGAAATTCTGTCACCTAGAGGGTCGGTCTGTGTGATACCTTTATATTATAGAAGTAAAACACACATTGGTTAAATGTTCATTAACTCATCAGTTTTGTAACACATTAGTTGGCCAGTTCCTTACCGTTGTCAACGACACAGGACTGTGTCCGCTGACTCGTAAAATTATCATTATCACCAGTGGTCCCTTGGGTGTTTCTCCCGATGTTGGTTTCAAACTCTTGAATACGATGGTTCCGTCGCCTATTTCTCAATCCCGGAGTCAGTTGGGACGTTTGGATGGTGTTAGATAGAAAGGCCTCCGGGGTTTCTACTTGAGGATGGGGTTCTGGAACAATTGCCTCGACGTAAATAGGGTTGCCACCAAAATCAGGGATCTCCATCTCTTCCGATAGCCTTGAGGGGGCTTTGTCACCAAGAGGGAATATAAGCTCTGGTTTAAATTGAGGGTTTGCCATGGCGATGGAGTCAGGATGCAAGTTGTTTGCACGCTGCTCTTTCATCCTCTTTTTGTACTTGATGTTTTTCTGACTCCTATTCTTCTTCTTATGTTGCGGCGTCACAAATAATCTCTTTCCAGCTCTTGAATTACGCCTCTTCTTTTGCAATGCCTCCTTCGCAACAGGAGACATTGCCGCATAACGTGCCCTAGCCCTCCTACGCCTACGCTCACCAGGAGAGAGGTTTTGATCGTCCACGGACATGGGTTTATCATAATGACGACCTAAAATGCAGATCACCAATTTGTGCTAAATATAACCAATATAATAAGGCTGACATCGCCCAATCAAAAAACGCACAAAATGTTGGAAATGTGATATTAGTCAATGACAATATATTAATCTATGGCACATATAATAAGGGACGCACAATCAATCATATACTAATTAGGATGCATAAAAATAACAGATAGCAGTAGTCAACACCTCCCCAAAAATAAGAGTTGACAAAATTAACATAACATTTACCTCCTTCATCAATAGTGGTCTCCATGCAAAGTTCATCAATGTCATCGCCGTTGGTCTCTGCATCGGTCAATACTTCACCACCAGCTATGCGTAACAAGCAGGTGTTCAAGGTAACAATAGAAAAACAAAAGGCTTTTACAATGGACTTATAAAGGTAATTAACAGAAAAATAGCAGCTAACAGACATCAACACAAAAAAAGAGGTAAACCGTAGTCAGCCTTGTGCATTAATCTGCCAAAATATATGTCATGTTACTAATGTGAAAAATTATTGGCCAAATGAAGGAACCTTATGTTCTTCTACGGTTCATCTACAGGGGCCATGTAACCAATAAATATAACTAATATCCTATCAGCTAACAACTCAATTGTTTAGATTAATATTAGCACTTGATGCACTAAATTTTTGTGATGTACTAATTTACCTCCTTCGTAACTTGTATGGATGCAAGGGTCGTCTATGCCATCGCCGTCACCAAAACCTGTATCAAACATCATACATCGACACGATAATTACGCATGGATGCGAAAACCGTACAGATAAGACGAACCTGTCAGTTCATTGATTTGAGGGAATTGTCCCCTATGGAGCCATTCAGTATCGTCATCTCCATCGCCATCTGGTCCAGAAAAAATTGATCTCAATTATGCATACACAATTCCGCTTACACATTTCATGGAGTGATCTGCAGCAGACGAACCTGTTAGGAGATTTTTGGATGTGAAATCTACCCTATGGAGCCATTCATCATTTTCTTCATTTTCATTCAGTGGGACACCAACATCTGGAGAAAAAGAACATGCATTTTACACCGTGAACACAACAAGTAATCTGGCCTATGGAGCCATTATTCATCCTCTTCCATTGTTACATTAAAGAAATAGCCAAGAAACGCCCACAATCAAGAGAGGATATGTGATTTTTCAGACTAACCTGGCCGTTCACTGGTTTGAGTCAATTGTCCACTGTTAAGCCATTCATTATTTTCATCTTGATCTGGTCAAAAGTTTTCATGCATGCAGACATCAGATATATATTAATTAGTACATACAATAGACATGCATAAAAAAATGATTATTGGTTTAGGACGCTGGAGTTGCGCCTACACCTAAAAGACATGAACCATCAGTCACCATCCCAACCTAATTAGTATACATTGCTTCGAATGAACAATACCTCCATCACGTGTTGTGTTCTCATGGGCCCGACGTTTATTCTCAGCACGTCTCTCTCGTTTCTTCCTGTTGAGGTCGTCCTTCTGTTCCTTTGGCATTGATGCATACCTCTGCCTCCTCCGCTCATTACGATCCAAGACCCCTGTCAGGACCATTACATATACAGATGCTGCCAACAAAATTCACTTAGTCGTGTACTGACAGCTTCATCAAACCTTGGTTTTTATTGTTTGTGATATCTGCAAGCGGGGTTGAACTATCTCCTGTTCTTGAGGCTTCCATTTAAATCCAGACTGAAATCCAATGTCATGTTAAGAGCAACTTAGATACTCTACCACTAAATTGGCAAGCTGAGGACTGGATAGCAGTTCTTGAGTAATACATACCTTGTGCCGGATCGACGAGCGCAACGGCGTTTGAAGAGGAAGCACTGAGGCCGTTGGTGAACTTGGATCACACGGATGGCGTTTTGACTGACCGAGTGCTTGTGGAAGATGCTGATCGGAGGGGTAGGGTCTGTCGGGTAAAAAATCTTGTCACATGTGGTCGACATATATGAAACTTTCACATGGTTGAGGTCATTGCGAATCAGACAACCAAAGGTGGAAACATTTAACTAATCTTAGATTGGCAAGCTGAGGACTAAATTGGCAAGCTGAGGACAGTTTTTTTTTTAACGAACTGGTGGGCAAAATTTTTTTTATTACGATACATTTTCATAAGAAGCCTGAGTGTTTGCAGATAATATTCATAATTATGTTGACTCATTGAGGCACAGTACCAAGATAGACTAAAACTAATCACTATACATCAATGTTAGAGTTGAAAAAATCAGATAATCACCAAGGTAAAACAATTTGTTACTTAAAGACGACCCGTCCTTCTGGTGATCAAGTTGATTTTTCCTCGAACAGGTAATCAAGAAGTCCACCTGAACACAATGAGTAAGTAAGCAATAGATCAGCACAATGAAAACTTCGACACTACTTTCCAATCAATTGATCTGCATCTCAGTATTAGGCGAAAATTAGTTAAAGATGAAATGACATGGAAACAAGAATACAAGGTAAATTTCTCATTGTTCCTGTGCAGGGCTGATAATGTGACAAATAGTATGACAAATCAATTCAGTCAACATGACCCGTACAAAATGCATGGTTAACCAATTGACTTATGACCCGTACAAAATGCATGGTTAACCAATTGACTTTCAGAAAGTGCTGGGCACTAAGCTACTACCTAGTGTCTGATGCATGTGTAAAGTTCATAGAACTATGATCACAAACCTCAGATAAATTTTAGGAGAAAAATAATAGTACTGTGTGGTATCCACCAAAGCAAACAATCATCTCATTTATTTCTCAAGTGGGAAACTTGAATTGAAGATTGTTAATATTTCAACCAATCATCAAGGGGATGCTACACCAAGCTTAACATGTGGCCCATTTAACAGCAAGAGTAGACAGGCTCAGCTTCGCTTTGGTCACTGAATTTTGAAGATAAAAGTTTGGACAAGAGAGGAATAAATGAAGCGCCGATTGGCATCTTGTTGAAAGTAAAGTAGAAGGTCTGGTCTTAAGACAGCACAAGAATCTCAATCATAATTTTCATTTATTGAATTTTCCTTCCCTTGATCATTCTCGACACAAAATTATTCATTTGTCAGGAAGCTATGAGCCAATCCTCTGTCCTATTGGTTCAGTAACACGCACCAAGTTTGTGAAAGTTAATAAAATCTCAATCACAGCATTCTCTGCACGTGGTTGTGAATCACCTTGTGCCGGATCGTCTAGCGCAACCGCGTTTGAAGAGGAAGCACTGAGGCGGTTGGTGAACTTGGATAGCACGGATGGCGTTTTGACTGACCGAGTGCTTGCGGGAGACGCTGATCGGAGAGTAGGGTCTGAAGGGTCGTCGACAGAGTCGATCCGGCGGCGGGGCAGAGGGCACACCTGCGAGGGCCGGCTCGAGGGCCCATGGAGCTGGGGGGCCCAAGAATTAGTAGTCCATACTCCATAGTAATTAACTTTTAACTAATAGCCCAAGATGTCAAGCAAAAAAAACTAACAGCCCAAGAGGAGCCCCCGACGGTTCTAAAGGCCAAAGGCCTGCGCGTCGACGCGACGTCCGTCCGAGTGTCCGACGATTCAGTCGCCTACTCGCCTGGCCGAGACGCCGACTGCCGCACGCCCTAACCTAAAACCCCGACGGCCGACGATTCAGCTAGCGGACGCCGGACGGCCGGGCGGCTGGCCAGCCACCGGCGACGGTGAGCGGACAAGCATCAACTGATCAACATCTATTCAATTCAATTTTCTCCTCAGTCAGTCAGTCCTCACGGTAAGGAACAACAACACTAAACCTTAGATTTTAATCTTTCTTAAATTAATTATAAGGGTTATAAATTTTGAATTATTTTTATTCGAATAGATGTTACCTAAGAAGCATAAGTCGGGTGCTCAGAAAAGAAAAGACAAGAAGCAAAAAGAACAGTCCGCTGAATCGCAGAGGGGTGCTCTACATATGTTTTTTCAGTGTCAAGTAATGCTGCAGTCAGTCAAGATCAGGGGCATGAACATGTTGCAGAAGTCGTTGGCAATGAAGATGAAGTCATTGCCAATGATTTGCAAAATTTAGTTGTCGAAGCAGATGCCAATGATCATACTCAGGCTCCCGGAGATGATACTGAAACTGCACATATTCATGAGCAAGAAGATTCAATGTCGACTATTTTTGATCCTAGAAGATGGGACTCTCTTGACAATAGCAAAAGAGATATTTTAATTGAGAAAGGGCCTGTGAGAGAAATGAATCTACAATTCCCTTGTGCTCCTAGTGGCAGACGTTTTTCTTATGCTTACTACTCCAGAAAATTATCTAATGGTGAGGTTGTTGACAGAAAGTGGTTGGTTTATTCCAAACATGTGGACAAGGTTTATTGTTTTTGTTGCAAGTTATTCAAATCAAATCAGAACAAGGCAAATTTAGCATCAGATGGAGTAAGGGATTGGAAGCATCTCAGTGAAAAACTCAAAACACATGAAAACAGTGTGGAGCATTTGACAAACATGAGTACATGGAATGAGGTTCGGCTTAGATTAAGCAAAAATAAAACAATTGATGATGAGATGCAACGGGAAATTGCAAAGGAAAAGGAGCGTTGGAGACAGGTCCTGGTAAGAATAGTTTCTGTTGTGAAGTTTCTTGCTAAACAAAATCTAGCCTTTCGAGGATCAAATGAGAAAATTTATCAACGTAACAATGGTAATTTTCTAGTCACGGTTGAAATTATTGCTGAATTTGATCCTGTGATGCAAGAACATATTAGACGCATTCAAAGTAATGAAATTCATCATCATTATCTTGGTCATAATATCCAGAATGAATTAATTGGTGTTCTTGTTGATGCTGTGAAAAATCATATCTTAAAGATTATTAAAGATGCCAAGTATTTCTCCATTATCTTGGATTGTACCCCAGATGTGAGCCATGAAGAACAAATGACACTAATTGTACGTTGTGTTAATATGTCAAGAAACATTCCAAGAGTAGAGGAATTTTTTTTGGAGTTCTTAAAGGTTGATGACACCTCTGGATTGGGGCTTTTTAATGTTTTGTTGGCTACACTGAGGTCTCTTGATTTGAACATTGATGATGTGAGAGGTCAAGGTTATGACAATGGTTCCAATATGAAAGGGCCCGTTCGACGTGTACGGACACGTGTGCAGGAAATTAATCCAAGAGCATTATATATGCCGTGTGCAGCTCATAGTCTGAATCTCACTCTTTGTGACATGGCAAATTCTTGCAAGACAGCTATTTCATTCTTTGGTGTTATACAACGGATATATTGTCTGTTTGCACGCTCTACTAAAAGGTGGAAAATTTTGACTGATAATGTTGAGAGGTTTACTGTGAAACCCTTGTCTGATACTCGTTGGGAGAGTCGAATAAAGAGTGTGCAACCTATCAGGTACCAAACCCTGCACATAATATCAGCTTTGAAGGAATTGGAAAGAACTGCGACCGATGACCGTGACCCTAAAACAGTAAGTGATGCTCAATCATTGGTTCTTGCACTTCAGAAATTTGAATTTATAGTTGGTATGGTTATATGGGATGATATTTTATCTACTATCAACATGGTGAGCAAAAAGTTACAATCTAAGATTGTGTGCTTAGATGCTACTCTCAAGCAAATTGAAGGGGTAATCACATATTTCCAGAAGTACAGAGAAGATGGCTTTGATGCTAGTATTAAGACTGCAAAATCCATTGCATCTAGTATGGGCATAGAGCCAATATTTCCTACAAAACGGCAAAGTAAAAGAAAGAAGCATTTTGATGAACAAAATGATGAAACTGAAGAAGTACAACATGCAGCTATAGAAACCTTGAAATATGAGTACTTCATTGTTATTGTTGATCATGCAATTGCTTCATTGACTGGTCGGTTTGAGAAGTTAAAGGAATTTGAGAAAATATTTGGATTCTTATTCAACTCAGAAAATCTGAAATCATTGGATGATAATGATCTACGAAAGTGTTGCACTACTTTTGTAGAAACCTTTTCTCATGACAACAATTGTGATGTGGAGTTAGATGATTTTTTCTCTGAATTAAAAGTGTTGTGAAGTTCTTTGCCAGAAGAATTGATGTCTGCAGATGAGATTCTTCATTTTGTTAAAGCTGCAGATTGTTATCCAAATGTCTCCATTGCATATCGAATTCTCTTAACTATTCCAGTGACAGTAGCATCAGCTGAAAGAAGTTTCTCCAAATTGAAACTTTTGAAAAATTATTTGAGGTCAACTATATCACAGGAAAGGTTGAATGGCTTAGCTATGTGCACCATTGAGAAGGACATTTTGGATGAAATCGATCTGGATACCGTTATTGAAGATTTTGCATCAAGAAATGCCCATCGACGTTTTCTTAGAAGGAATTAAAGCACTACATATTATTTGAGATAATTGTAATGGTTGGTATTTTTGTGACACTATTGTTATATTTCATGAACTAAATCGTTATACTGTACTACAAAGTTATTTGTTACTTGTATTATATATAATACTATTTCAACGGCCCTTTCTTCTTGCTTGCCCAAGGGTCTTTGAAATTGTAGAGCCGGCCCTGCCTGCGAGGAGGTCCTGGACGCATGCGAAGCTCGCTCGTGCAGCACGGGGGCAACGGCAGCGAGGGGCGGCGACGGGCTCGCAGGGCGAGGGGCGGCGACGGGCTCGCCGGCGAGGGGCGGCGGCGGGCTTGGCGCAGGCAGGTCGAGATGGGCGGTGGTGGCGGTTGGGACGTTGGGAGGCGCTCAGCTCGTGCAGCACGGAGGATGAATCGAACGGGGCAATGGCAGATCTAGGGGCGGCGAGGGGCGGCGGCGGCTCGGCGCAGGCGAGGGGCGGCGGCTCGGGAGGTGGGCCGTGAGCAGCGCGAGGGGCAACCACGGTCGTCGTGGGCAGAATCGAAGGTGGGACGTGGGCAGCGGGAGGGGGCGAGCGGTCGTCCCCGCGGTCGTCGTGGGCAAAAAGTACGACCAATTTTTGGTCTCCACTTCGTTCTTTTTAGGGGGAGAGAGAAGAGAAACCGCGGTCGTCGTGGGCAGAATCGAAGGTGGGCCGTGGGTAGTGGGAGGGGGCGAGCGGTCGTCCCCGCGGTCGTCGTGGGCAAAAAGTACGACCAATTTTTGGTCTCCACTTTGTTCTTTTTAGGGGGAGAGAAGAGAAGAGAATAAAAGGTAATGACTTGAAAACAGCCGGCCGTACGCTCGTCGTTCGGTACGGCCGCTTCCTTTCAGCGCGGCGTCCGCCCGTCCAGCTAGGCATCCGCGCCGCCCGCGTTCTGAATATCGTGTGGGACTCAATCGTCAGAGAGGCATCCGCCCGTGCAGCGCGTCGTCCGCCCGTCCGCCCGTCCGCCGCTTCATTTCTGTGTGGGACCCAGTCGTCAGAGAGGCATCCGCCCGTGCAGTGCGTCGTCCGCCCGTCTGCCGCTTCATTTTCGTGTGGGACCCAGTCGTCAAAGAGATAAGATAATTTCTAGCATTTTCAAAAGCATTGGACTACGCACGCCTGTTCATTTCCCCCACCGCATTATTCATTTCCGTTTCTCTCTCTAGGGTTCCTCTCTCTCTCTCTCTCTCTCGAAATCTCGGCGACTTCTGTCCTTCCCGTCGATCCTCCAAGAAGGAAGCGCTAGTCCATGGTGGGGAGCGCCGTCGTGAGCACGGACGGTGAGTACAGTCCATCTTCTTTCTCGTCCATACTCTTTTGTGCTGCGTTTCGAGACGAACCAATTGATTTTGGGGGGGGGGGGATTTACTACTGTTGGTTCAATATAGGGTTTGGGGAGCAGAGACAGGGACAGAGGATTTTTTGATTTCGTGCATCTCGCGCTCTCTCGCATGATTTATTTCGTTGATTCATGACTGTTTTTCCGCATCTGTGTGCATGTCGTCGGCTGTTTGTGCGCGGAGAAGGTACCAGCCAGGAACAATTTCTGTTCAGAGAGCATTGCCCAAAGGGGAAGGTGGAGAGGCTCTGATATTTCAAGGGCAAAGGGAGGAGTGGATTGAACGAAGGTGAGATGGACCTGCTTGATTTACCCCTCCCTCCTCTCTCTTCCCCCACACACCTCGTGCGCAATCTGTAGTGTTGTAATTTCTACTGGATTTTTTGCATCTGTGCGCCAATCTGTATTGTTTGTTTTGATTATACAGTCAGTTTGTGCATTCAGAAGCTACAATCCAGCAAGGATTCGCAGACAGAGCATCGCAGGCGAAGGTGAAATCACCATTCCCCTGCGACCTATTGTAACACTATTTATTTTTGCTTTGTCTGCTTTGTCTGTTTTTCACCCTGTCCTTCGATTTTTGGGTGGGCGATTTTACTTCTGTTGATTCAATATAGGATTTGTACGGGGAACGATTTGGTCTTGAGGGAACATGCTCAAAGAGGTGAGATCCATCTCCTGCACCTTTTGTTTTGCATCCCATCCCATTCTGTTGCTTCGTCACATACTGCTGATGTTGCTGGTTGGTTAGCTTACATAGCGTGCCCTTCCTGATGTTGCCTACATTATTAGGATCTCGGGGTGCTTTATCGGTTAGCTTTTTTTATTTAGAGATCTTGATTTTGACAGTAGTTATCATGGGGCAGTGAGATATTATTGTTGAAGATTTTGTTTGGGATTCTCTATCCTGTCCTAGTTTTGTGTGTTATGTTGGTGGGTGTGATGGATTCGGGGGTTAACGCTGTAGATCGGATCACTGCTTCACTGGCAGCTAGAACATTAGTCTGTAGGTGTTAGTTAATCTGGATCATATTTGTTCTGGTAGCATTTTGCCGCACACGGAGATGAGATTCCATCCCCTGCTGCCGGTACCATTAGTCTGTAGGGGGTTAGTTAATTCTCCTTGCTCTTACTGTATTTTTTTTCTCAATTATTTTTTAAGGTACAGAGTGGGGGTCCTGCAAATTATTATAGTACAGTAGTTGCCTCTGTGCAGTAGTTCAGCTTTTCTGATGTGTGTTTAGGCGTGTAGCACAGTTAATACTTAAAAAAGTTGAGATACATATTACATAGTACCATAGGTGAATTCAGATACCAATCATATACATAGATTAGATTCTTTTTTGTCAGGTCATCCTTGCTTATGTTCCTGTCCTCACTATATTGGTTTTTTTTCCTTGTTTTTTGGTGACAGAAGAGGTGTGGTATTCCAAATTGCTATTGAGTCTTTTTTCTTTTGGAGGAAAAGGCCCCTGCATGTAGAGCAAGGTTCAGTCCGTGATTGGTCGAGGGAGTATCGAACACAGAGGTTTCATCTCATCCCCCTGCTACATATCTATCGGTTCTCACCAGTAGGTTCCAATCTTTTTTTCAGGCATAATGGGTTGTTTTTCCAATATTCTCAGGTCATGTTGTTTCAGGTCATCATGTTTTGATATCCATGCATATGTCAGATAGTAGTTGTATCATTTCAGTATTAAGATAGCCCCCCTCCAGTTCATATGCTACTGAAAATAGGCAATTTATAATAGACATTAGGATTAGCATTAGTTTTCCACTGAAGTCTATATTGAGCCAACGGAAATCCAGCGAGTGGCATGCGGTTTGCGGGTTGAAGTTGTCAGGGTCCCCCATCAATGGGTTTTTGCACGCCTGATGATGACTTCAGCTCTGCAAACCCTGTAAGCCCGTGGCTTCCAGGATGGATGTGGTTAAAATAGGCAATTATATTGTTATAAATAGGCAATTACATTGCTATAGGTAGGCAATTACATTGTTATAGATAGGCAATACTTGGTTTTCAGAGTACACATTTTTTCAGATTGGCAAATAATGCCCATATTGTACTTTTGTTTTGGTGGCTGTGCTTTACCCATTTTCCTGACTTTTTCTGTGTTTCCAGGTAATGATGTCATTACTGTAGTAATGTTTTTTGTTGTAGTCCCTCACTGGAATAATGTTGCAGTCATTTATGTAGTTCATCTAAGTTTTCCGAATATCTTTTTTTTTTCACCACTGAAGTCTATATTGAGCCAACGTAAATCCAGCGAGTGGCATGTGGTTTGTGGGCTGAAGTTGTTAGGGTCCCCCATCAACGGGTTTTGCACGCCTGATGATGACTTCAGCTTTGCAAACCCTGTAAGCCCCGGTTTGGTGGCTCCCAGGATGGATGTGGTTAAGATAGGCAATTATATTGCTATAGATAGGCAATCACATTGCTATAGGTAGGCAATTACATTGTTATAGATAGGCAATAATTGGTTTTCAGAGTATGCATTTTTCCTGACTTTTTCTTTATTTTCCAAGGAATGATGTCATTACTGTAGTAATGTTTTTTGCTGTAGCCCCTCACTGGAATAATGTTGCTGTCATTTATGTAGTTCATCCAAGTTTTTCCGAATATCTTTTTTTTCACCACTGAAGTCTATATTGAGCCAACGGAAATCCAGCGAGTGGCATGCGTGTTTGTGGGCTGAAGTTGTCAGGGTCCCCCCATCAACGGGTTTTGCACGCCTGATGATGACTTCAGCTTTGCAAACCCTGTAAGCCCCGGTTTGGTGGCTCCCAGGATGGATGTGGTTAAGATAGGCAAATATTTTGTTATAGATAGGAAATCATATTGTTATACATAGGTAATTATGATTCAAGTCATTAACATTATATTGATAAGCAACATTTTCCTTACTTTCTATTTTTCCACACAAGCAAGTAATGTTGTAGTAATGTTTTGCTATCACCCCCTCACTGAATAATGTTGTATTTTTCATCTTACATTTCTTGATCTCTCTCTCGAAAGCGCAAGCTGTGTTCCCAGATACAACAAGAATGCCAAGACGACCCAAGAAGCAACAAGAATGCGAACCACCACAGAAGGCGGTATGTCCTTTAATATTCTTTATAGCTTCAGAAACTATTCAGATACATCATAATATTTTTTTTTTGTTTCTGAAGTGAACCCTTTTAAACTTCCCGCGTTTGGCTGATTCAAACCCAATTCTTATTCACAGCTACGCAGGAACAGGGCAACACCTGCCTAACTTGTGAAGTTATACAAGGATTTGTCTCAAGATCAGCGAAGAATCATACAAGATATGGGTTTTGGTGGTCTGCTCAAGATTGCCTGCCACACATTGCCAGCAGAGTTTTCAAGCTGGCTCATGGCTGATTGTTTTGACGCCGAGTCATCACAACTTGCACTACCAGGAAGGGGCAGAATTGCAGTGACTGCTGAGTTTGTTCATGACATATTTGAGCTACCGATCGGAGGCGAAGAAGTGAAGTATGAGCTTGACGTGGAAGCAATCAACTATATTCATGAGAAGTACGGTCTTGATAAGGGGTGTGCACCTAGAATTGAGACCGTTCTAACAAGATTGAAGGACAACAAGGAAGCAAATGAGGATTTTCAGAGATCATTTCTAATGATTGCTGTTTCAACATTTTTGTGCCCTTCGAGTGCTCTATGCATTAGCCCTAGACTGCAAGAACGGGAAAAAATTGTGCATGTAGTATGCTGGAACAAAACTTTTCCGGATGGCATATAGGCGTTGGAAATGTGGGTTATCTTGCAAACCAAACCTGTCTATCATAGCTGCCCACTTCACCTCAAACTCTGCGGGAGTTACAGTGTGGTTCACACACTCTTTGAAATCCTCTTCCAACTCAGGGTCAGCTTCCAGCAGTGGACCAATTGTTCCAGAAAACTTGTCCATGATGTGCCATCGACAATTCCGATGGCATGTAGAAGGGAATACAAGCGCTATAGCATTCCTCATGGCACCATCCTGATCAGTGATTATGTTCAAGGGTGCTTTGCCTTTCATTGTCTCAAGGAATGTCTGAAACAATCAAATGTAACTAGGGGTCTTTTCATCTCTTAGGAAGGCACACCCCAATTGGAAAGATTGCCCGTGACGGTTGATTCCAATGAAGGGAGTAAAGGGCATATCATACATATTCGTCATGCATGTGGCATCAAAAGACACACAGTCATGGTTTGCTTCGATGTACGCATGTCTAGCTGCACTATCAGCCCAGAACAGACACTCAACCCTGTGCTCAGCATCTAACTTGAATTTGTGGAAGAATTCAGGATCTTCCTGTTCCAAATACCTAAATCTGTCCAATGTCTCTTGCATGTCCTTATACTTTTCTGTCTTTCTAATGGTAGAGCGAAAGTTGCCCACATCCTTTCCCTTGAACTAGCTGTGCAGATCCGTAGAACTCGTTCATAAGCTGCATTGTGCGCCCTGTTGTCAAGTTGCACCCATGCAACAATACAATGAAGTCTTTTTCTTGCTTTGGAATTCCTTTGTGAGACCTTAGGAACTTTTTCAGCGAAGGTTTGACAACAAGATCATGGTTGTGGTCAGGTATGAAGTAGACTACATGCCACCTCTCACCAATGAGCTTAACAACCATCCTGGCCTTGCAACCAGTGTACTGCATTTTTTCCCTCTTCCTCTTCTTGCCCCCATCAAGCTTTTTATTCTTCTCTGTTTCTTCATCATTGGTTTCAGCAACACCAATGTTTTCATGATCACTATACAAACCATCAGAGTTGCCTTCATCACACGATGACTCAACAGCTGGTTCTTCTACTTTTCCTCTCCTACCATGCCCTTCCTTGTTACACACAAACTGAACTTTTCGCTGCTCCCTTGTCACAGCTGTCAGGCGGCTTGTGTTTGTCCGGATTGAAAAACCAATCCTCTTTGCATAGGCATTGTAGAATTCACGTGCTTCTTTTTTGGAGGCAAATGACTGACCATTGTATGGTACAAGAGGTGTAGACCAAACCTCATCTGCATCTACATCATGGAGATTATCATCATCAGCAACTACAAACTGTGTTGCTTCACCAGCTCCTATACTGTTCTCATGAGTATCTTGGTTAGCATGTCTCGAGTCATGTTCTGTTTCTTCCAAATTTGCCTGCTCAAGCGATAGTCTGAGCTCTGAAATAGTGGGCACATCTACGTTGGGGGGAACTGGCTGGGTGCAAAATGATGGATTCAACATATATGATTCTCCATTGACTTCATTGTTGTCATCTAGGAAGTCAAAATCAAATTCTGGTGGGAGCTGATTCAAATCCATGATGATTGAATACCTGTTTATAGAAAAAAATTAGGCAATTTTGCAGTCACAATTAGGCAAAACACATCAACTCAGTAGGCAATTTAATTCATGTTTTATCAGTATATACTAAATTATGTACTTTGAAATCAGAGAGCTTCACATGGGCACTTTTTTTTTCTCATTTTGCTTGTTGGAATGAAAGCATGCTGCAGTTGATTTGACTAAACAATATTTTTTCATGTGAACTGAAATAAATCTTTTTTGGTTGATGGTTTTCCTTTTTTGATTGCCTCTGTATTTAGGCAAATATGACTTGACCAATTAGGCAATTTGGCAGTCACAATCAGGCAAAACACAGCAATTCAGTAGGCAAATTAAGACATGTTTACAGTTCACTATAACAGCTACATAATCATCTGTCTAATCTTTTCCTCTTTGTTGCCATGACAGGCAACCAAAGATGTTCAGAGAAGCAGCAGAAGGCAAAGCAGTGAGAAGCAGTTTGTATAGTTTAGCCTAGGATGTTTATATGATGACTCAGTGCAGATAACAAGCAGGGAGAAGTAAAGTCATATCTCCATAGACGTAGCAGTAAATCTCAATGCCTTGGTGCTATGCACAGCCAGCTAATTCGTGCAGAAAAAATTGAATCAGGAACATGTTTCATGAAGCAGTTTAGCTGTATTTCAGTTTGTTCTAGGGTGCAGATAACATCCAGGGAGAGCACTAAAACTAGTCCAGGGAACATGGTGAAACCAAGATCTGTGTGGTTCTAGGAACCCTATATCAGCTCTTTGTGTGCAAATTATTGACAAAAAGATAGGAGGTCTGTTATGTGTACCTTCTGCCTTCTCTATTTTTCCCTTTGGTTTTTAATCTGCCTGCATCCGTCGCCCAAGCAGTTCCCTCCTCTCGTCGCTCCTTGGCTGGAGCGCAGGAACTGGAGGTGGCGGCGTATTTTTTCTGTTGCTTTTTCCTGCTTGTGGCGGCGGATCCGGTTTGATGGGTGAAGGGGGTAGGTTTTCTGAGCGTCGTGCTTCGGCGCGTGGGCTGTCTTCGCGCAAATATTGCTAGCTGGCCCACTGGTAGCAGCAAGTTGCATTGCTAGCTAGCCCACCGATGACCGCAGGTTGGTTTTGTTCAAAAAAAGTGTGTGCGCGCGGCGGGCTTAACGCACGGCCGGCCGTGCATTAGCCAAGTCCTAAAATATAGTAATCAGAATCTAATTGCGAGAAAGCTTTCAGCACTGTATATTTATATTTACTAGCAAATGTGCCCGTGCGTTGATACGGAATAATACCGTATAGATATATTTTTTATTAAATTTGTTACCATTTAAGTTGCAGTTAATCGAGAGGATTCACTGTTTTTGACAATGCATTTTAGAACAAAAGAAAGTGGAAATCTTGGAGACCACAAGGCCACAATCAACTCACCCCACCTCAGCTGACACACCTCTTTGCATGGGGCATAGCCGAATAACCTAAGCCTGAGCTCTTGTTTCATGTGAGGACCCCGTAGTTCCTGCTACTGAATCAATATAAAAAATCCAGTGATCTATGGCTTAGGACAAAATAGTGTGAAGCCCAAGAACCTAATTCATTTTGATATGAATTAGGGATCATGGTGTCGATGACAGCATTAGTGCATCATACATGACTTAGGAAAACAGTAGAATAATAAAACATCTTCTTTTTGAAAAGAATTGCGGCACCACAAAACTATCACCACGCCTCATCTGCGTATACCAATATGGCAATATCAACTATTTTTGTATATTCATGAATCATCATGGTGTGCCTGCTTGTATCTAATGAACTTGGCTCTCAAAGTTCAGGAATTATTTTTTTCCCTAATTCATTGGTTTTGCTTGGAACCAATAGAAAGCGCAATGTTTTCTCAAACAACACCGAAGAGCTGATTCGTTTAAAAAAACACCGAAGAGCTGCATGTTAGAAAGAGCAATGTTTGATCAATGATCAGAATGCCTTGAACTTTCGGCAAATCAGGTAGCAAGAATTAGCTGCCATTATACACATGGCTCAACAGCAACTTCTGCACATCACAGTGACAAACTCAGTTGTACTCTGCCTGAGCTAAACAGGGCATAAAACAAGCCAGATGATTGAATTATAAACAACTTACCAAAGAGCTTTTGTTTAACTTAAGCCTAAAGGCGAATGTTGCTGTAGGATATCAAACAAACTAATCTGTTGTCTGACGCTCAGCTGTCGTTTATGGCAAATCGAGAAGGATCAAAACCAGAAGCAACTCAATTCAAGAACCTGCCCTGTAGTCACTCTGCTAGTCGGCACTGAACCAAAATTTCAGTTCAGCTCGAGCGGCGACCTGACGACCTGCTACTGTATTCATGTATTGTTGTTGCCGGCTGGACGCGAGGGCTTCTGGAGGAGAACGACATCGATGCCCAAAACCAAGACAATCAGATCAGAACGCGGAGCTGGGCGGCATAGAAACTGGCACCGTCATCTGGCTGTAGTGTTGTTCTCACTTCTCTCCTCTTCGATTGTGGCAGAGATCGTCAATGAGCCGCATAGAATTGTCGCCAGCAGAGGCAAATGCAAGACTGCATGCCGCCGTGATGGACGGGCAGATGGAGGTATAGCAGAGTAGGACGTTGTGTTCCTGTTTGTTCCAGCACAGCTGCGGACATCGGTGGCGGCGGCACGCCGGCATGGTGCGTAAGCGTAGGAAGGCTGGGCGGAGACGCCATTCGATGCATGCGCGAGCCGAGATGGGCGCGGGGAAGGAGGGGAAGCCATGGGTGCCATGACACTGCACCAGAATAAATGCGGGTCAGCGGGTGGTGGCGGTTGTTCGGAACCACGGGTCACGGGAGCCGCAAAGAGACGAGCGGACGACGAGGTCGTGAGATAAGGGGAAAAGGACTACAGGTTGATTTCGAAAACTTTAAGGGTTTTTTTAAAAAGCTTTACTATAGGTGGGTTAATTAACAAAAATATTAGGGTTTTTTTGCAAAATTATGACGTACCGCAGAAACAATCCTTGCTTTATAATTAGTTAGAGATCTGCAATGTTGTCAAACGAGATAGGAATATTTGCATATATAGAGAGACTTTTTTTTTAACCCAATACATAGAGAGACCTTGGTGTGCCAATGCTGGAACCTTTCCTTTTCGTCCGGAAAGGAATAACTGAATCCTTCATTACAAAGGTAGCTAATTTTCAGTAAATATATTTTTATTAACTAAATATTAACTATCCAATTAGCTTGTCCAATCCAGCAAGAAATATATTAGTTAGAAATATAGGAATATACGATTCCTCTAGAATTTCTTTGAAAATCTCCCATTCCTTCCAAATTAACAAAGATCACAATCACGATGAACCAAACTTATATGTGAATATGGAATGATTACGAGCCGTCGTTATTGTAGGTAGCATTAGGATCAGGAGTCTGAATGTCTACAAATACGTACACGCCGACCATATAAATATACGATGTACTCCATATCGCCGTCAACATTGTTTCCATCACGTATAGCAGCATGGAGGAGGAGGCGAGGCTCAGCAAGAAGCCGCGGGGCGATGCCAGCTCGGGCCTCACAGCGTTCGCTCTCCGCACGGCGAAGCAACTCTCCAAGGCCGCCGCCGACGGTGACGGCAAGAACAAGAACCTCGTGTTCTCGCCGCTGTCCATCTATGCCGCCCTGGCCCTTGTGGCAGCTGGGGCGCGTGGCGCCACCCTTGACGAGCTCCTCGCCCTGCTCGGCGCGCCGTCGCGCCATGAGCTCGCCGAGTTCGCCGGCGACGTGGTGGAGCGCGCCCTCGCTGACCTGTCCGGGTCAGGCGGTCCTCTCGTCGCCTTCGCGTGCGGCGTATGGCACAACAAGGAGGCGGAGCTCAAGCCGGCTTACCGCAAGGTCGCCGTCGAGACCTACAAGGCCGAGACACGCGCTGCCGATTTCCTGAATAAGGTAAGTTCTTCACTCGTATACAAGATCCCTTTACATGCACCGTCGGTTATATCAAACATGTCACCATGACTAATCTATCTGCTTCTGTGAATTCTTGCAGCCAGAGGACACTACCAGAATCCTTCACATCCGCCCGCCTCCTCCGCCTCGGCCATTTTTGGACCCGGTGCTGATGGGGCTTCAGCACCGGGTCCAACGGCTAGGAGCGGGGGCGGCGCGGAGGTGCGTCCGGGCGGACACATTAGCACCGGGTCGTGGAAAGACCCGGTGCTAATGTTCACCCTTTAGCACCGGGTGCAGCCACGACCCGGTGCTAATGTGCCCGAGGCCTTTAGCACCGGGTCGTGGCTGCACCCGGTGCTAAAGGGGGCGCATTAGCACCGCGTCTTGCTATGACCCGGTGCTAATGTCTTCGCCCTGACACATCTTCGCGCCGCCCCCGCTCCTAGCCGTTGGACCCGGTGCTGAAGCCCCATCAGCACCGGGTCCAAAAATGGCCGAGGCGGAGGAGGCGGGCGGATGTGAAGCATTCTGATAGTGGCGGTTGCGCACGACTAGGTTGCCGGAGTTGAGGAGCCTGGCCTCGACGGGGAAGGTGCTTGTGGAGTTGGACGACCACGCGACCTCGCCGGAGCCGCCGGCTTGGAGGACAAGGCTCCCCGTGTCGCTGACCACCAGCACGCCGGAGTTGTCGCTGATTGGGTGGTCGCGGTTGGCCACCCAGCAGACGGCGTCGCGGGACACGGTGAACCAGATGCCGAGGTACCTCTTGGTTGACACCCCGGGGGAGAAGAAGCCCATGGTGAATACGCCGTCGGCCGAGACGAGCGTGTCGTTGTCGGTGATGTTCCGGCCGTTGCTGAACGTGTCGGTAACATTTCCGGCGGCGAAGGCTCTGTGGGAAAGTAGCAAGAGCGAGAGAAGAAGATTCAGAAGGTGGATGAGGGTTGCTTCCATGGTCTCTTGCATGCATGGGCGTCGAGATGGATGTACATGCTTGTAGCGCAAAAAACTTCGCGTGAAAAGCATTTTAACTCAAGTGGAGAACCATGCTAAGCTAACGTTGACCCTTTATTTCCTTTATTATTTTTTTTCTTAATGCATGGTACTGGAAATAATGCAAGTCAATTGCCTGCTTGCAGCCCATGCTTGTTTTTCTAGAAACCAGGGATGACCCCAGATTTGGAACAGCGAAACCACGTAACCAGTATCTGACTACACAGAGTTCACCCCTGTTTGAATTACATTCTCTGTTTCTATTCTGTGTGCTCGTTTAAAGAACATATAGCAGATCGATGGTTGAGGTATTGAAATCGATAGATGGAGGTCATCTTTTTGTTTGATTCCCATTTTTTATCAACTTGCTCGGCATGGTTTCTCACTGCTGAGAAGATGTTTTTTTTTTGAGCCCAGCTGAGGTTAGGAAGACCCCATCTGAATAGATTACTCAAATGAAGTAGTCACCTGTTACAGAATTGCTCAGAGTCAGAGCCGAGCAGGGAAGAGAGGGATATGTCTAAAACCAGGAGGGGGATATGCTCAGAACATGTTGAGTCAGAAAAACTGAGAACAGGCCGGTGTTGGTCAACAGGTGTTGCCCGGCACGAAGAAAACCCATCAACTCAACAA
>OAMR01000462.1:379731-399854 GCA_900205405.1 Echinochloa crus-galli | reverse complement strand
GTAGTGCCCACGTGAATGTCTCCCAAACAAACATTCACGTCGAGCCTTCCTCGATCGATCTATATGTCTGGATCGCCCTGTTCGATTTATAGGCCGGGTTAGGTTAGCTAGGGTCTCTTGATCGGCACCGTCTGTCTTCCAACAAGAACACACCACCTCCCTAGCTAGCTCATATCCTCTCCCTCTCGTGCATGCAAAGCTCTCGGTAATTATTGTGTTTGGACTCTTTCTCTCACAATCTGCTCGAAGTTTGCGTAAAGAAATGGCGCCAAGGAATCGTGTCAGACCTTGGTCAAATTGCATGCAGCATTGGCGACGTACGTGAGCATCTCACCATGACATGCTAAACAATGTCAGCTAGTATGAATATAGAGTCGGCCGAATACGCATTAGAATACACGTATTAGAATATATACGTATATAGACGTGCACGCATGGCTACTGAAAAAAGCAAAAAAAAAAGAAATCCGGGGTCTTTAGCACCGGTTTCAGGCAGCAACCGGTGCTAAAGGCAGGCCCTTTAGCACCGGTTATTCGACCCGGTGCTAAAGGGGTACCCCTTTAGCCTCGGATTAGTTGCACCGGGTGGGAAACCCGGTGCTAAAGGGCTTTCCCACCCGGTGCAGATGTCGATCATTCTGGTAGTGGGAGGCAATCATTGAGACCAACAGCTGGGTCTCGGAAGCCACCAAGGGTCTCATCACCTCGATCCTCCCCGATGGCTCCGTGCACTCGTTGACCGGCCTCGTGCTCGCCAACGCCATCTACTTCAAGGGAAAGTGGTCCCTGCCCTTCTCCAAGAAGCGGACCAAGACCAGGCAGTTCCAACGCCTCGACGGCAGCCATGTGGGCGCGCCGTTCATGAACAGCAAGTCCTATCATGCCATCAGGGATTGCGACGGGTTCAAGGTGCTCAAGCTGGCGTA
The DNA here is from genome assembly GCA_900205405.1 of Echinochloa crus-galli. Lineage (NCBI taxonomy): Eukaryota > Viridiplantae > Streptophyta > Magnoliopsida > Poales > Poaceae > Echinochloa > Echinochloa crus-galli. Next base: position 398,928 of record OAMR01000462.1, on the reverse strand, counting down.
CCTACCGTACCAGATACCGAGATGGGACGACAAGTATCGCCGCCGTAGCGGTGAGCAGCAAGTGTCAGATGACCAAATGCCCCGGTTCTCGATTTGCGTCTTCCTCCCGGACGACCACGACGGCCTGCCAAGCCTCGTCGACAGGATGGCGGCGGCCTCCGGCGCGAGCTTCCTGTGGGACAACCTGCCGGAGCAGCGCGTCGAGGTCCGCGAGTTCTGGCTGCCCAAGTTCAAGCTCTCCTTCTCCAGCGAAATGGATGGCGTGCTCAAGGCAATGGGGGTGGATGCCGTCTTCGACGAAGAGAAGGTGGATTTGCATGACATGCTGGAGGACAAGGAGAACAAGGACGCCGTGTCCCTGGTGCTGGAGCAAGTCTTCCACAAGGCCGTCATCGAAGTGGACGAGGAGGGCACAGAAGCAGCGGCCAGTAGCGTTGGCTCCTCAAGACAATTGCAGTGTGCTCGGCGCTCTGTTGATTTTGTTGCCGACCATCCGTTTGCATTCTTTGTGGTGGAGGAGGCGTCAAAGTCGGTTGTCTTCATGGGGCATGTCCTCGACCCGACAGCGGGCGACGAGAGTTAGCTTTGAATAAGCTAGGATGGCCTAGTATCTAGTTTTGGTTTCTGGTTTTGGGTTGTTAAATGTCCTAGCTAGTATTATATTATCTCTAACGGTAGTAAAAGAGCCATGGGAACAAGTCAATGGAAGACACAATAAAGGCCTTATTGCTTGCGTGCATTTCTCCATCGATTCATTGTTAAAGTATTTTGAGTTTCATTGGTCATAAATTGCCCACGGCATGATCGTTGGATCGGACAAAGTGGAAAACCTTTGTACTCCATCGCCACTTCTTTATTTTCATCATCCGGTGAACGATTACAGTATTGTGGACTTGTTTGGAATTAGCCCTAACTTTTCACGCCTTGCAACGATTACAGTATTATCTATTCCTAACACTGAACATCGGCAATACTCCCTCCGGTTTGGTAAAAGAAGTCGTTTTGGACAAGTTTGAGTTAAACATCGGGAATATAAATTATGAATAACATTTAAGTCGTTGAGTTTGAAAATATGAAAATTATATAAATAGATTGATCTTGAAAAGTAATTTCATAAAAGTATACATATATAACTTTTCAATAAATATTTTTATAGAAAAAAGAGGTCAACGTTATGCTTTGATGACCGTGTCTGTCCTAAACGACTTCCTTTACCAAACCGGAGGAAGTACTACGTTTATTGGCAGCTATGATGTGGCACACAAACATGAAAGAATAATGGATTTGTAATCATCGCCGATGGAAAGAACTTCAATTGATGAGAAAAACCTAGAAGCGTAGCCTGCTGTTTGTATAGATCTTGACCTGCACGTACCTTCAGAATTCCTTTTATTAAAATCTTCCACTCCAAACAAGGCCTGAAGTCACAATGGAACCAAACGGCCAAACCTTTCCATGCATATACCACACGACCACCAGGTAATGATAGAAATAATCGGCTATATACACAATTAATGATAATGCCACACACGCAATGCAGACTACTGTACGTATACACAATTGATTAAACTAACAAACCCACGAATGAAGTATATATGCAGGTGTTCGTGCGATGAGCTAGCCTTGGATGTATGTCTACTTGGCGAGCTTGAAGCCGGAGATGAGGGCGGACAGCGCGAGGCAGACGAAGGTGAGGAAGGCCATGCTGATGGACGCCGCCGATGAGTCGGTGAACCCGTGGTCGTTGACCTTTCCATAAAGAACGTTGTCCTCGAGCTCACGCTTAAGGTCACGCATGCGGTTGGTGATTGGGATCGCGGCCGACAGCGCCGACATCATCAGGTAGGCGGTAACCTGGAGAAACGAGGAGAATATTATTGTTCAGATCAGGTCAGAATACATGTAAGGGGGTGTTTAGTTCCTGGAAAAAGGGTAAAAAGTGAAGTAAAAAAGTCACATCGGATACTGTAGCACTTTTCGTTTGTTTGTGGTAAACATTGTCCTACCATGACCAAATTAGGCTTAAAAGATTCGTCTCGTCATGTACATCAAAACCATGTAACTAGTTTTTTTTTATTTACCCACGTTTAGTACTACATGCATGAGGAGAGAGATTTGATGTGATAGGTGAATAGTGAAGTTTGGAGAGAGAATTTTTAGAAATTTGATGATGTGACCGGGAACTAAACAGGGTCAAGAAAATGAAAACTAAAAGGCTGGATTCCTGTTCCATAAGAACAGTGTTCAGCCAATGTAGTGGCTTCCAGGTTTAGATTATAAAAATTCAATGCGCCTCTCTGTCTCTGCACTAGGAAAAGAAAATCCTGGGCATCAAGTTCATGTTTCCTAACACCGATACGTCGCTGTCAGTCCATCTGACCTGGAACATTCCAATCGCCCAACATTGAGAAAAGGAATTTAAATTTGGAGTGTTCCAACGGTTGATGCATTCCTATATATGATGGTTGATGCATTCCTATGATGGTACCTGTGAACGGTCTATGCAGTAATTCTATCAACGGCTGCAAGTTCCGTGTGGACCTGTGAAAGAGTGCTATCACAAGCAGCTGTCCAAACGACGTGCTATGCACTACAGAACTTTTTCAGAGCTTAGAGACCGATCTGTACGCTGTTGGTGATGCAGGATTTTAGAATACAAAAATGTTTGACCGCAGCTTCAAGTACCTTTCACGTTCCGTATGGTGTTGGTGATGCAGGATTTTAGAATAAAAAAATGTCTGACCGCAGCTTCAAGTACCTTTCACATTACGTATGGTGCAAGAAGTCATTATTCTGGTTTATGCGCCTTTGTTAAATTCTTGAATGATCAAAAGGAGAACAAATCAAAAGGCAATGGCTCAATTCAATCTCTAATCTAAATAGAAATACAAAGATTGCATGTCATCCCCATTCAGCTACCAGGTTCGGAGTGTCTATGCAAGCCAATGGCCTTCAGCTGAAGCCTCTCTGAAGTATAATCGGTATCATGTTAGGGTTACAAATTTTCAATAACTAGGTGATACCCCGCGCGATGCTGCGAATTTTTTTATATAAAATTTTAAGGTCAAATGCAAATTTGAAAATGGAAACTCAAAGGTGATTATTACATTGCAATACTTTTTTACGAACGATATTATACATGATTTTAAGGTGAAATTAAAAAGTACAAACACTAATAAAGTGATTGAATGGCAACATTATCTTGCAAACGACGTTATACATGAAAACATGTTCATTCTGTTGAGAGAAAATAACTCTTAAATGATTGATCTATCATGTTTCTTCTTAATGAAATACGTGCTAAGGCACGTTCGTGAAATTGATCTATCATGTATTTATACTATGGGAATTTTGTAGAATTGTACTTGCAAAGACTTATAAATTGCACATATGGATGTTATTAGTCACAGAAAATCGATTGAAACCATAAATAGATGATCCTAGTGGATGGTGACGTGGCACCTAATAATGTAGTGGGTTTCTATATGACGTGGATAGTTTGCATATGTTGAAAGAATTAGAATTAATAACTTTTAGTAGGGTGCATCTATACAGGTTATATAGATTCGAGTTGAACCGTTTCTATATATATCCTGCAATAGTTATTTGCCTTTAATTAAAAAAAACTGCTTCCTCTGCATCATAGAGGTACTAACACGATATGAATGCAATTAAGTTGCGGACTTCTGAATCACGTCGCAGCAGCTTGAGCAATAATCAGTCGAGTACCGAAGTAGTAGCCTAAAATGTTTTGGAATTGCAGCGCATGTGACGCCTGTCGAAATCATTGTTGGCGCAACCCGTAGCCCCAGCCCAAACGGTTGGGGTGCGATGCATCATCATCACAAGCTGCTCGTGACATCCTTGCTAGCGATGCAGGACTTGTTTGGAAAACCAGAATTTCCACCGCAGTGGCTTTGTGCCTACGGTGCAAGGAACCCGTGATTGTGTTGAAATCCGCAATGGGGCTTGGCAATGCGGTCCAAGTTCGATGCGAAACGAAGCCCGAGTAGGACGCGATCTCGATCAGAGGCGAATGGCACACGATGGGAAACGGGAATCGCCGTAGCAGGATTCAAATGAGGATGACCTGGTCACCGGCGAAGTCGACGAGGAGGCCGGCCTTGGGCTGCAGCAGGTCCTGGCCGCCGGAGAGGCGGACGCCCTGCCGGAGCAGCTGCAGCGTCGTGTAGACGAAGGCCAGGACCCCGACGGCCACAACGTACCTGGCAGGCAATACGGACGTACGGGCACACGCACGGTTTCGTCAGACGTACGTACGGGCGGCGGCCTGACGTACTAGGCAACGGAAGGGATCGAGGGGGGATCCTCACTCACCTGTACTCCTTGTAGAGGTCGAAGTCGATCTCCATCAAGTGGCCGTGCTTGTTGCTGGCCATGACGACGAACGCGAGCAGGGAGAACACCCATGCCGCGGCGCGCAGCGCGGACACCGACCGGTCCAGGAGGTCCTGCGAACGCCACCGACCGGTCCAGGTGCTCCTCCCGGCCGCGGCGTCGCCGCCCTCGGCAGGGGCGACGGCGGGGGCGCCCTTCTCGACGTCGGCCATGGCGGCTGCTCTGCTCTGCTCTGTGCCGGCAGGCCCGCCCTGGGAAGGAAATGGAATTGGCTCGGGCTCGGTGGCTGCCTGGATATATGCATGGGTTCGTTGGTTATATATACTTCGCGCGGGTCGCGCAACGGCGCAAGCCACCGGTTAGGTTATCAGAATCTCTTCTCGTTATTATACAGCTAGGCGAGGCCAAGTCCGCTGCGCGGCGCCAGGTCATGGCGTGACGAGAGAGGGAGAGATACGCGCGCCGTGGAAAACTTGCGCGGTTGACGAGATCTCGACATTTCGATTATTTTCAGTTTGCTCACTGGAATAATAGAACCTACCTATGGGCGGCTGCTGATATCGGGTGAACCTCAGCACTATGAAACAGAAAACAGCAGGCTTTGAGCAACTCCAGCGAAAATTTCTACTCACGTCTCTACTCCAGCTTTGACCCGGCCACCATCGTCCGTGCTATGCTTTAAAAGAACTCCCTCGCCGGCCGCCGCACCCGCCCACTTTGAAGAGGGTTATAAACATCCGACGGCTACAATTAATCATATAGGTAGTATATATATATGACTAGTATAGGTAGTAGAAGGATATTATTGATAAAAAAACATAAATGTCATCATTATTATATATTTTTATACTAGCAAAAAGTTATAATATTATTAGGACTCGAAAGATCAAAATAATTACTAAATTATCCTTAAAAATTGACGGCTACATCTTCACTATACTAGTATACTACTAATATTAGGTACTACTATGGAGCACAGTAAAAAAGCTCGAGCTCGAATGGATCTAGGATCATCTACCTCGCCATGATCATCGGTGCCGTCCGATCGGACCCGGCCAAGATGGGTTGTGTGGTTCTGAGGCCAGCTACTAAGAGCTCGACCAAGTTGCAACGGATTCCCCTTGCTTCATCTCTCCCGTGGCCCCGCACGGAGCTCGGTGGCAAGCCTCTCTACACGACGGCCGCCACACACGCTAGCCAGACGAGAGCAGAGACGCTGGGCTGCGAGGAGCCATGTCGTGTGGAAAAGAGGAAGTTGGGCGGAAGCGGAGGCTCCGGCACCAAGCCAGGTCGGATGGGAGTAGAAACACCGTCTATGATGCCGATGGGTGGATAAGAGAAAGGGTGAAGAAAGGAAGGAAACAAAGAGAAATAATAAAAGAATAGAATGAGAGGTTGGTAAGTGGAACGGATTCATAAGAAAAGTAAACGTTGTTGCTGAAATGGTGGATAATATTTTTCAGTTCTCTGAATATCTCTCATATCAGAAATTCAGAGAATCACACAAACGGATTGCTTGGTCAGCAGGACCAGGTCACCGGAGTGCTTGTGATTTTCTTGCACCAGTTAATTTCAAGGCCTGATTTGAACCGGTTCATTACAAGTAACTACCGGAACCATTCCCAGATATAAAGTAATAGAATGCAAGGCAACAGCAAGGCAATTGAAATAGTATGTGCTTAGGATATGTCCTATGGTATGTGTTTAGGATATAAGAGTGGCACTTCTTTTAGTTTTCTGAAAATATATACAGCAAGGCAACATCAAGCAGCAGCCAGCAGCTTTTTCTGTTGGTTCTGCGATGAATGTCTCTTTTAAGCAACTCCAGTAGAGTCTTTCAAATTGAGGCCTTCAAAACTCATTTACAGGTCCATCTCTAAAAAATAGAGGCTCAAAATAAACACATAACTCTAATGGGCATGTGAACTTGGGCCTCTGTTTCTCCGTGAGCCCACCTGTCAGCCGCATCTGCCTCCCTCTCCTCGCGCCGCCGCTGCGCATACGCCTGCGCGCCGCCGCCGCCGCCTGCCCCTTCGCGCCGCCGCTGCAGGAAGGCTTCATCTCCACCCGCGCCGGCTTCGCCGCGTCCTGCCCGACCCTGCGCCTCCGGCAGAGGCCGTCCCTGATCGTCGCGGCCGCCGTCCAGGCGGAGCACCAACCGGCCGTGGCCGCGGCGCCCGTGGGCCCGCCTGCCGCTGCCATCACCGCCTCGTGCCCGCCCCCGCCGATCTGATCGACCCCGCCGAAGGGTTCCACCGCAAGCCCACAGCCTGATTGGTGGCTCGTTCGTCTGCAGCTTCGTGAGGCGTGGTTCTTGGCGAGCGCTGCCTGCCAGTCGTGGCCTGTGGTAATCTTGTTGAGTTTTTTCAGTGCTATAACTATGTGATCTCGGATAGAATTGTTGGAATTGGGATGCGCTGCTTGTTTGAACGTAGAAGCAGTAGTTATAAGAGTTGAGAGCAGGACAAGGATTGCGATTACTTGATGCACTCTGTACCCGTTTTCATGGCTTGTGATTACAGTCCCTTTGCCATTCGGTGTTGATGACTACTACGGTGCCTGTAGCTGTGTGCCTGTCACTAACCTGTTTGAGAAATGGTTGAACGCATAATAAATTGACAAGTTTTTAAATCAATTTTGGGTACATTTGATGTGTGATCTGCATGATTGTATTAGCATCTGCTGTGTAGCAGTTGGGATAGGACCAGAATTGAGAATGGTGATTGCTGGGTGCACAGATGGCTTGTGAGTTGTGACAATGCAGAATTCTCTGGTGTTGAGATATTTGTTATCTGAATATAAATCCCTCTGCAGTCTGTTGTTCAAGGGAGATATCTTGTAAGCAGAAGCAGGCGGATTCCCTGTGGTGCCGAATGCCATATCACCGTATGTGCGAGTTTTCGGCAGTGCAAGCTGAGGATCTTGCCGAATCGGTTGCCCGTTTATATCTTTAGCACCAGAACCTCCAGTTCTGTCTCTTATACACATCTAGATGTGTATAAGAGACAGATCCTATAGAATTAAGTTGCTCAATTCATCTCCATATTACGCTCAGGCTAATGGACAAGCCGAGTCAAGTAATAAAACTTTGATTAAATTGATCAAGAAAAAGATAGCAGAAAAACCTAGAAGATGGCATGGAGTTTTATCCGAAGCATTATGGGCTCATCGTATATCTAGACATGGTGCTACTAAAGTTACTCCTTTTGAGCTTGTTTATGGTCAAGAGGCCGTTTTACCTGTTGAGGTGAATCTGGACGCCTATAGATTGGCTAGGCAAAATGATCTTGATGCTGTTGATTACCACAATTTGATGTTGGATAATATTGATGAGGTAACCGACAAAAGATTGAAGGCTTTAAAGGAGATTGAGAGAGATAAGCTTCGGGTTGCTAGAGCTTACAACAAGAAAGTGCGAGGAAAATATTTTCAAGTTGATGAGCTTGTTTGGAAGACGATCTTGCCTATTGGATCAAAAAGCAACAAGTTTGGTAAATGGTCACCAAGTTGGGAAGGGCCTTATAGAGTTGTCAAAGTCATCTTTGGGAATTCTTACATGTTGGAGACACTGAAGGGAGATCCTTTGCCTAAAGCTATCAACGGGAGATATCTGAAGAAATTCTATCCAAGTGTTTGGCAAGATGCGTAAAGATCAATGGCCGATATATTATTGAATATCGTCCTTAGTATAAATTTTTAGCTCCTGAGTTGTATTTACTTGCTTTTTAGTTCTCAAGTTCACTAAAAACGCAGGGGGGCATGTGTTGACACTCAAATTGGGCCGAAGGCCAAACCGGTCTGACCGGTTTGCCAAACCGGTCAGACCGGTTTCGTTCTGTAATTCGAGTAGGATTAGGATTTCGAGTTTAATCCCATATTGTAACCTATTCGAAAGGGGTAAGACTTCCCCGGCCTATAAATATAAAGGCTAGATGGCCGATTGAGGTATTCCCAATCGAATCAAACACTTTTATCTTTACTTTTGTGTATCTCTCAAACCCTAATCTTTTCCAACCCCCATATTCTGTTCTTTGCTCGTCTCTACGGCGTTCAAGGACGTTCTAGGTGGCCTGCCGACCCTAGAGCAACCCTCTATACTTTGATGGATCGGTTTGCAATGATGGGCAAGGAATTGGTGCTGTTTTGATTTCTCCAAGTGGCGCCGTTTTTGAGTTTTCAAACCGATTGGAAGAAAAGCGAACCAATAATCAAGTTGAATATGAAGCTCTTCTATTTGGATTGGAATTTTTGCAAGACATGGGAGTAAAACATGTTGAAGCTTTTGGTGATTCGCTCCTGGTGGTGCATCAAGTATCAAAGGTATGCCAATGTTATAATGGTTCATTAAATGCATATCTTGATAGATGTCTCGGTATCATTGCTTCTTTTGATGAATTTACTATAAGACATATTCCGAGAGAAGATAATGGTAAAGCAAATACTCTGGCTCAGAAAGCATCTGGTTATGTGGTTGCAAAGAAATATTTCTATCTCCAAAAACCGATGCGAACCAAAGCCGAGGTTCTGGTTCTGGACGAACCGGTCACACCGGTTTCAGAAACCGGTCAGACCGGTTGTATTGCCAGAACCGGTCTATAGATATTGGTGATGGTACTATTCCTAGGCCTACTTTTATAAACAAGAATTTATCGGCTACGTTTAAAGCCGAATTAATAAATTTGTTGAAAGAGTATGTCGATTGTTTTGCTTGGGAGTACCGTGAGATGCCTGGTTTAAGTCGTGACTTAGTTGAGCATCGTTTACCAATTGATAATGATTCTGATAGTTCGGACGATGATAAAGAAATTTATGCTGCTGAATTTGTTTGGTCATCAAAAAGTAAACCTGGTTCTTGTCCTTCATTGAAGCCGATTCAGAAAAATCGGCAAGAAAAATTTACTTTTGATGCAGCCAAATGTGATCGTGTTTTTGATGAATTGCTTAAGAATGGCTTTGTTAAACTTTCTCATGCAATTCCACCAGCCGATCAATTGAAAAATCGTGCATATTGTAAATGGCATAATTCCTTTTCTCGATTGAGGTATTCCCAATCGAATCAAACACTTTTATCTTTACTTTTGTGTATCTCTCAAACCCTAATCTTTTCCGACCCCCATATTCTGTTCTTTGCTCGTCTCTACGGCGTTCAAGGACGTTCTAGGTGGCCTGCCGACCCTAGAGCAACCCTAGATTAGCTCGAGCTCCGACGGGGTCCCTCCCGAGTTTGGGTTTCTAGGTCATCACGATCCCCCGGCCAAAAGCGGTCAGACCGGTTCTTCAGACCGGTCAGACCGGTTTGCCCCGGGTGGTCAGGAGTTGGCCGTTGTGACGGCCGTGCTGCGCGTTCGATCGATCTCGAGTGTGTTGGCGCGTTTTCGTGTCAACAGAACCCACCCATGGATCGAGATCTAAACTGTGTCGAGCATGACTCCTGATAAGATTGCGTCACCAAGGGCTCAGGAGATGGGATTACTGGTGTAGAGTAGTAGGTGAACTGAGGAGGCGAGCTATGAACTTGCAGATCTACATGGCCAAGATGTGGAGGAATCTGGCGGCGGGGGCACCGGGGAAGGGGAGAGGGGCTCTAGGGTTGTCATTTGTGTGGGGGTGGGGGAGGGTATATATAGATGTAGCATTAAGAAATGTGTGGAGGGTCGGATGTTTCGCTAGCTCTAGTGTTCATTTGGTTGTGGCCTTTCATGTCTAACTACTGGATTATCATACCATTCTATACTCATTTGGAATTGTGAAACCAATATTGTTTTCGTTAGGCCCATTTGTGTGGGTGATGTATGGATCTGCTGCTCAATGACTTCCACGAGAATCATGGGGAAGCGGCACCGTGAGCTGTACTGCTGTGGTGACATATGAGCATAAACCATATAAGATTGGGACATGGTGTTTGATACGATTTACAAATAGGAGAAATGAAGTCTAAGAAAATTCATATGTTCCAAATCAAATTATTGGTTGGAATTTCGAATGTTGTGGGCAAAAATAAAACAAAATAATAAAAAAAGAGATGATCCTCCTAGCAACTTGATCTGTTAGCTCGATCTAGGAAGAAGTGATTGGGATCATAGGAGGCAAAAAGATAAGAATCTTCAAAGATAGGCTTAGGAGCATGGCCAACGCATGGATCTGTTAAGTTATTAAGCAATCGAGATTGTAAGGTTAAACCGATGTGATAAGGCAGGAACTTCGAGATCTGGAAGAGAACTTGCACCAGGCGCCACTTTGACAGTGAAAGTCATGAGCAACCAGAAGGAATTCTTGTGATTCCAAGCCTCCAAGGCGGCAAGGCACATGTATTGGTTAAAATAAGAAAAAATAAACATGCCTTTTTCTTATTTGGTGTTCTTGGGACTAACTAGCACATATATTGGTTGGAACCAACTTAAGCAAGGCACAGCGCTATGCTATATATGTTTGGAATGATATGGCGTGTAGACACACTAGAATAAGCTTTGTTTTTATGGTGCACATGTTGTAGCCAAATTTCTTCGCAGGAAATTTATGTTTCTGGATTTCTTTAACACTATATGTACTGCTATCATTGTAAATAAGCACCCTAATTATATGAAGAGAGCTGTGTCATCGTATATATATTCATCCGGAATGTAGTAGTCAAACATATTATCTATTCCTAACATTGAACAACATCAATACTAAGTTTATTGGCAGCGATCACAAACATGAAAGAATAGTGTAACCATCGCCGATGGAAGATCTTCAATGGATGAGAAAAAAACTAGGCGTAGCCTGCTGTTTGTATAGATCTTGACCTGCATGTGCCTTCAGAATTCCTTTTAGAATCTTCTGTTCCGAACAAGGCCTTAATTAAGTCACAATAGAACGAAATTAAACCTATCTGTATTCCACACACAACCAGATAATGATAGCAATAATCGGGTATATATACAACCGGTGTTAATGCCACACGCGCAATTCAGAGTTCTCTGAATATCTCTCATATCAGAAATTCAGAGAATCACACAAACGGATTGCTTGGTCAGCAGGACCAGGTCACCGGAGTGCTTGTGATTTTCTTGCACCAGTTAATTTCAAGGCCTGATTTGAACCGGTTCATTACAAGTAACTACCGGAACCATTCCCAGATATAAAGTAATAGAATGCAAGGCAACAGCAAGGCAATTGAAATAGTATGTGCTTAGGATATGTCCTATGGTATGTGTTTAGGATATAAGAGTGGCACTTCTTTTAGTTTTCTGAAAATATATACAGCAAGGCAACATCAAGCAGCAGCCAGCAGCTTTTTCTGTTGGTTCTGCGATGAATGTCTCTTTTAAGCAACTCCAGTAGAGTCTTTCAAATTGAGGCCTTCAAAACTCATTTACAGGTCCATCTCTAAAAAATAGAGGCTCAAAATAAACACATAACTCTAATGGGCATGTGAACTTGGGCCTCTGTTTCTCCGTGAGCCCACCTGTCAGCCGCATCTGCCTCCCTCTCCTCGCGCCGCCGCTGCGCATACGCCTGCGCGCCGCCGCCGCCGCCTGCCCCTTCGCGCCGCCGCTGCAGGAAGGCTTCATCTCCACCCGCGCCGGCTTCGCCGCGTCCTGCCCGACCCTGCGCCTCCGGCAGAGGCCGTCCCTGATCGTCGCGGCCGCCGTCCAGGCGGAGCACCAACCGGCCGTGGCCGCGGCGCCCGTGGGCCCGCCTGCCGCTGCCATCACCGCCTCGTGCCCGCCCCCGCCGATCTGATCGACCCCGCCGAAGGGTTCCACCGCAAGCCCACAGCCTGATTGGTGGCTCGTTCGTCTGCAGCTTCGTGAGGCGTGGTTCTTGGCGAGCGCTGCCTGCCAGTCGTGGCCTGTGGTAATCTTGTTGAGTTTTTTCAGTGCTATAACTATGTGATCTCGGATAGAATTGTTGGAATTGGGATGCGCTGCTTGTTTGAACGTAGAAGCAGTAGTTATAAGAGTTGAGAGCAGGACAAGGATTGCGATTACTTGATGCACTCTGTACCCGTTTTCATGGCTTGTGATTACAGTCCCTTTGCCATTCGGTGTTGATGACTACTACGGTGCCTGTAGCTGTGTGCCTGTCACTAACCTGTTTGAGAAATGGTTGAACGCATAATAAATTGACAAGTTTTTAAATCAATTTTGGGTACATTTGATGTGTGATCTGCATGATTGTATTAGCATCTGCTGTGTAGCAGTTGGGATAGGACCAGAATTGAGAATGGTGATTGCTGGGTGCACAGATGGCTTGTGAGTTGTGACAATGCAGAATTCTCTGGTGTTGAGATATTTGTTATCTGATAATAATATGCAATGTACAGAATTATATTTGTTATATGGTCATTGAGATAAAAAGCATGATTTGCTGAACTTTTGTTATTTTTTGTTGCTATGGCAAATGTCAAGTTCTCGAAGTAGAAATGCCCGTTGGTGGAATGACGAGGATGATTCCGATGTCGAAGACCTCTTGTTCATCGAAGGTCTCCGTGAGGGTTCGAGAAGGAGCAAGCGCAAGAAGTTCCGTGGTTCGAGAAGGAGCACTTATGGGCACTTCATAGTGCTGGATGATGTATTTTCTATGTTTATTTTCTAAATTATTTATGTAGCTTCATAGTGCACTTCAGATATATATGTTCTGTGTTGTGGAGAGTGATATAGCCATCTACAATGGGATCTGAATGTTATAGGCAATGCAGCCTGATCTTGGCAGGATGGTATATTGACAGCGTGACCATTTGTATTGCATGAAATGTATATTACTGATTCAGTGCTGTCAGACTTGAGTTTTTTTCTTCAACCGTTTCAGTTCAGTTCAGTTTACTGAAAATGTGATCTGTTTCAGTTCAGTTCAGTTTCAGCAAACTGAAGCTTCAGAAATCTTCAACTGATCTGTGTTCCTTTTGAAGAAATTACTGCTACTGGTGCTGCTGCTACTATTGCTGTACTGTGTGGCCATTTGTAATTTTTTTCTGGGATAGAACTTTGCTGCTACCGCTACTGATGGTACTAGGATTTCCTGATAGCTGTATCTTGAAGCCTAGATATGTTGTATCTAATAGCAAGCATCTCCTGGTGTTGTGCTGCTGCTGCTGCAATAATCTGAAAGCAACTCATTTGTTAGTTCTGACAGCAGCTCAGGTGTGCTCTTGTGCAGCCGTGACAAGGAACATAAAGCTGCTTCATTGTGCTTCTCCCCTTGCTGTGCTGTGTGTGATCTCTGCCTGCCATTGTGCAGTTAACTGAAGAACAAACACCTGTTACAACTTGAGAATTTTTTTACCACTGCCAGCAGTGCAGACACAATTAGAAGCATAGAATATTTGTCAGCATTTTTTTGCAAATTATTGTTCCTCTTGTGCCAATTTTCAGTTACAATTAGAAGCATAATTTGCTAGCTTCTGAACTTCTGCTTGTGTCAAAAAAATGTTCAGTCAGATGTATATGTAGGATCTCCACAACTTGTAAAATACTGAAGATTGCACAGCCGTCTGAAGCTCATAGTACAAGCTGCAAGCTGAATTTCGTGATGTTGTACCCAGATTCAGTCAGCAAATTACAGAGCTACATTTTCAGCATTTCTTCTGAAGTAGTAGCTGGTAAGTCCTGTAGCCATCCATTGCAGACAGTAGTAGCTGGTAAATTAGAACCAGAAACCGAAATCCCAACCAGAGATGGAAGCAACCTATCTGTCAAAGCAATATCTATCAAAGAAAAACTGCTGCTGAACATTCAGAATATTTGATCAGTGAATCAATCAAGTTGAGACCACAGTCAGGTCATAGTGGTAGAATCTGGAGTCATAAACACACAGACACACAATAAACAAGAGTTTTGCAGAAGCTCATACTCCTGAACACACAGGGCAGAGAACCAAGCACAGAACATTCAGATATCAGATAACACACAAGATCAACACAGATAACTCCCAGACATGAAAAGATCAGAATGAAAATAATAGAGAAATAGTACAATATTCTGCCAAGATCACAAGTAGTGCAATTCAGTTCCCATCGATAACAAAGGAAGAGACAAGACAGAGATTGTAGTTCAGTAATACTTTTGGTTACAGATTACTAAAATTCTACAGAAACACCCCGGGCACTGATTCAGTGCCATCATGGAGACTGCAACAGATGGGTGGTCTGTGATGTCCCTGCTATACCAGCCTTCAGTGTAAAAAAATATTCCAGCAGCGGTAGCAACAGAAAGAGCACGATGTTGGGGCGTCGGCTCGGTTCTTCTTGTCGATGCCGCAGGACGTCGCCGGGAGGAGGCGCCGTTGGCCGAGGAAGCGCGGCACGAGGAGGGCCTTTTGGCCGGGGATGCGCTGGGGCGACCAGACGAGGCTTCTTCGCCGGAGGATGGTGTGCGCGAGGAGGCGCTGTTGGTCGGGGAGGACGTGATGGTCCTTCAGCTCTGCGGTACCACAGATCCGCGGCTCCAACCGCCGCCTCCTGGACGAGCTCAACCGCGCCGTCGCCCGCCGCGAGTGGATACGGCGGATCCGCCGCCGGAGCAACCATGGATCTGTCTCTTATACGAGGAAGGAGGGGCGGAGGGGAAAGAGGGAGGGAGGAAGGCGCGGCGGCGGCGGCGGCGGATGCGCGAGCGCGATGGATGCGGCCTATGGCGGGAAACCGTGGGACCCACCGTTGGAGGGGGAATTAGAGGGCCTCCAGGAACAGAGGCTTGAAGGGGAAATTTGGATGCCTATGTAAAATACAGGCCCAAATTTTGGAGTAGAGGCCTGTATGAGACCCCTGCTGGAGTTGCTCTTACCTGCTCTTTTCTTTCTCTGAATCCTACCTGACTCAATAGAATGCATCTCAATTTGCTTAGTGTACGACAGCTAGAGCTCTTGAGCTTTCTTTCTCTATACTTTCTTCTGGTTCGCTGCTAATTCAGAGAACTGAAGTGACCACTGTACACCATCCTTTGTAAACCCAACAAAACTCGTGTCAATTTCCTTTGTCCACACCTATGGCTATGAGCATGCAAATTGAACCATATAAGATTGGGAATGGTGTTTGATACCATTAATAAATAGAAGAAATGAAAGCTAAGAAAATTCATATTTTTGGAATCAAATTCTTGGTTAACAATTTCGAATGTTGTGGACAAAAAACAAACAAAATAATTAAAAAGAGATTATTCTCCTATCAAATTGATCTGTTAGCTCGATCTAGGAAGAAGTGATTGGGATCATGCATCTCCTGGTGTTGTGCTGCTGCTGCTGCAATAATCTGAAAGCAACTCATTTGTTAGTTCTGACAGCAGCTCAGGTGTGCTCTTGTGCAGCCGTGACAAGGAACATAAAGCTGCTTCATTGTGCTTCTCCCCTTGCTGTGCTGTGTGTGATCTCTGCCTGCCATTGTGCAGTTAACTGAAGAACAAACACCTGTTACAACTTGAGAATTTTTTTACCACTGCCAGCAGTGCAGACACAATTAGAAGCATAGAATATTTGTCAGCATTTTTTTGCAAATTATTGTTCCTCTTGTGCCAATTTTCAGTTACAATTAGAAGCATAATTTGCTAGCTTCTGAACTTCTGCTTGTGTCAAAAAAATGTTCAGTCAGATGTATATGTAGGATCTCCACAACTTGTAAAATACTGAAGATTGCACAGCCGTCTGAAGCTCATAGTACAAGCTGCAAGCTGAATTTCGTGATGTTGTACCCAGATTCAGTCAGCAAATTACAGAGCTACATTTTCAGCATTTCTTCTGAAGTAGTAGCTGGTAAGTCCTGTAGCCATCCATTGCAGACAGTAGTAGCTGGTAAATTAGAACCAGAAACCGAAATCCCAACCAGAGATGGAAGCAACCTATCTGTCAAAGCAATATCTATCAAAGAAAAACTGCTGCTGAACATTCAGAATATTTGATCAGTGAATCAATCAAGTTGAGACCACAGTCAGGTCATAGTGGTAGAATCTGGAGTCATAAACACACAGACACACAATAAACAAGAGTTTTGCAGAAGCTCATACTCCTGAACACACAGGGCAGAGAACCAAGCACAGAACATTCAGATATCAGATAACACACAAGATCAACACAGATAACTCCCAGACATGAAAAGATCAGAATGAAAATAATAGAGAAATAGTACAATATTCTGCCAAGATCACAAGTAGTGCAATTCAGTTCCCATCGATAACAAAGGAAGAGACAAGACAGAGATTGTAGTTCAGTAATACTTTTGGTTACAGATTACTAAAATTCTACAGAAACACCCCGGGCACTGATTCAGTGCCATCATGGAGACTGCAACAGATGGGTGGTTTGTGA
Source organism: Echinochloa crus-galli (assembly GCA_900205405.1). NCBI lineage: Eukaryota > Viridiplantae > Streptophyta > Magnoliopsida > Poales > Poaceae > Echinochloa > Echinochloa crus-galli. The sequence continues at coordinate 382,290 of OAMR01000462.1, read as the reverse complement.
TGTCCCTGCTATACCAGCCTTCAGTGTAAAAAAATATTCCAGCAGCGGTAGCAACAGAAAGAGCACGATGTTGGGGCGTCGGCTCGGTTCTTCTTGTCGATGCCGCAGGACGTCGCCGGGAGGAGGCGCCGTTGGCCGAGGAAGCGCGGCACGAGGAGGGCCTTTTGGCCGGGGATGCGCTGGGGCGACCAGACGAGGCTTCTTCGCCGGAGGATGGTGTGCGCGAGGAGGCGCTGTTGGTCGGGGAGGACGTGATGGTCCTTCAGCTCTGCGGTACCACAGATCCGCGGCTCCAACCGCCGCCTCCTGGACGAGCTCAACCGCGCCGTCGCCCGCCGCGAGTGGATACGGCGGATCCGCCGCCGGAGCAACCATGGATGCTACGTGCGCGCGAGGAAGGAGGGGCGGAGGGGAAAGAGGGAGGGAGGAAGGCGCGGCGGCGGCGGCGGCGGATGCGCGAGCGCGATGGATGCGGCCTATGGCGGGAAACCGTGGGACCCACCGTTGGAGGGGGAATTAGAGGGCCTCCAGGAACAGAGGCTTGAAGGGGAAATTTGGATGCCTATGTAAAATACAGGCCCAAATTTTGGAGTAGAGGCCTGTATGAGACCCCTGCTGGAGTTGCTCTTACCTGCTCTTTTCTTTCTCTGAATCCTACCTGACTCAATAGAATGCATCTCAATTTGCTTAGTGTACGACAGCTAGAGCTCTTGAGCTTTCTTTCTCTATACTTTCTTCTGGTTCGCTGCTAATTCAGAGAACTGAAGTGACCACTGTACACCATCCTTTGTAAACCCAACAAAACTCGTGTCAATTTCCTTTGTCCACACCTATGGCTATGAGCATGCAAATTGAACCATATAAGATTGGGAATGGTGTTTGATACCATTAATAAATAGAAGAAATGAAAGCTAAGAAAATTCATATTTTTGGAATCAAATTCTTGGTTAACAATTTCGAATGTTGTGGACAAAAAACAAACAAAATAATTAAAAAGAGATTATTCTCCTATCAAATTGATCTGTTAGCTCGATCTAGGAAGAAGTGATTGGGATCATAGGAGGCAAAAAGATAAGAATCTTCAAAGATAGGCTTAGGAGCATGGCCAACGCATGGATCTGTTAAGTTATTAAGCAATCGAGATTGTAAGGTTAAACCGATGTGATAAGGCAGGAACTTCGAGATCTGGAAGAGAACTTGCACCAGGCGCCACTTTGACAGTGAAAGTCATGAGCAACCAGAAGGAATTCTTGTGATTCCAAGCCTCCAAGGCGGCAAGGCACATGTATTGGTTAAAATAAGAAAAAATAAACATGCCTTTTTCTTATTTGGTGTTCTTGGGACTAACTAGCACATATATTGGTTGGAACCAACTTAAGCAAGGCACAGCGCTATGCTATATATGTTTGGAATGATATGGCGTGTAGACACACTAGAATAAGCTTTGTTTTTATGGTGCACATGTTGTAGCCAAATTTCTTCGCAGGAAATTTATGTTTCTGGATTTCTTTAACACTATATGTACTGCTATCATTGTAAATAAGCACCCTAATTATATGAAGAGAGCTGTGTCATCGTATATATATTCATCCGGAATGTAGTAGTCAAACATATTATCTATTCCTAACATTGAACAACATCAATACTAAGTTTATTGGCAGCGATCACAAACATGAAAGAATAGTGTAACCATCGCCGATGGAAGATCTTCAATGGATGAGAAAAAAACTAGGCGTAGCCTGCTGTTTGTATAGATCTTGACCTGCATGTGCCTTCAGAATTCCTTTTAGAATCTTCTGTTCCGAACAAGGCCTTAATTAAGTCACAATAGAACGAAATTAAACCTATCTGTATTCCACACACAACCAGATAATGATAGCAATAATCGGGTATATATACAACCGGTGTTAATGCCACACGCGCAATTCAGACTACTGTAAACACAATTGACTAAATTAACAAACCCATGAATGAAGTATATATGCAGGTGTTCGTGCGTTGAGGCTCAGATGTATGTCTGCTTGGCGAGCTTGAAGCCGGAGATGAGGGCAGAGAGCGCGAGGCAGACGAAGGCGAGGAAGGCCATGCTGATGGACGCCGCCGACGAGTCGGTGAACACGTTGTCCGCGCCCTCGCGCATGCGGTTGAGATGTGTATAAGAGACAGTTTTTGGACCCGGTGCTGATGGGGCTTCAGCACCGGGTCCAACGGCTAGGAGCGGGGGCGGCGCGGAGGTGTGTCCGGGCGGACACATTAGCACCGGGTCGTGGCAAGACCCGGTGCTAATGCGCACCCTTTAGCACCGGGTGCAGCCACGACACGGTGCTAATGTGCCCGAGGCCTTTAGCACCGGGTCGTGGCTGCACCCGGTGCTAAAGGGTGAACATTAGCACCGGGTCGTGCCACGACCCGGTGCTAATGTGTCCGCCCGGACACACCTCCGCGCCGCCCCCGCTCCTAGCCGTTGGACCCGGTGCTGAAGCCCCATCAGCACCGGGTCCAAAAATGGCCGAGGCGGAGGAGGAGGGAGGATGGGATGTATATATGTCCGTTGCTTCA
>OAMR01000462.1:323635-379442 GCA_900205405.1 Echinochloa crus-galli | reverse complement strand
TAAATTAACAAACCCATGAATGAAGTATATATGCAGGTGTTCGTGCGTTGAGGCTCAGATGTATGTCTGCTTGGCGAGCTTGAAGCCGGAGATGAGGGCAGAGAGCGCGAGGCAGACGAAGGCGAGGAAGGCCATGCTGATGGACGCCGCCGACGAGTCGGTGAACACGTTGTCCGCGCCCTCGCGCATGCGGTTGGTGATCGGGATCGCGGCCGACAGCGCCGACATCATCAGGTACGCGGTAACCTGGAGAAACGAAAAGCAACGGCCGAGTTGTAATCGTTGTTCAGACAAAGTTAGAATACACGTACGCGTATGCAATTGCAAAGAAAAGGGCTGAATTCCAATTCCATAAGAACAGATTTGAGCCTATGTGGTGGCTTTCATGTTTGCTGACACCTACATGTCGTTGTCAGTCCATCTGATCCAAAACATTGCAATCGCCCTTAGGTTAAGAAAAAGTATTTGAAATGGCGTGTTCCAACGGTTGACGCATTCTATACGCAGTAATTCGATCTATCAAGAGCTAGAAGTTCCGTGTGGACTTGTGAAAGAGTGCGTCTCATCCTAACAGCTTTGCTCAATAATTAACAACCGGAATTAACCTCTCTATCTGCTGGAACTGTTTTTAATGTATCGAAATTATCACCTTGTGGAGATTTCTTCCAATTATGTGACCCAAAGCAGTTGTTCAGACGACGTGCTATCCACTACAGAACTTTTCCAGAGCTTAGAGACCCATGCGTACGCTGCTGGGGATGCAGGATTTGGGAATACAAAAATGTTTCGCCGCAGCTTCAAGTACCATTCACATTCCGTATGGTGCAAGAAGTCATGATTCTGATTTATGTGCCTTTACGTACTTTCATGATGATCAAAATGGGAACAAATCAAAAGATAATGGTTCAATTCAATATCTAATCTAAACAGAGGTACAAAGATTGCGTGTCATCCGCATTCAGCTATCAGGTTCAGAGTGTCTACGCAAGCCAAATGGCCTTCAGGTGGAGCCTCTTTGAAGTATAATTTTAATGGCTCTCATGTTGGAATTATAAATTTTCTATAATTCCAGATGTCCTTGAACTCTTTCTTCATATCCGGCACTAAATATTTTCCTTTAATTCAAGAAAAAAAACTGGTTCGTCTGCTTCAGAGAGGTACTAGCCCGATATGAATGCAATTAATTTGTGAGAGTGCCATGTGGACTTCTGAAACGCGTCGCAGGAGCTTGAGCAATAATTAGTCAGGTACTGAAGTAGTAGCCGAAATGCATAGGAATTCCAGCGCATGACACCTTGCGAAATAATTGTTGGCACCACACTACCCGTAATCCCAGCCCAAGCGGTTGTTGTCTTCACGGTGTGCGATACATCATCATCATCTCAAGCTGCTCGTGACATCCTATCCTAGAGATGTGATGGGCAATGCACACGACCCTGGCAGCGATGCAGGACGTGTTTGGGAAACCAGAAGTTCCCCACCGCAGTGACTTGTGCCTAGGGTGCAAGAAACCCGTGATTCTGGTGAAATCCGCAACGGTGCTTTGGCAATGCGGACCAAGTCCGATGCGGATTGCGGAATTCAGAGCAGAGCCGAGGTCGTGGTGAGAAGGAAGGATCGCGGGGAGGAGGAGGAGGATGACCTGGTCACCGGCGAAGTGGAGGAGGAGGCCGGTCCGAGGCTGCAGGTCCTGGCCGCCGGTGAGGCGGACGCCGTGGCGGAGCAGCTGCAGCGACGTGTAGATGAAGGCCAGGAGCCCGACGGCCACGATGTACCTGGCAGAGGCAAGACGGGCGTGCCGGCACACGGTTTCGTCAGGCGGCGGCGGGGCGGCCTGATTAGGGAAGGGGAAGGGAAGGGAGGGGCCCTCACCTGTACTCCTCGTAGCGGTCGAACTGCATCCAGTCGCCGTGCTCGTTGCAGGCCATGACGAGGAACGCGAGCAGGGAGAGCGCCCACGCCCCGGCGCGCAGCGCGGACCCCGACCGCTCCAGGAGGTCCTGCGTCCGCCACCGACGCAGCGCGGCGCCAACCACGCCGCCGGCGCTCCTCCCGGCCGCGGCATCGCCGCCCTCGGCCGGGGCGGCGGCAGCGGGGCCGCCCTTCTCGACGTCGGCCATGGCGGCTCGGCTGCTCTGCTCTGGTGGAGGGGTGCTCTGTTCTGTGCCCGCAGGCCCTCCCTGGGAAGGAAATGGAATTGGCTCGGCTCGGTGGGCTTGGCTTGATCGGTTGGGTGGTTGGTTCGCGGGTCGCGCAAGCCACCGGTTATACAGCCAGGCGAAGCGCTCGAGTCCACTGCGCGCGGTTTCGGGGTGGCAAAGGATCTTCTGCGGCGCCGTCCATCTGGCGCGTGCCAGGTCATGGCGTGATGACACAGAGACGCGCGCCGTGTAACACTCACGCGGTTGCCGAGAGCCGATAACTCTTAGTCCATGATTAAAATTAGTCAGCTAAAATTATTTGTTTAGATACTAGATTTAAAAACCCGGCCTTGATCATGTTTGGCTACGGCCTCAATTACAAACTTAGCAGCACATCCGTCTGTCGACGTAGAAAATATCAAAAGACCACACCACTTAGTTTGATGAAAGATTACATTGCAATCCTATTGCTATCCGCACTATCGCTTAAATTTATATGACTTATACGACTAACCAAATTATGCCATAAATTTAAATCCGGCCCTACTAATGATCTTCTGAAGGATACATTAAGAGGAATTCTAGAAAAAACCGTGGCAACTGTATCATGTTTCTTTCTAGCAATATGGTACAGGGATGGATACCGTTGACTAAGTGTAAAATTACCTAGCCACATGTCTTCCCAAAACCTGACCTGTTTACCGTCATTTAAATGAAGACTAGAAAAAGTTTGTTTCACTTTCATTAATCCAGCCTAGAAATGTGAATCCCCTGGTTTTCTCTCTACCTGCATAATAGTATTCGAGCTAAGATACTTGTTTCCTGTTTGGAAACCCAGACTAAAGTGAGATTTAAAGAGCATTAAAATCCAGATTTTCTCTCTTTCCTCTCCCTTCTCTCTCCTTTTAGTCACCTTTTAGTTGGATCTTCCCTACTAGAGACTAAACTAATTTTAGTCACCTTTTAGTCCCACCTGTTTGAAAATTTAGTCCATCGAAGTAACAAAATTTAGATTTCTAAAGATAGGGACAGTCTCTACTCAATAAAGTAGGGAAGAGTAGGGATTACAGTTGTAGTTGTTATTAAAGAAGAAACAATTCAGAGGCACTACTAGGATGGTGTCACTTATTTGTTTTTCTTTTCTTTTTCCGGAAAGAAATAAAGAGATTAAGTTATGTCTATATAACGAGGTTATTAACGAACTCGGGAAAATAAGAAAAAACATGAATCTGACTTGATCAAACCGTGATCTAACCGCTAAATGCGACATCATATGTGCCGCCTTATTTGATGTTTATCTTTCTGATCTGTGGCTAATGTAAGTGAATTCCCTCCATCATCGCCTTCTGATGCATGTCAATATAAATCAACTGTTTAGTGGCATATATATATGACCTTAAATATTTTAGGCAATACTTTTAGGAAATTAAAATAACAAGAGTAGAGAAATTAAAATGCAAGAATAGGATGCATGGTACTAAGATGCATTTGAGATGTATAAAAAGGTAATAGATTCTCATGGCGTCTACAGCACGTTGGGTCTCGAACCACTCATCCAAACAGGTCCACAAAAGATATTGACCACCTGCTGCTGCTGGTGCTAAACTTCGCGTGCGTCCACGTCATCCAATCCAACAAATGCAACGGCCGCTTAAACCCCACGCTGCAGATCTGAATCAACGCCTTCCATCAAACGGAATGCCCCGTCCTCCAAACCATTCCACAAATGTTTTGATGATGGGTGAGGGAGACTGCAGCAATCCAGCTAAACTTTTTGTGCAAGTCCAAGCTTCCACGCAAGACTACCAGCGCATCAGAAGCCACCATTCGCTGGCTTTATTCGAAGTCGGGATTCAAAGCCGGCCGTGCAAGCTACCTCTATCTATCTTGTCCTCTTCCAAGCTCCAATCCAACAAAGGGCTCACCAGCATGGTGTCAGTAGCTCTCTCTCCTCTGTATCCTTTGATATTGGGCTTCTCTGTATGCTGAAGGCCCAATAGAGCCAGCTGAAGATGGGCCGAGAGGAGTTCAAGGCCCAGAAAGGAACATGTAATAGGGTAGCTCCTTTACATACTGCTTTGGAGAGATGAGAGGGTATGAATTATCTGTAAACAGAACATATTCATCTTCTTTCTGCTGCCTCTGTTCTTCTCGAATCCTTTTCTTGTTCTTCTCGATCTCCAAATTCCCGTTCGTGTCTCTCTTCCCCACCCCTGCTGCTAACACATGGCCGTCCACCACATGTAAATTAAAGCTTCATCAACTAATAAGCAGCACAGCGCTTTTAGTTGCATTGTCCCAAAATTGTGAGAGGGTAGTTTTTGTTTAGCCGAACAGTGCGTGAGTACGTGTCTAGTCATACCATTTTTAAGCCTGAGTTTTTACAGAATTTTGTAAAACATTAGCATATACTCCATCTGTTTTTATATATATACTTGACAACAAAAAGGGTAAAAAACGCCACACCGGCGAGAGTAATTCAAGCTCAATCTCATGCTTTGATGTGGTGGCCGTGCCGACATTATTTGATGGGTACACAGCATTAAAGGAAGGAAAAAATATCACCAGTATGCAGTTTATGCTTCAATGCAGTGTAACTCGATCTTAGCTTATTACAGGTGGAAATAGTGCATGATTGACCAACATGTTGTTTAGCGTAGTAGGTAATTGCTGTTGAGTCTAGATCATTTTCTTCCTTACACTATCAAGTGTGCCGAGCTCTTATTGGTGTGTGTGTATACGTTACCGATGCTCTTGTTAATTGCCTCGATAACTCATTGTCGATGCCCCAGGGTAGATAGATACGAGATAAACTTGTGTCACACATGACCCATAGGCCATGGTGAGACCCACACTTTTTCTTACCACGATAGGATATTCTACAACGTTTCTTTTCTTCTTGAACATTTTGTCGATCCCTTCTCAGTGGAGCAATTTTTATTCCTAATTGGAACAATTTTCCTTCTTATGCTACATCAAGGAATCAAAATTCCATGAACAAGGGGCAATATAAATAATTTCCAATCAAATATGCAACATATAACATCTCCTAATAAATGCTATGAGCATAACTCCACCTCCACCTCTAACTATTGTGCTTTATCAAATATGAAAAGCGTAGTTAATAAGCCTCCGGAATAGTCTAAACTCTAAAATAGGAAGCTCATGACTCTTAAATAGAATTGAGCATAACTTATTGTTGGCACCAAATTTTGGCACGCATTAGGGACGATGCCGATTCAAATGTATATGATGAAGCCGATGGAAATAGAAGATGATGGCTGATGGAGTGCACAAGGAAGTTGACGGTGTAGGTACTGAATTCCATTATCCGGTGACAACATGAAGACCGAGTCCTATACAAGTTTAATTTTTAGGAAGAGTTCATTTTACACCCTCCAACTATCACAAAAGTCCGATTTTCAACCTTGAAGTACAAAACCTGATAACAAAGGTCATCCAACTGTCAAAGCCGTGTAAATTTAGCCCTTAAGGTGGGTTCGAAGGTGGTCTTCCATTTTTTTAAAGTTAAAAATTTTCAAATTTAAACTAAAAAATTCATAAGTAATTCATTTTAAGTCAAAAACAAAATCGGTATCAAAAGTTTTCTAAAAATGTAACCTATCTATTGTCACTATATTTGTCAGTTAATCGGATCCATTTTTATGTCCTTAATATTTGGTTGCTTATAGTTATGCCTATTATTTTTCAATAATTAAGATTCAAATAGAGCAATAATAGATAGGTTACATTTTTAGATACTTTTTGATACTGGTTTCATATTTTTCTAATTTAAGATGAATTAGTTTTGATTTTTTAGATCTATTTGGATTTTTTAAATTTTGTTTTCAAAATATAAAACCACCTTTGAAACCACCATAAGGGCTAAATTTGCACGGTTTTGACAGTTGGATGGCCTTTGTTATTCGGTTTTGTAGTTCAAGGTTGAAAATCGAACTTTTGTAATAGTTGGAAGTTGTAAAATGGACTTTTTCCTTAATTTTTTCACGTCAAGTTTATATTAAGTCATAATCGACTAGATGTCTTTAGTGTAGAGTATAAATATGTACTATGAAAAAGTTGTACACACACCAATCAATATAAGCTCATTTCTAAGCTTTCGCCAAAAACCATAGGAGTAGGAGTAATTCTCAGCGATTTCTTCGAACAAATAGGGCTGCATCATCTTTTTTTATGAGTAGGGCTGCATCATCTTTGATCTCCAGTTTGCTTTTAAGTACCATTAGTTATCAAATATTTTAGATTCAATTCATAGCTTACGTTTGTGTTTCGAATCTACTTTATTTAAAGTTATCAAATTTTGTTTCATATATTGCTCATAAGGCTGATCTATTGACCTCTTGCTTGTATTTGTCAATAAAATCAACCCACTATCATACCTGGTGCTAGTATTTGTCAATAAAAGCCACCTACTATCCCGATATGATAATAGTGATAAGAGTCTAATTTGCATTGTTTCAATGCATCTACTTATGGAAAATATTTAAAAATCAATGAAGTCTATGATCGAATCGATTGTCATGGCCGATGAAGTCCTACCAATGTTCAAAATTACATATCATCACGATTCAAAATAATAGCCAATGGCAAAATCTGTGTGTTAGAACATCTTGGAAATCTAGCTGATGTGATTATATCAAAAAGTTCTGATTAAATTTTCTTTCCTTGTCAATTACAGGTTAAATTGATTGGGACACCACGAACCTCAAAAATTATATATATAGGTCCTAGGCTGGGGTCAAGCAAATCTCCTGGGACAACAATATGTGATTGTTGTGTGAAGATCATGAGCCGAATTCTGCATCAACACGCTTTTTGGCACGCCCAATAGGAAACGACAAGTTCATCGAGATGACATAAAAACATGAGAAACCTAATGGGTCCAAGATAGTGCCTATTAGCATGTAGGAATTAAATGAAGAGCAAAATAAACTAGTGGATGATGCTACAAAAGAGCATCGAAAGACATGTTTGGAAACTTTTGGGACTATACGGAGTGGGGACCCATTCGGGAGAACTTCCAAAGGTGGTCAAACCAGGTGCCCCTCCTGGAAAACCATCTCATGAGGAAAGGGCCAACTTCCAACTAGTCCTTAATGAAGCCTTTGGTCATGCGTTGGTGAATCAATCAGGAGTACTAGTCAATACATTGTCTGGATTGAAAAAAAGGAGGTGGATGGTTTTGTTGCTCAAGAGAAACTAAATGATCGATGTATTTCAATGTTAATGGAAAAAATAGATCAGGAGCAAAGGAAAAAAACTGCAAGCTACAAAGTTCACTCCAAAGTGGTGGCAACCTCCACCTTCACCTCCAAGTAGTTCAAGTACTCAATTTATGAAGAAGTCACTATCAGGATATGATGGTACTTCATATAGTCAAGACGCGCTAGCAGGATACTTTGGGACATCAGATACTTTTGCTCCGGAAAGTAAAGTAGTACTTCATGGGGTGAATCACATTAACAACATAGGAATAGTTCAAATTCGTCCAACATCAGCTCCACGACATCTATGAGTTTCTTTACATTATACAAAGACCATTACATCAATCAGGAGAATCCAAATCCAAGCAGAAATTACATGCATGGTTACAGCACTACGGCTTATCACAATAATGGTTGGAAGAATCAATAGCCGATGTGATTCAAGGTCATTTTGGTTTAAAGCCAAAGTAACAGTCTTGTATGTATCAACGTCCATACCCTAGCTGGTTTGGTCAAGTATCGTTGCCTAACAGATATATCGTGTGCCATATTTCACCAAATTCTGATGACAAAATAATGTTTCAACTATGGAACATGTGAGTTGATTCTTGGTACAATGTGGAGAAGAAGCTAGGGGAGATGCTTTGGAAGTTAGACTTTTCTATTATCTTTGTCTGGATCAACTTTTTCTTAGATTTCATTCATGCCACCTATCTTTGCAGGAACACGAGGAAAAATTAAAATATCTGACTACTCTGGAATGAAGGAATGATGAAATCGTGGCTAAATTGTTCAAAGATTTCAAGAAGTGAGGAATTGATGCTTTACTTTAAATTTAATTGATCCACAGATGGCAGAATTGGCTTTTCAATGCTTGATTTCTTCGATCATGAAGAAATTTTCATCTTAAGAATTCGAAAGCTTAGCGCATCTGGTTCATCACACAACAACTCATGATTAGGATACATTGGCATTGTACTATTAAATGTACTAATAGACATTATACATACGTTAAGGGAATTAAACAGTATACATTATAGTCACTAACATGTGGTAGTTGCATTCTCAGTTGTATTATATTTACATGTAAATGATCCTGCCATGTATCTATATTAGATTTAGTCTGTTTGTTTTGATAATTTTCATCTGAAGGGGTTCATTTCAGGAACCAAGGATTATTTTTGTTTTTGACTGACTATAGAAAAGAATTTGTTGGTTTGTATATTTGCGTGTGGTGTCTCTTTAAATATGCATCTTATGGATTGTAGTATAGCCCTTACGTTTTTTACTTGTCTATCTACATATTTGGATGTGATGTCTCTTTAAATATGCATCTTCTGGATTATAGTACAACCCTTTTCATTGACAATTTTGAATGACTATAGAAAAATTGTTCATATGTTTATTCGCATGTATAATCTCTTTAAATATGCAATTTCTGGATTGTAGTAGAGCTCTAGTGATTTGCAAATTTAACTGACTATAGAAAAATTTGTTCATATGTATATTTGCCTGTTATGTCTTTTTAAATATGCAATTTGTATGTTCATTCATTATTATATTCTTCAGTGTTACCATCTTCATTCCTTTAATGGGCATTGTATAAGTACTAGCTTTGTTATGTTTAATGGGACTATTTATTTAAAGCTAATCTCCTCATACAGAATTGGCTTTGCACGAAGCCATACCCGGTTGAATGTAAATTCTTAAGTAACATATGCGCACATGTTGTTCAAATTAATATGTTTGTTCCTATATGTTTTATAATATTTTCTCTTAATGTTTAATGTTTGTATATAAAGTAAAAATTATGTTTCAATAAGTGATTCTGAGCATTATATTAAAATATGTTTCTCATTGATAATATAGAATCTAGTCACTAGATTATGGTAGTTCTACCGTCAGCTTTACTATACCTATACGTAAATGGTACTGCTATACCACTATATTTGAATTAGTCTGTATCTTTTTAACAATTTGCATTGACGAGTATGGTGTTAGGTACATAGGAATATTTATCATTTGACTAACAACAAAAAATTTTGTTAATGTTAACATTTTACTTTGTTGCCTCTTCTCTTTGCATCTTTCGGGTTTCGAAGCGTCACGGGATAATCTGAAATTTGACTAACCATAGATAAAATTTGTCTATCTTAACGTTTACATAATCTTTTTCATTTTTATATTATTTTCTATGCCTTTCGGTTTTAGTAATCACTTGTTACCTGTACATCATCACTAGATGCTATTATATTTCAAATAGATGACAGTCCAAATTTTGATGAGTTATGTTATTTTAATTCAGTTGGTAGTTCTATGTCTTATTGACAATATTCAATTTAGTTACTTGCATTTCTAACTATACTGTCATTTGTGTCATAATTTCATGTAAATAAAGTTAATTGCCACTATAGTATAACTAATCTGCATTTTTCACAATTTGGATATGATATTTCTGATGGACCTAGGTATTAAAGAAGACGATCATGACTCTCTTGTTCTATCTTGGTCATGTACCGATGAAAACTATATTTGCTTCACATCTATTGGTTGAGCTTTGGAGAAGCTGGTTGGATCTCCAAATGTTTCATTGTTTGTAATTGTAGTAGACCCTTTGCATAACTTTTTATTTATTTTTTGCCCTAAATATGGAACTGCGCTATCACTACTGTCCTTCTGTATTATGTCGTGAGCAGTGTTAATCAGCACTTAAGCATTTAAGCATTTAGAAATAGATCAGATTTGCGAGACGTTGAGTTACCAGCCTTTTGATGATCATGTTTAAACAACTTACTAGTCTTCGAGAATGATCCTTCTGTATTTTGTTCTCAGACTTCTAAGTAGTAAATCATATGTAATATGATGTGTAGTATTTACATATGTGGTGAGGATCTATGTTATTTGGAACTAAGGTTTATCTATTTGTTATCAAATTATGGCTTCTATCAATGCAATGGCTATTATATCTTTTTTCGGTTGGTAAGGTTTGGATTGTTTCTATCGATGGCTACTAAATATCACGGAATCAAGAATGTTATGGTCATGTCTATTTTCGAACTGATTTTTGGATATTTCAATCTGATTTTTGGATATTTCAATCATGTGTGTGATCAATTCTCTAAATTTGCTAATGTTATCCAAGTCACATATATATCAGTTTTCAATATCTAGATATTATTCTTCATGTTTTAGCTGAATCTAGTATCTAACTAATCAGCCATATGCAAGTGTTAATATATTTATTTTTAGCTAGTATGCATCTTTTAATTTGGTCCATCCTATTGAAATCCGATCGTTTAAAAATGTGTGGTGGGTCCAACTGTAGCACTCGATTTTTTTTCTGTAGCACCCGAGTGTTGACTGTTGAGCAGTCCTAGAATACTCGGGCTCCGTACCAAAAAAAATGCAACTCTCTCTATCTTGTCACCAAGCACGATCTCATTCTACACGTACAAACTCACTCCACACAGGTTATTCACGTACACAAACCTTCAACCAAGCTCATAAGCCATTGACGCGCGCGCGCCATGGAGCTGGAGCTCAACCCCGTGTCGTCCGTGTCCCTCCTCCTCCTGGCGCTCTCCGCCGCGTACGTCTACTACACGACGCGGATCCAGTCGCCGCAGCGTCTGCCGCCGTCGCCGCCGGGGTGGCCGGTGATCGGGCACCTCCACCTGCTGTCCGACATGCCACACCACGCCATGGCCGAGCTGTCGCGTGCCATGAAGGCGCCGCTGCTCCGGCTCCGCCTCGGCAGCGTGCCCGCCGTGGTGATCTCCAAGCCGGACCTCGCCCGCGCCGCGCTCACCTCCAACGACGCCGCGCTCGCGTCGCGGCCGCACCTCCTGTCGGGCCAGTTCCTCTCCTTCGGGTGCTCCGACGTCACGTTCGCCCCCGCCGGCGCCTACCACCGCATGGCGCGCCGCGTGGTCGTCTCCGAGCTCCTCTCGGCGCGCCGCGTCGCGACGTACGGCGCCGTCCGCGTCAAGGAGCTCCGCCGCCTCCTGGCGCACCTGACCAAGAACACCTCCCCGGGGCGTCCCCTCGACCTGAGCGAGTGCTTCCTCAACCTGGCCAACGACGTGCTCTGCCGCGTCGCCTTCGGCCGCCGCTTCCCGCACGGCAAAGGGGACAGGCTCGGCGCCGTGCTCGCCGAGGCGCAGGACCTCTCTCTCTCTCTCTCTCTAGCTAGCTAGCTAGCTCAAGCATTCAATCCATATGCAATTTTTTTCATGGCACACTTCAATACACACGTGACACTGACGTGCCAACGCTGATGCACTCATTTCCGACAACGTTAGATCCTCAATGATTTGATGCATCGTCACACCACCGTAACTAACCATGACAATGATTTGGTACGTACGGAGTACAGGACATGTTCGTCGCCGGCACCGACACGACGGTCTCGACGCTGGAGTGGGTGATGGCGGAGCTGGTCCTGCACCCGCGGATCCTGAAGAAGGCGCAGGAGGAGGTGCGGCGCGTCGTCGGCGGCAAGGGCCGGGTGGAGGAGTCGGACCTCGGCGAGCTCCACTACATGCGCGCCGTTATCAAGGAGACGTTCCGGCTGCACCCGGCGGTGCCGCTGCTGGTGCCGCGGGAGTCGGTGGCGCCCTGCACGCTCGGCGGCTACGACATCCCGGCGAGGACCCGCGTGTTCATCAACACCTTCGCCATGGGCCGGGACCCGGAGATATGGGAGGACCCGCTGGAGTACTCGCCGGAGAGGTTCGAGAACGGCGGCGGGGAGATCGACCTCAAGGACCCGGACTACAGGATGCTGCCGTTCGGCGGCGGCCGGAGGGGGTGCCCCGGGTACACCTTCGCGCTGGCCACCGTGCAGGTGTCGCTGGCCAGCCTGCTGTACCACTTCGAGTGGGGGCTGCCGGCCGGCGTGCGCGCCGAGGACGTCAACCTCGACGAGAGCTTCGGCCTCTCCACGAGGAAGAAGGAGCCGCTGTTCGTCGTCGTCAACAAGAGCGAGGGGTACGAGTTCAAGGGAGTCGAGGTTACCGAGGTTTAATTATATCTATTATAGGAGTAATAATCAAGCGTCAAGTGTTCATGTATGTCTGTGTGTCGTTACTGTTCGATCTACGTGCAAAAATTTTAGTGTTAATTAAGTACCTCGGGTGGTGATAGATGGCGATTAACTTTATATAAAGTACATGCTACTCCCTCCTTCCACGTTTATAAGGCATGAGACGACAACATGACACGGTCTCCTAAATCATACTTTGACTATTCATTTATTTTATATTATATTAGTTATGGTTATGATTTTATACTCATTAGAAAGTCGTTTGATTACAAATCCAACCATGTCAAGTTTATATGACAAAATGAAAAAATTGATAGGTATTTTATTGATCAAAGATCGTAAAGTTTGAATCTCGTTTTGCGTGTGCGCCTTATAAACGTGGAAGGAGGGAGTACTAGGCAAGGATGGGTGTAACTACGCGCAATGAATTTAATAAATCTAATTAACCTATAATTTACTATAATAATTATACAGTAACCATCCTCCAATCGTACGGTCAAATGCCTCATTAGATATATCTCGCAAATTAACCCGAGGTTTTATACTATAAACCGATTTTTTAGTACCCTTAATTAATGGGAAATATTTTTATAATCCAAAGAAACACGGCAGCAGAGATCATGCGCATGACTACTTCATCTCCCTCACACGCACGCTCGGGTACTTCGTTTCGTTGCTATGGAGTCAAGGCGCTCGCCGAGGAGGACATCGGGCCGGAGTCGGAGGAGATCGCTCCGGAGGACGTCATCGACCCGCTGCTATTCGTGGACGACTCAGACCCGCTGCTCTCCGTCGCGGACGGCATGGTGCCGGATCCGCATGAGGTCGCCGTGGACAGCGTGGTGCTGGACTAGCAGGATCCGGATGAGGGCATCACGCCGGAGTTGCTGGAGCTCCTGCCGGACTCCATCGAGGTTGTGCTGGATTCCTTGCCACCGACAACAATGGTAGTGTCCTTGCCTAGTTTACCACTGTTGCTTCTATGGTTGCAAGCGGGACAGGCTGCGGCTGCCCGCCCCGCGTCCGCGCCAGCCCGCACCGTGCGTCGTGGGCACATGCGGCCGCCCACATGACGCCGCTTTGTTTTTGCGGTTTTGGCGGCTGCCCGCAAGTGTCCGCTTGCATCATTATCAGCCTGCAGCTAGTCTCGTTGACTTGCATCATATTAATTTCAATCCAGGTGTAGTTTTAAACACGTACATACGCGTTCCACACCACACAAGCAAAGTCACAACACACATACAGTACGTGTACAGAGTACAGCTACAGATTGGTAGACCAGACAAATCTAACTTCCATAGTTCCATCTCTACGGAATATGGATGGCTAACCTTCATGCAAAATGAATGGCCATACACAAGCAACAGCAGCACAAACCTCACTACTGGCTGTAAATTAGACAGCACAAACCTGCAAAATTCTTGTACATATCCCCATAATTCTTGGGCTGCTCCTCTTCAGAGAAGAAATCTTTCACGCTACATATTTGGTATTGCTCATTAGTTCCTATACTAACAAATCATGCTGCAAACTAAATGTAGTTGCAGGACATCTAAAAAGCCCCTTCAAGATCCAAACATACTTGATCTCCATGGTGTTCCAACCATCGATTCGCACCTCCTCCTCGCCTGAAATTAAGTAAATTATTGACCACCTTAATCAGGGAAATTTAAGAAGGGAGCAACAATTAAGAAGGAAGCAATAAAATACTCAAGATACAATTCTACACTGCCTATCACTTTTGAAACAACCAGCAGACAGAAAAAAGAAAGAAAGAAACACACCAAACATTTCTCCATCCATCAGTACCACCCACATAAGTAACAGGCACTAGAGCAGTTAGGATAAAAACTAAAAAGTAAGCAGTTCACTGCAGCATAGTCTGATAGAGAGACTGTAAATTAGAACAGCAGTTCCACAGAAGAAAATTAGAACACCAGAGAAAACAGAGCACCAGGAAGTGGAGGCAAAATGCTTAGTGCTCATAGCAACAACAAGTTCTTTTTAAAGATAAATATCATCACTAAAAACCTTACCAGCATCGCGGCTGCCGGGGTTGAACTGGACCTCCGGCCTCCGGTGGCGTGGCGTCTTGCCAACCGAGCTACAATTAATAGATTGCTGTATAGGTAGCATCCTCAGTTGTATTTAAAAGGGTAAGACAGAAAAACTAACCCCTTAATTAATCACTCCTTGATAATCATACTTACAGTATGTCCTAACGTCTTTTTTTTTAGGATACAGATGGAGTATATCTATAATTTCCATGTTTTAGAAGGTAAGCTATTCCGGAGCTGCTGCCGTGTCCGGATTTTTTTTTTGCGGGTAGTGATGTTTGAAATTTACTGAAGGAAATTCCTTGTTTGGACAATCTCAATTCGTAGCTTTAGCTTTCAGACACTAAAAATGGTGATGTTTGCCCACGTTTTGGCCTTACCAATTTCACTCAATCATGTCACAATCCAAATAGGCCCTGAGCGTCCAGGATCAGTAGCACATATGGCGATACCTCTCTACAGTACTGTATTACATCATGTGTAGTGGAATTTCTCTAACGACAGCAAGATCAAGGGCCCGTCCATCCATATTAGACAGATGTGAGCCAGTTACCACTATCTTGTGCGTTTTGCTTTCATTTTGTAGTTCTCCTTTTCCCAGTGATGTCCTTTCTATATGGACAGTATGTGGTTGGATTTAGAGGGTGTTTGGATCCCTCTAACTAAAGTTTAGTCCCATCACATCGGATGTAAAGATGTTAATTAAAAGTATTAAATATAGATTAATTAAAAAATTCATTACATAAATGAGAGATAATTTGCGAGATAAATCTATTAACTAAATAGTTTATGATTAGATAATATAATGCCATAGTAAAATGTGTTAATTGTATACTATTAATAAGGCTTGTCATGTTCATCTCGCGAAGAAGACATAACTTATGTAATTAGTTTTATAACTAATTTATGTTTAATACTTCTAGTTATCATTTATTTAAGGGACTAATTAACTGGATGACGTTAGCAGTGTGGAAAACTTAGTTTCCAGTGTTGCCTTTCGTATGTACTATACTTTGTCATTTTGCTGCGTCTCTGCGTCCCACATGCCATAGACAAAGAATTTGGTGGTGCGCCTTGTAGCTCCTGAAGATGCATGTAACTTCTTCTCCTTGAAGAATTCGGAGGTCACACGCAACACATTGCATCGGTGAGGCTGGCAGCATATCCGGCTGTTGCATGAGCTCTGCGCGCTCGAACTCGTGTTGCGAGTTGATACATGCTTCCGGTTCAGAGCAGGAGTTAATGAGTGCAACGGTTCAGAAAAAGACACACCTTTGAGGTCACCGTAACGACGACTAAATTAAACTTGCCTCCTGTCATCCCGTGTTTCCTCTAGCAACTAGGATCATATCGATCGGAGGATTTCATTCGATCGTCTCTCTCTCTCTCTGATCGATCGATCCAACATACATATGTATATCTGCAATCTATATATCCGATCTCCACCCGCTACCCCTCGATCTCTCGGTTGGCAATGGCGAGCGTCGGTGATGTGGTGAAACCCGTGTTGGCGATGGTGTCATTCTAGGTGGTGTTCGCCGGGCTCAACATCTTTTACAAGATTGCCATGTCCGACGGCATGGACCTAGGGGTGTTGGTCGCCTACCGCTATCTCTTCACCTCTGCCTTCCTCAATCCCTTCGCCTTCTTCATCAATAGATAATTATCACACAAGGTTGACCTGCTTGCACTTACTTTTTCTCTCATGCATGGTCCGCTTCCTGAGGAGGTCGTTACCTGTACGTTAACATGCATCCAAGCAAGCTCATCCCATGTAACTTGTTCTCCCTGGAGAATTTGGAGGTCATCCAGGGCCTCTGTACGCTCTCCTTTCCTCGTGCTGCGAGTTGGTACCTGCTGCTGAATCAGAATAGGAGTTAATGTGTCCTACGGTTCAGAAAAAGACACACCTTCGAAGTCGCCGTAACGATGACTAAATTTAATCTGCCTCCCGTCGTCATGTGTTCCATATAGCAGCTAGGATCATATCGAATGGATGATTTCATTCCATCATCGTCGTCTCTCCCTCTCTCTCACACACACACTCTCTCTCTCTACTGATCAATCGATCCAACAAACATATATATATCTGCCATCTATATATCTGATCCCCACTCGCTACCCCTCAATCTATCGGTTGGCGATGGCAGGCGCCGGCGATGTGTTGAAGCTCCTGTTGGCGATGGTTCATTCCAGGCGCTGTTCGCCGGGCTCAACATCTTCTACAAGCTCATCGTGTCCGACGGCATGAATCTTCGGGTGCTGGTTGCCAACAGCTATGTCTTCACCTCCACCTTCCACGCACCCCTCGCCTTCTTCATCGAGAGGTAACTAATACACACGGCTATCCTGCTTGCTAATACTTTTTCTCTCGTGCATGGTCCGCTTCCTGGGAGGTTGGTACCTATACATTATCATGCATCCAAGCAAGCTCATCCGATGTAACTTCTTCTCCCAGAAGAATTCAGAGATCATCCAGGGCCTCTGTACCTATACACGCAACACGTTTCACCGGAGAGGCTGGCAGCATCTCCGACCATTGCATGAGCTCTGCGCTCTCCTTTCCTCGATCGTGTTGTGAGTTGGAACCTGCTGCCGGTTTAGAGCAGGTGTTAATGTGTGCTACGATTTAGAAAAAGACACACCTTCGAGGTTGCCATAATGACAACTAAATTAAACCTGCCTCCTGTCATCCCGTGTTCCCTCTAGCACCTAGGATCATATCGAATGGAGGATTTCACTCTGTTCTCTCTCTCTCTCTCTCTCTCTCTACTGATCGATCGATCCAACATACATATATATATATATGCCATCTATATATCCGATCCCCACCCGCTACCCCTTGATCTCTCGGTTGGCGACAGCGGGCGCCGGCGATGTGGTGAAGCCCCTGTTGGCGATGGTGTCATTCCAGGTGCTGTTCGCCGGACTCAACATCTTCTACAAGCCCGCCTTGTCCGACGGCATGGACCTAAGGGTGCTGGTCAGCTACCGCTATCTCTTCGGCTTCACCTTCCTCGCACCCGTTGCCTTCTTCATCGAGAGGTAATTACCACACACGGCTGTCCGGTTTGCTCTTACTTTTCCTCTCCTGCATGGTAGGCTTCCTGGGGAGGTTGTTACCTACACGTTATCATGCATCCAAGCAAGCTCATTCGATCGATGATCCTTAATTAGTAGGCCTGGCCTGACCACATACTATGCATCCAAGCTCATCCTTAATAATTAATTAGCGGCCCAGGCCCGCTCCCTCGCTTGTTGGTCCGTTTTAATTTGGGCTAACTCACAACTCCATGCTTCTTCTTAATTATGCGGTTCTGCATCATAAAACGGGAAAAAAAACTATTGTGCTTCCTTACAATATGCAGAGCTTGTGATCCACTCTTTGGAGATAATCATTCCACGAATATCAGCCTAGCGCTTGTGCTTGTATATACTTTGTAATTGCACAAAATGGCAAAAGGATTTTGTGCTGTGGACCAAGAATCTCATGACCTTTAGTACGTACATGAACTTCCTCGAGAAAATAAAGAAGCTTGCTAGGCGATAGATGTTGATATCACTAGTACAAAATACATTTTTGCTGGCGGTCAATAATGATGAGACCATCTCAACGAACCATGCACTATCCTATGTAAACCAAGGACATGATGTAGAAGACATCACCCAAACGAAGGAACAAGTGAACATTGGACCAATTACACGTAGCCGAGCTAAGAAACTACAACAACAGGTGACTTCAGTCCTAGCTGAAATTAACTTCTATACATATGAGAATGTTATATTGGCTAAATGTTCTACATTGATTGTTCTCAGGTTCACATATAAAGAGGAGGATCCTACTTTACATAGGGATGGATCGGACCACCACTTTGGACCAAGAATTTCTGGTTCGAATCAAGGATCACTGATGGATCACTTTGGACCAGTTCGGACCTGCATATTGAATCGAACATAACTCGTAATTCCTGAAGGCTTTGGAGGCCCCTAAGTACTTGCTGGAAAGCTTATCAAGTCTACTTTCCAATGCAATAGACCGCATGTCCATTGGACTCCCCAATCAAGAGATATGATCAAATTAGTGGAGATTGCACAAAATCCTAACAGCCACACGAGGCTCCTCGGAATTTCAGTTCGTGCTAACCTTTGAGTTTGCCTAACTCCAGAAAATCCATGTCAAGAAGCTATTTGTAAGACTTTGATAATCGAATAGCTGTGTGCTAACAATTTCAGAGAGTGATCTCTACCCCTTTGCTCTTGTGATTTCCTTGAGGGATTACAGAAGCGGCCGCGTCATCGGCTCCCAATTGGTGCTCTGGTCTGTTTGATTTCAGGTTGTGTTGGTTGGTTTTTTGAGAGTGTGGTTGGGCGAATCCTCGATTCAGGTTGCCGGTTAAAGACGGTGGTTGGCTTCAAGTTTTATTTTTTGCCAGGTTGCACTAGTTATCGCTACTTGCAGCAAGTTATCTTGGCTATTCTATAGCTATTTATCTTGTCCAAGATCCTATGTCGTGAATATCGGGACTGAGTCTCCTCACAAAATGCATTTGTGCGGGTGGGTCGCCAGCAACTCTCTGCCAGCATAAATAAGCATTTGTGTTGGTGGGCGGCACCCGTCAGCATAGATACATGTGTACAGGCGGGCGCTCCATCTATGCTGGCGGCTGGGCACCCGCCAACACATATGCCTCGGCACAGATGTCCCATCCCGCCTGTTCTGGGTTGTATATTTCACGCCAAATTTCAAATATATATTTCTCGCCAATTTTATTTTCTGCTAATTACAAAATCGTATTAGCACCCCATTTAATTCAGTTATTATTGTCATTACTAATCCATAATAATTTATGGTTGCCCTCAAAGAAGACTTGTAGCACAAATATTATTGATCCATTAGTAATCCAAAATCCATAATAGCCCATGCTAATAACTCCAATTAAAATCTTATTATACAATATTGCACAAACATTACAATAGAAATATTATTATCTTCAAATAGGACTAGTAGCACATGTGCCAAGCTCTCGGCACTCATTGGCTGCCAGTGCACTCTCAGGACCATAGAACCGCCCTTTCTCATGAAAAATTTCACGTTGGACAAATCTACATATATCTGCACAAATTTGATCAATTTGTTTGTCCTCTAGTCTTGATTCAAGATGTGGGATCTCAGTTATCTAAAATAAATTATTATATGAACAAAGAAGGATTAGTATTAATTAAATGGGTAATATAAAAAATGGATACACTAGGATTCTATGTACATCCTCGGGGCTGGTTCTATACTTCCCGTTATTCCTAATGATCTCGCAAATGTAATAATATAATATCCATATAGTACACTATCAGGAGGTTGCTTGTGACACTACAAAAAATTGTCTTAATTAGTAAATGTTAATTATTTACGTATATCATAGTGAGTGCTTGTATCCTAGTAAGTACTAACCCATTTGTGATATCATATATCTAAATGGTCACGTCTTGTTGGAAGATGGGGGCCTCCCTTGTGCGCGTTAAACTAGTAAGCGCTGAAAAAAAAATGTGTGAAAGGTTAGCAAATCTATTATTTGTAATAGCACATAAGAGCAGTTAATACACTTACTTATATAGAATTTCTACGAATTCTTCATAACTATCTGGAGGGTAGTCAGATGAGTCGAGGACAATCGCAACGCCATTCTTCGGCAGGATCATAAATAAAATAAAGTGGTCGCTACAAAATATGAATGCATAAGATGAAGTTTTTTATTGGGCATTGTAGTTATAGGTATAAAATTAAGTGGTCGCACAAAGAACTTACTTAAAACGATAGGGAGCCATGATGTAATCCTTCTCTAGCCTTTTTCTACGGACCCGTGATATATAGATCGCAACTTTTCGCTTCCTATTGTTGTGAGCTACTTTTATGATTGCATAGTGCTCCTCTTGATTTGTTGCAGCTTCAAGCCTTTTGTTTTGCTCTTCATTCAACCTGAAAGCAGTGCTCAGACTAGGCAATTAGGAGAGGATTGCAGTATGCTACCGAGTATCTTCATGTCTTTCTTTCGTCTTCATACCGCATTCTGCATAAATATTATAACATGACAGACGTGTCATAATTTTGGTGATTATTACAGGGATTTGAGTGTTACAGTATGTACTTACAAGCACCAAACAGAAATCAAGTTGATGTCGAGTGTTTTTCGCCTAAATAGGTTGTGTAAGTCCCAAAAATCAACAACGATAAAATGTTCGATATGACCAAAGACTTTCCTTGAAACTTGTTCATTTCCCATGGACCCTCCAATGGTTCCCATTGATGCAGGAATGGCTTGCCGTGTTCAAATTCGACCGGACAATCTTCCGTAGCCTAGAAGTCTAACCTAGTGTCCACATTCCTAGAGGTCGATGTTGTACGGGGTGCTTTCTTCTTTAATGCACCTAGGAATATGTCTACCCCTGTAGATGGATCCTTGTCAAACATTGTAATCATGCGAGGCACTACGGTAGGAGGCATTGAGGCTTTCTCTGGCCGCGTTTAGATGCAAAGGGCTTGTTTAGATCCAAACTTGGGAGGGTGAATTTGGGAGGTAGATGTCACTTCGTAATCATTGCGTCACTGTAGCATTTTCGTTTGTATGTGCGAAAAATTGTTCAAAAATTGATTAATTAGGCTCAAAATGTTCGTCTCACATAGTACAACAAAACTGTGCAATTAGTTTTTTATTTCATCTACATTTAGTACTCCATGCATGTTATGACATTTTGATGTAATGGAGAATCTTCTTTTTGCATAATGTATTTGGGAGTTGCTTTTTGGAAACTTTTCGGAACTAAACAAGGCCAAAATTTGGATGCCCAAATTTCTGACAGGTACTGTTGGTGGCAGGATGTGCAGAATTTGGGACTGTCAAGACACTGTTGGAGGCAGAATCCGTCGGTGGCAGGCGCTACCCAAGCTGCTGCCAACTATGCGTTCACACAGTCATTAATACACGTCTTGGCCATGCAAATGTACATGCAGCACCCATTGGGCCATGCAAATGTGCATGCAGCATGCATGTTCCGATGCACCAGCTGCATGGGCCGAACAGATAGCTACGGAGGTGCATAGATAGGAGGACATGTACATTTTGCAAGCACAAGATGTTCACCACAGCGCAACCACATGCACAGCACAACCACATGCACAGGACATCCACATGCACAGCACAACCACAGCCAAGAGATCCACATGCACAGCACATGCACAACCAGAGTCGATAGATCCAAATGCACAGCACATGGACATGCACAGCATGTCTAGAACCACAGCACAGCCACAAGCACATAGGGAACAAAACATATTCCAAGCACATAGGCAAATGAACAGATTGCTAGCACAACTTGGTAACCAAGATTAAGCACCTTTAATCATGGATCAGTGAAGTAAAAGAGTGGAGAGACAACAACCTCATTTGGAGCCGGCAATTTGCAAGAGCGCTTGAGCATGAAATGAGACAACAAGGCAGCATCAAACCTTCTTTGAAACATAAGGAGACTGTCATGTAGCATGCACACATAATTACTTGGCATAATAGACCAATAGCACAAGAAAACACATTTATTGGGTTCAAGTACATGGAAGTTCATGCACACAATCTCAAGTACCAGAAATTGTCACTTACAGATTATATGACGACCGGGCTGGTACCATGCTCCATCTTCAATCCTCCAATATTATACAACAGCAACAATTTACTGTCCCAACATACATTGTTATTTTCCACTCACTATAGGAAACACATCGAAATATTGTCTACACCTTGAGGACCCACATGTCCTCAACACTTATTATCAAGTCCACCGACATGTTCTACAAACTCAAGTACATAGACAATTTGATACAGATCCTCAGATCCTCACCATGTACATTGCCGCACTTAGGAATTATACCTATTGTACCTATTGTACAAGTGTAGAGCCAACTGATCTCGGAATGCATTCATTGTTGCCATGTCATCACCTTGCGGCACTGCAATTGTTGCCGGCTGCTCCAAACTAGCTTCAACGGGAACATAGTTCATGTTGTTGTCAGCGACACCAAAGTCAGGGTCATATCCACCATGCTTTCTGATGAAGTTGTGCAACGCCATGCACGCACAGATGATCTGTGTCTGTGTTTCTTGTTCGTAGGCCGGGTTTCCCAACAATATGTGCCACTTCATTTTCAACACTCCAAACGCTCTTTCTATGACATTTCTAAGAGATGAATGTGCATAGTTGAACGTCTCCTTCATACCTCTAGTTTGTCCGCCGACGTTTTGAAACTCTTGGATGTGGTACATGGTCTGCCGGTAAGGAGCGAGAAAGCCCGGCCGGTTTGCGTACCCCGAGTCCACCAGGTAGTACTTCCCTACAGCATGCAGTACCTGTAAGTTGGCAGTGCCAAAATTAGAAAAGAGTACGAAAACAGCAACTTGTGGTACCTATTGGTGGCATTGGGAATTTGTCTTTGAATCTTGTCATTGCATCACGGAACACGGTCATGTCATGCACGGACCCAGGCCACCCAGCAAGCACAAATGTGAAACACATTTCAAAGTCACAAACGGCCATGACATTCTGGGTTGTCTTGCCCTTCCTACAAATGGCCTGGACTAGGTTTACCCCTGGCACGATGACAGGAATGTGAGTGCCATCGATTGCCCCTATTGCATCCTTAAATTCAGGGTAGAACCTATCCTTCTGCAGACTTTCATGGATTTCGGTAAAATTTCGGTCCCTAGGTTCAATAATGTCTCCTGCTAGTTTGACCACACATTTGAGGACTTTGTGAAACAGATTGTGCACGGTGGCTAGGGATCTCTCAAACCTGTCCTCTGCCTGCCGTGCATATTGTGGTGCAGCACATATCCAAAGAAACAGGCCTAGAGCCTCAATAGAGGTAGATTTTGGTGATGACTTGAGGCCGTAACTAGTTGTCAACAGTTCATGCATGCTATGAAACATATGGGGTGACATCCTAAACATGTTGTAGCAGGCTGTTGAATTGGCAAGCTTGTTTTGTACCCATTGCAGCCCACTCAAAGATGGCATCCTATAAGGCCGTCTAGTGCAATACTTGTCGATATGTTTAGCAGTTTCATACATACCATAGATGAATCACGCTTCCTCTCCATCTTCGACCGCCAATGAGACAAATCGTTTCCGCCTTACCTGCGTCTCCGCCTCAAAGTCCTCACTGGACTCACTCTCCGAAGTGTCCTCAGTCTCCGTGCTTTCCTCACTGTCCTTGCTTGCATCGTTGCCACGCTGAACTCTGGCAGTGAAGGGCTGTCCAATGCAAGAGACCACATAGTCAGCATAGTTAAAATAAGTAAGCAATGACAAACTTCACATTACCGAATTCTTGAACTTAAGACACAGTTCAGAGACATTAGCAGAACATGTTAATAATGACCACAACCTGACTTCCATACAACACATAGTTCAGAGACATTAGCACGTAGTCCCACATAAAACACATCAACAAAGTCAGTACAGCATTCTACAACATCAACAAACCCTACGCAAAAGCAACCACACAGCCATGATGCTAGTTGTCTACCATATCAGCATATCTCTTAATCATGACCCGCCTTGATGTGCCAGCAGGTGTGAGGATGAACGTCTCCATGGCATCAACATCCTCCAAAATTTTCAGCACACCAACCCACAGATGCTCGTCCTCATGAGCGTTCAGCTCTTTTGCTCCCTGAATCACCAAATTCTTGGCTGCTTTCCTTTCAGCCTTTGCTGCTTCGATCCTTGTTGTTGCAGCTTCTTTCCTTTTTGCTGCTTCTTCCTTCCGGACTGCTGCTTGTTCCTTCTTGTTTGCTTCTTCTTCGATCCTGCGCAATCTCTGTTGAGTTTCCTGGTGCTCCTTCTCACTAAACTCACAGAGCATCTTGTTCCGTTCAGCATAGCTCGCATTGAACTGGCTCATGTTCCTGTCCATTTTCTGCACAGCAGGGTTCTTCCGCCTCTTGCTAGGACTACCTGCAGTACTTTGGGTGCTGCCACCTGTCCTCTTCGAACCACTGCTGACAGGGGTTCCACGCCATGGAGGAGACATGCTGTCCACCACTGGGCTAGCACGGCTCTGTGGGGTCTCAGTGGCATCTCCATCTTCAGCATCATCTCCTTGTTCCTCATCATCTCCATCTTCAGCATCATCGTCGGCGCTCGAACTGAAGTTGAGCTGCCGTGGAACCCTAGGAACAAAACCTGTAATTCCCGTGACAGCCACTTTCTCAAACATGCGGTCCATTTGAGCAAGGTATGGTGGCCATCCTTGCTTAAGCATGTTCCATTCTTGCTTGCCCTGCATCATAGAAGAATGTCGCAAATGCAGTTGAGAAAACTAAAAAAAACAGTGTGCAGCTCAAAAACTGGAGCAAGGTGACGAACCCCTTCTTCCTTAATTTTGCCCGCCCACCACGAGTCCTCCGCCATCACAGAGCCATCAGGTCTGTGTCCTAGCCCAGTGTACACATTCTTCCGCTTGAAGATGAAAGTCCACATCCTTTTCAACTCCCTCAACCTGGACCCGAACTGCCCACTGTCGTGCACCTTACCAGTAGCATTCTTGAACTTTGCCTTGATTACTTTCCATCCTTCCTTGTGCATCTGTCCACTGTTGCATCGATCAAGGTCCATTCTGTCACACCAATTTTAGGATGTGAATAATAAGCATAATTAATACAATAATTTTCTTGAATTTCTAAAAATTTTCCAACATTTATATAATTTCCAGGGAATTTAGTGTAGGAAAATTTGTTTTCTAAATTAAAATAAGATAGGTGATAAAAATGTGTGTTGCTTGTATTTATTGCCTTTGTGTGCAAAGTTTTCAAAAACACGTTTAGAAGCCTATTGGGAATTTTTCAGAGTTTTCTGGAATTTATTCCTATCTTCTCTAGAGCAAATTCCAATTTTTGGAACAAGCTGAAACCCTTTTCATGAGATCCAAATACATTATTTGGGTTCCTCATGTCCAAATCTATCTCTAGGATTTTTCCTAGGATTTTTGGAATTTTTGGAGTATTTTTCATGGCTTAATATCAATTCTAGACTTATCTGAAATTATTTTATAACCAAGAAATTAATTATTCCGAGAATAAAAATCATCATAATTCTTAGTGGACCAGCCTTGGCCCAAAGTTGACCCAATTTTAGCCCAAATCCATCCCATCACTTTATTGGGCCAAATTTCAAAGTCCATTAGCATTGGAATGAGGCGAACCACCTTTAGTCCCATATTGCTAATGAACCTAGAGGTGAGAGATTTTCTCCCTATATATATACGAACCACCTCTTGTTTGGAAAAGACACACCATCGACTCCTTTTTAGGGAGGCCCCTTGGTTTGGGATTCCCTAAGGTAGTCTTCTTCCACCATATTTTTCCACTAGTGCCCATTCTTCACCTCGTCTTCGTGTCGAGCCTTCCGTCGTTTTTGACCTGAAGATTTTCAGTAAGACCCTCAGCGAATCTTGTAATTTTCTACCAGATTTGATTAGTCTATACTCTTTTATAGAAAAGCCCCTGCTAGTTTTAAGTGCCAAAAATCTTGTTTAGTCCATAGTTTCCAACGATTTCTGAAAATTCGACTAGATCCCTGAGCTGCTCACCGTTTTGACCATAACTTTTGATCCGCTTAGCCAAATCTAGCAAATAAATATATTTTGGATATCTACATAAAATTTCCTACAACTTTCGTTTAATAAGTCAGGTCAAAATATGGATATAACTAGGTCAAAAATATTTAAACAGATTCCTGCACACTCAAAAACAGATTCTGAAAGGTGCACTAAATCATGTGTCGTTTATAGACATTAGCTCCTAAAATTGTGATCTTTTTACAGAAGATAGGATACCAAATTATGAAGCTAACCCAATTGGAATTGCATTAATCGGATGTCTAGAACTCGAGATATAAAATAAACAAGCAGACTATGTCAGATGGTGACGAGAATTGATCAAAACCCTTCAGATAGCGTTACCTTTTCAACCGTTGCTTCGTTTTTAGCGATTCTTATGCCCACGTCACCATAGAATTGAGCCCTTCTGCTTAGTATGCTCTTTTAAACCTTTTCTTTGATTAGTGTATTGTTCTTAGATGTATCTTGTTTGTTTGTTTGTTGAGCTACATGTGTGTGCTCGATGATTGTTGCGAGTAGACGATGCGTTATTTGAGAGATTTTAAGATCAAGACTTTGAAGACTATCTGAGCAGTTATATTTGGATAAAAGGAAAGTGTCCCTGACCATCTTTCTACCTATGCTTTAATTACATTATCATGATGATTTAATTGGAACATGGAGTGACCACCCAGGAAAACAGTACAACCATAAGACTAACGGGCTCTGGTCTTGGCGGAATAATTAGAAATTCTAGTATGTGCATGTCTTACCGAAAGGGCAAGAGGGGGAGACTTCGATGAGGTATAGCCCGGTCCTCTTGAGTTGTGAGCTTTGCTAAGAGACAGACCTCATTAGGGAGGGTTATGCTTTGCGGATATTGAAACCTTAGCGGGCTGCACTTATTAGGGAATCTTTGTAAAGGCCTCGTAGCGTCCCTATGCAGTCATCCCTCGGTAGTGTGATGCGTGCCTGATCCGCACAGCATGGTTGGGTTTAAAGTTCTTCTGAACTTTTACGCGACTTATGGTGAAAGTGTACAACCTCTGCAGAGTGTAAAACTGATATTATCAGCCATGCTCACGGTCAAGAGCGGCCTGGACCCTCGCATGATTAATTTACTTAAAGATGATATTAAATTGTTCTCTGGTTATTTCTTGTGGCCTTGCTGAGTACCAACCATAAGTGTACTCATCCTTGCTAACCTCTGCTCAGAAGAAAAAGGTGTGTGAAGCTGATGAAGATGGTGTTCTAGGCGTACGCAATCCCCAGTCGATTGCCTGTGAAGTTGGAGCCATCGTTTCCAGGATACGTTGTTACTCTGATAGACTTGTAAGTCATTTTTATAGTTTATTTATATGATACTGCATCTTTTATTCACCACTGGCGAAACTTGATCCTGGCACACATACGGTGTACACTCGGTTCGTTTTCTAAAACCGGGTGTGACACATTTGTTCCACGTACAGGTCACATAACAGCTCAGTGTCGGCTTGGGTCCAGTTGGCCCTGTCGTTCTCAGGCTGTGCAGGTGGTCATGGATAAAGGAGTGCATGAACATATGGATTACAGTGCGGTGTTGGTGGAGGGAAACAAGAATGGTGCTATTAATGTGCAGACAGCCCGTACCTCGTCGTCATCTATGTTGATGCCGCCGGGATGAGCTTGGGCGGCGCCACGACGACGGCCACGGCGGCCCCTGGCTTGCCTTTGACGCTACGGAGGCACCGCTGTAGGCTGCCCACCACGGCTCCCGGAAGGCATACCCGCCGACGGTCCGCCGCAGCTGCTGCTGCCTCCTCTGGGACGAAGCAACACTTCGTACTCATTCATGTTCGGGTACCCGGCGCTGCTTGCGTTGGGGTTGAGGCCCGACAATCCGAAGTAGTCTGCAGTCAAGGCAGAGTAGGCCTGTGGCGCAGGCATGAACCTGTACAACGAAGCAGCTCCGAATCCAGTCGGCCCGGCAGGGTAGATGTTGAACCCGACGTATCCAGATACCCGCGGTGCGGCAACGATGGTGTTGAAGACGCCGGATCCGGGTGCCAGCGGAGCGGCCGCGAACGTGTTGAAGATGCCGGATCCGGTCGGCGGCGGGGCGCCGCCGCCCAGGTTGAACCCGCCGCTCCCGGATGTCGGAGCCACGGCGGCCAATGGGTTGAATCCACCCGATTCGGAAGCCGCCGGCGCGGCGGAGTACCGCTAGGCCGCACCAGCTCCTCCTCCAGGCGGCGCCAGGGAGAAGAGGTCCCTTGTGCGACTGCCGTTGGCCAAGTTCCCCACGCTCCCGCAGTTGAACTCCGAGCCGGGGCCTTGCCCGTTGTAGCCGTCCATCGCCGGAGAGGATATGTAGGACGATGGATCAGCTATCGGAGCTGCTGGATCTGGCGCTAGGGAGAGCGAGGCAGCCGGGAGGCGGACGGCATCAGCGGCGGCGAGGATGGCGGCGGGGGAGAGGGAGACGGCCGACTCGAGGCTCGGGGGTGGGGGTGGGGGGGGAGAGGATTGCCTCGAGGCTAGGGCGACGCCCCCTATAGGTTCGGTCCCGATTCGGGCCTCCAACCGGCCGAATTTGGACCCAAATTTGGCCTGGCCTTTTGAGCCAGAATGCAGAATTGAGCCCGAATCACTGTTCGCAGGCCGAATTGGGAGGCCCAATTTTGCATCTAAACACGGCCTCTATCTTCTTGGGTGACAGCGAAGGATAGGTTGAAGCCTTTTCTGTCGCCTTGGGTGATGAAGGATGTGGCTGTGAGTTCTCCTTGTTCCATGGCAGCAACTAGAAGAAAATCAGATGGGGGAAACAACTCACTGCCAAAAGTGACAGAAGAACTCACCAATTCTCCTTCCTTGTGATCTCTCTGCTCCTCCCCTGCAGTTCTCTCTCCCTGTCGTGATCTCTATGCGGAAAATATTAAGGAGGGCAGTAGAGGCCAAGGCAGGAAGGTGTGCTAGTTTTGGGGAAACAGAAGAAAGAACAGGAGGGGTAACGTAATGGAATAGGAAAGGACGGGCCTTTCAATGGGGCAGTTACTAATCACGATATTACTGTAGCACACCAATTATAACTTCCAGTGAAAAAACATAACTCTAATCCTAAAACCAAAATAATGCTTATGGGTACTCAAATCAATTACATTTGATGAGACCTACGCATCATCCTTGCTATCTAATCGTCCCTCTGAGCAACGAATCAATAAGTCATTTTCTTTTAAGTGTACCCAGTCAAGAGTCAACCATATCATATTTTACGTATTCCGACTTGCAAAATGTACATTAACACTTCAAATTTTTCAGGCTGTTACAACCGCACTCTAACTGATTTGGTTGATGTCATGTTAGATACATCGGGACTTCCCAAGGAATGCTGGGATGAGGCTATGTTGACCGCATGTTATGTCCTGAATCACGTTTCTGTGAAGAACAAAGAGATAACACCATTTATGGAATGGAAAAAGAAAAAGCTAACCCTTTTCATATTCATGGACTTGGGGATGTTTGGCTAAGGTTAATGTGCTAATAACCAAGAAACATAAACTAGGACCTAATATTGTAGATTGTGTCTTTATTGGTTATGCTTTCTACAGCATGGGTTATAGATTTCTAATAGTTAAAATCTGGAGTACCTGACATGCATGTTGGTATAATTATGGAGTCCAGAGACACTATATTTTTTGACGATATATTTCATATGAAAGAGGAAGTTAGCACATCTAATCATGAATTGTCTATTAATAAACAACCTAGCTAAAGAACCTGTCTTTTGGATAGAACACAATGAACAAACAAATGTGAAAAATCCCGAGGGGGATGACAATGAAGCTCTTAGAAAAAGCAAGAGACAGATGATTGCAAAGTCCTTTGGTGATGATTTCATTGTGTACCTCGTGGATGACACCCCTAGGATCATTGAAGAGGCATATAGCTCTCTGGCCACTAACTATTGGAAGGAAGCAGTTTGGAATGAGATGGATTCAATTATGTCTAATGGTACTTGGGAGGTTGTAGAATGTCCTTATGGGTGCAAGCTTGTATGATGTAAGTGGGTGTTCAAAAAAAAACTTAGGCCTGATGGTACGGTTAAAAAGTAAAAGGCAAGGCTAGTGGCTAAAGGCTATACTTAGAAAAAAGAAGATGACTTCTTTGATACTTACTCACCGGTTGCCCGATTGACCACCATTCGAGTACTACTTCCCTAGGTAGCCTCTCATGGTCTACTCGTTCATCAAATGGATGTTAAGACAGCTTTCCTAAACGGAGAGTTGGAGGAGGAGATCTACATAGATCAGCCAGATTGATTTGTAGCAGAGGGTCAAAAAGGAATGGTGTTAGTAAAGTCCTTGCATGGTCTTAAGCAAGCACCTAAGGAATGGCTTGAGAAGTTAAACAGAACTTTAATGTCGGTTGGTTTTGTTGTGAACGAAGCCGACAAGTGTGTGTACTATCGCTATGGTGGGGGCGAAGGAGAGATCTTATGTCTGTGTGTATGTAGATGACATACTGATACTTGGGATGAACCTTAATGCAATTAAGGAAGTCAAAGAGTTTCTGTCTCAAAACTTTGAGATGAAAGATTTGGGAGAGGCGGATGTCATCCTAAATATTAAACTACTGAGAGAAGGTGATGATGGGGTAGTCCTTACACAATCCCATTTTTCGGAGAAAGTCTTGAGTCGTTTTGGTTACAATAACTGCAAAACAACTCCAACACCATATGTTGCTTGCAAAATATTATGAAAGAACAAAAGAATAATGAGAGATCAGCTGAGATACTCTTAGATCATTGGTTCACCGATATACTTAGCCAGCGCTATGAGACCCGATATCTCATTTGTTGTGAGCAAACTAAGCCGGTTTATGTCAAATCCGGGAGATGATCATTGCAATGTTCTTGAACAGGTAATGCGCTTTCTTAAAGGTAATGTGCACTATGGAATTCACTATATCGGGTACCCAAGGGCACTAGAGGGTTACATTGATTTGAATTGGATATCTGATGCAGATGAGATTAAAGCAACAAGTGGATATGTGTTTACACTTGGAGGTGGCGTTGTTTCCTAGAAATCTTGCAAATAGACCATCTTAAGGAGGTCAACTATGGAAGCAGAGCTCACCGCAATAGACACCGCCACTATTGAGGTTGAATGGCTTCATGATCCCCTAATGGATCTGCCGGTTGTTGAAAAACCAATATAGGTTATCCTCATGAACTGTGATAATCCAACTGTGATTGTCAAGGTCAACAATTTAAAGGATAACCTGAAGTCCTTAAAGCATGTAAAAAGGAAGTTGAAATGCCTCAGGGAATTGAGAAACTCCGGAGTGATAGCCTTGGACAACATCCAAATGGCTAAGAACCTAGCAGATCAATTCACAAAGGGTCTTTCCCATAATGTGGTAGACAAAACATCCAAGGAGTTGGGCCTGAAACCCATGTATGTTACTCAGTAGTGGTAATATGTCCTGTATGATTGGAGATCCCGTGAATTAAGATGGTGAAGCAAGCTATTGTTTAACTAAGAGAAGAGAACCTTTGAAAGAGACTCGGTCCAATGGAGGTGCATTTCTCTTCTAAAACTGTATGGTAGGTTGGTGAAAACCTTAATATGATATGAGTGGCCCAATGAGGGTAAACATGTTAACCTACATAACATCTTCGAGGATTACACCTATATGAGTTCGATTGCTAGTCACAATCTATGAGATAGGATTACACCTATATGGGTTCAATAGCTATTCACTAAATCCCGGATGGAGAGTCAAAGAGAATCCTAACCAACTTAAGTGGTTGACCAACCGTGGACCACTTGTGAAGTTGACTAGAGGGAAAGGGTGTGGGGCGCGCACGCCAAGCCGGGCCATGGTGTGTGGCCATGCCGTGCCGTGCCCTGCCGAGCTGAGTGGCACCACGACGCGACGCAACATGCTATGGTTAACATTTTGCAATAAATGTCAGTCATTGCGATTCATGAACATTACTGTTGTTACTGCCATTGCTGGGTGAACTCGGTCCAGACTCATCCCCCCTCTCCTCCTGTGCGCCTATATAAGGAGGCCCCTCCTTCCTGGCAGACAAACTCTCTCAGACTTCTATGGTACTCCTGCTAAGGTGACCTCTCACTTTCTCCCTCACTGTTTTGCTGCTCTCTTGCACTCCCAACACATGATTTGCGTGCACACTACTTGCGAGCAGAAGCTTCCGAACCTCCCTGCCTAGTGATCCTGCTCGAGATAGGTAGGCGATAAGGTTTTGGGGGAGTGTACGACTACGCAACTGCTCACTTCCACGTCTACTTCCTGGTGGTCGTCTTCGTCCACTTGAACAAATACTTCCCCGCGTCCATCTTCGTCGACTTGAACAACTACATCCCAGAGATCGTCTCCCTCAAGTGAATGACTACATCCTGGAGGACCTGAATGACTACTACCAAAAGGTCATTCGAAGAACTCCACTGCAACGACTCAGCTCGCCACTACACCAAATTTGATCGACTACTTCAAGCAAGGCTAGTCGAGTATGGTTAACACACCAATACTCCAGCTGGTGATAGCGCAACCTATGCCTCCAGTACCGGCCCCACCCATGGGTACATTCTAAACCTCTACTAGTTAATCATGTTGTTCGTGTTAGTTAGGAGAATTAACTTAAACACACTCACATGCTCTGCTCTCACAAGATCACTAACTGTCATCATGAATTTAATGTCAATATATGGAATAAAGCATGGACTTATATATATATATATATATATATATGACGAATTGCAACTAGTTCGGACCCACTTGCAACCGGGTCGGATCCAATTGCAATTGGTTTTTCTGGTTGCAATAAGTTCCATCAACTTGCAATTGACACGGTGTCGTAGTTGTAATTGATCTAATCTCATGGTTGCAACTGAGGATCTGGGCATTCTGCACATAAAATACACCTGGGTACTATCCTGCGTCCACGCGCCCGCCGCCAATCCAGCGCCAAACCCATCCTCCCCCCGCGCCGACCAACAGGCCAGCCCACGTGCGCATCCTCCCACCCCTGGCCGTGGGCGCCTGCACCCATGCACACAAGCAACCGCACGGCCCACATTGCACCACGCCTGGTACCATATGCATGACAGCAGTCCCTGGTCACATCATATTTTATAATAAAAAAACAAAGTCACAAATAACTGTGTGGGCCGAAGATTAAAGTAGCCTACTGTCACATATAATATTATGATAGAATTTCGCTCCAGACAAAATTTTGATTGCAAATATTTTGTACGTAAATTTAGCTCTTGAGAACAGACCCATGTTTGCAAAATACTTTAGTAACCAAAATTCACAGAAAAATTACAATTCTACAATTAGAGCACGTAATGGACATGGTGGTGTGGAAAACAAGCAGCTCTTGCACTTGCAAATGCTGCCCCGAGCAAGCCACCTGAGGAGAACAAGCTTCCGACTCTTTTCTTGCAGTTTTCTTGTGACCTTGTCATACCCTCTGCATCACTGACCTGTAACAGGAACACTGCAACAGGTTACCATTATCACATATAATATCAGTTTGCTAGATTGGATGAATAACAATGAATTGGAACAAGGCGTGGTAAATTCAATAGCTGCATTTTGGAGCAAGCTTTGTTACCAAGTTCTGATATATAAAAGGATGAACCCATAACAAAGGTTTCTCCTAGGTTACATCAAGCAGCAAACCTGTGTGCTGATTGGCTGGTCCTCAACTAGCCGAGTAACCGCACTTAATACAAAAGATCAAGCAGGAAGGCTATAGCACAGCAGGCCAAAAGCATTTACCAAAAATCTAGCAAAAGCCATGAACTTTTACTCCATGCCATTGTAATCCTCAACAAAAAAAAAACAACATACATGAATGTGAGGGGGTTAACTAATCCATTTGTCATATAAGAAAATTTAACGAGTGTGAGATAGCACAAAAGGTTTATGGAACTGTCAGTATGATATTCAGTATCTACTAGCTACACGAAAATAAAAATAGAGCCCTGAAACAGAGTCAACTAGGAAAAGGGAGCGGAACAGAAGTTCATTGTATTACCCTGCTTGGATGCACGGAAGAAATGCATTGCTCCAGGTTGGGGACAGCATACAGTGGAAAACAAGGACCTTAATTGAGCAGTCATCTTACTTGGGTCACTTTATGGACATGCATGCATGATTGGAATTACAATTGCACCCCTTGGGAATTATCCCATATGAGGAAGTTGCAACCGGTCACTTACTCCAATTACAATTAGGACAATAACCTAGTTACAACTACACTATAAAGCACCAAAATTTGAAATTATTGATTGTTTAATAATTACCCGTACTAGCAGGTTCGCAGTTCTTGGTAATGATTATATGGCACTAAAGGAACTGTGAACACGATAAAAAGAGGAGAAGAATGCACAATTGCATACAAAACAGCATGCTCATTATACAAAAAAGGTCACATGCCACATAAACACAAGATAGACAGATCAACTGTTGAATACCTCAGATATCAGCAATGTTGTGCAGTATTGCAGGGGAGATAGTTGCTAAATTGCATCATGAATGGAATAGCAGTTGCATACCTGATCACCAAAATGGTGCCACTTCCTGGGGTGGGCAATCATGCGTGGTGCCTGGGACGTTGTTTTTCCTTCATCTGAAGCGAAAACTTGCTGCTCTTGAGGGTTTCTTTCCTCTGGTGCCTCCACGTCCTGTGCGTGTACATGTTTAAGAAAAAAAGGAAATTGCAGGAGCGCTAATAACTAAACTGCAGAGCCGGTGCAAACACAGTTGCGTACCTGAACACCAAGCGGCAAGTCTCCCCGGGATGGGCAATCAGGCGTGGTGCTGGCTTGCTGCTCTTGAGGGTGGCCATGCGGTGTTGTGCCATTTACTTGCACTGCTGCCTCCACCTCCTGCATGTGCACACAAAAAAAAAGACGAAAAAAGAAGAAAAAGGAAATTACAGGAACCCTAGTAACTAAATTGCAGAGCCGGTGCAGACACGGTTGCGTACCTGAACACCAAGCGGCAAGCCTCCTGGGATTGGCAATCAGGCATGGCACTAGCTTGCCGCTCTTGACCATTCGGGGGCGTGCCATTTGATCGCCCGGCTGCCTCCAAATCCTGCATGTGCACACCAAAAAATTATGTGAAAAAAAGAAAAAAAAGGAAATTGCAGGAACCCTAATTACTAAATTGCTGAACCAGTACAAACATGGTTGTGTACCTGAACACAAAGTGGCAAGCCTCCCTGATCAACATCAAACATGTCGCGTATAGACTCTACATCAGATACGACACCACGTAGATGTTCAGGGGCTGCGTCCATAAAAAAACAATGAAAAACAAAAACAAAACATGCGACACAAAATGCCTGAGATAAGAATGAGGAAAAGGCAAAAAGAACATTACTCTGTATGCCTTTGTCCTAATCATCAACATCATTGTTGTCGTGTGCTGGACAACAATACTCTAGTTACTCAACCAGTTGCAAGGCTAAAAAAAGGAGGGGGATATCGGATCAAATCAGGCTAAGGCAAAATCAACAGATGGTCATTCAGTTAGAAAATCAGATCATAGGAGGGCATCAGTTGCAGACTAAGGAGGTCATCAGTTGCAGGTGGTCATATAGTTAAATTTCAGGTCAGCGGTTGCAGGCTAAGGAGAACGTTAGTTGCAGGTGGTAATTCACTCAAATTTCAGAAAAATACACACACAAAAAAAAGTTGAAGAAGGCCTCACAGAAAATATGCCCCACAGACAAAAACACAGTAACATTAGTTATAGCACAGGTAACACATGCAACATTAATTGAAAAAAAATCTTCACTTATATAAGTTACGGATGCTACTAACTAAACTAGACGAGTTGATCAGCTACATATCCCACGATAGAGTTAGAAAGGGGACAATTAGATCATTTAGTCTTGGCAAAAACAACAGGTGGCCAAATCTGTTAGATTGCATTGCAGATCAGGTGGTTACTCTGTTGCAGGCTTAGAGGGAAATCAATTTCAGGTGCTCATTCAGATAAAATTCAGATTAGCAATTGCAGGTAAAGAGGAAGATCGTTGCTGGTTGAGTGGGGCATCAGTTGCAGGTGGTCATTCGGTTAAAAAGGAAAACTAAATTAGACAAGTTGACCAGCTACATATCCACGATACAGTGTCGGTTACGATACGATCGCACATGTCAGGCACTGAAAAAATAAAAAGCATAATACATTGACACAGGTGAGTAGCTTGCCTTTGTTGGCAACAACGTTGCAGAGTGCTCCACCTCCATCCCGTCCATCACCTGAAGAGTCAATATGGGGTTTAAAAAAAGAAAAAAAAAGGAAAAAAGGACCATGGACAGTAAAAAATCAGCTCAACAGTTGCAGGCTAAAGGGGGTATTAGTTGCAGGTGGTTGTTTAGTCAAAATTACAGATCAAATGCAGTCATCAGTTGCAAGGCTAAAAAAAAGGAGGGGGTATCAGATAAAAACAGGCTAAGGCAAAAATCAGCAGATGGTCGCAGCTGCTGACCTGAAATTTAACTATAGTTTAAGAACCATACTTTGCTGAAAAAAAAACAAAAAAAGAATGGCATGTTACACTAAAGAAAAAAAAGAAATCAATTGCTGGATGATTGCAAGATCAGTTGCATATCAGTAAACACCTTAGTTGCGGTCGTTGTTCCGGGACAATCCTCAGAAGGAGAAACTTTGGGGCCTTCAGGGTGATCCATGTGGGTGCATTTTAGCCTCGTCCATAACCCTAACCATGGATACAGTTAAAACAATTGCAACCATGGATACATTGCAATTACTTGTCATATCAAAGTAAGACAATTGCTAACAATAACCCTAACCGCCACTTGAGACCAATTGCAACAATGGAGACAACGCAATTGCAAGTCATGCAGCAACCCAATTTCTACATGAGGGACAATGGGATCCTAGCATATTTATAAAGGTAAATTTCAAATCTCAACGCGTGAAAAAAGGACACGGGCTGCTGTAGGAAATTTACAGCCCCAAAAATTAAAGAGCGTAACTTAAGAATGAATCAAACATCACTAACAAATCATGTTGTACTGTTTGCATTCATGTTGTACTGTTGCTTATTGCTTAGTTCCATTGAATGTTCAGTAATCACCTTACTTACATGGGATAACAGTATACCCCCCCCCCCCCCCACACACACACGGATAGCGCTTTGGCGTTGAATATTAATTCTTAGGCTAACAGTATACCACCCAAAAAATAGAAACAATTGAAT
The DNA here is from genome assembly GCA_900205405.1 of Echinochloa crus-galli. Taxonomy (NCBI): domain Eukaryota; kingdom Viridiplantae; phylum Streptophyta; class Magnoliopsida; order Poales; family Poaceae; genus Echinochloa; species Echinochloa crus-galli. Next base: position 342,083 of record OAMR01000462.1, on the reverse strand, counting down.
TGACACAAAAACTAGCAGATCAAAAATGGTGATTTACTGAACTACTAAAAGAATAATTGGTAGTTTATTAAACAACTAAATAACTTGATATCATAGTGAAGTAACTGAAAAGGAAAAAAAGATACCTGATCGAGAGCCTGTGGTTGCTTGCGGCTCTTAGGTAGCTTGCTGCCACCATCCTGAATTGAAAAGCTAGTATGATATGAGTGGCTGAAAAGCTAAACTACTATGAAACTGAACTACTAAAGAAAAATTGGTGATTTACTAATAAATAGCTAAAGAACCAAATATTAAGCAACTGAACTAATAAATAACTACAAAACACAAAAAATAACCACAAACTCGTCTGAAACTCCTAATGTACCAGACAAATCACCATGTATCCATGGAACCAGATATCATTATGTATCCCAAAAGCATCCTGCCAAAGCATTGCAAAGCCAGCCATAGGAGTTCAGACCCTCTTTAATTAAATAGATCTAGTAACTGCCCCATACATAATATAAAAACAAGTACAAATAGATTGAACTATAGAGAGGTAGTAAGTATAAATGGCAGTTTTACTTTAAAAAATATATGTTAAGGGAAGCACACAAACCGTGTTACCAAACTACCTACTCGGTAAAAATTTGGGAGGCATTTTGTTGAATAATCGATGACCAACATACCATTGGAAAATAATTCTGAACAAAGAAATTTGAGATATGAGTTCTATATTTTAAGGGATAATATATTCCGGCAATGAACAACCAAAAAAATGGTATAAAGGTTCTGAACAAATCATACTCCTGAATGCAAAGTGTGTCGGTATTTCAGTTATCGCCTACTTGGGGTAAAAATGGTGTGTGTTAGAGAAACAGATTAATGGTTTGCTACTAGCCTGTCACTCCGAGACTCTAAGCTAAAAAAAGAGGAACTAATGAAGCTAAATAAAAGGTCTCAGAAGAAATGATGAGCATAGTCAATTGCTGTACAGCAGATCACCATCACCATGTTTTTTTGGGCAAATTTGCGGTACAAACAGCAGTTTATTTTATTCACTACTGAACATGAACTAGAAATCTAAAGGGCCAAGCCCCAGGTCACGAGCAGCGGAACATCAAAATCAGAGCCGATTCATCAGGGTGCCAAACCCAGCATCAAACGCAGCAACTGGTCTAGCACGGATCGACCACTGCCCAGAAAGTAACCGCCACAGCATCACACACTAACCTCAGTACCGAATCACCCTTGGTCCAACACAGCCAGCCTAATCAACAATCAAAAAATCCCCACGAACAACAAGGAAGTCCGGCGAAGAAGGAAAAATTCTAGCGTCCCCCCAGAGCTCGCATCGGGGCGCAAATCCGGCCCTGAATCGAGCATCTGCCGGCACCAATAGCTCGGGCGCTCGGTCCAATCGAGAAATCATGCACGAATTGGGGATCTGGGGTTGGAGGCAGGGGAGGGAAGGGGAGCAGCGGGTGGACAAACCAGACATGGCGTGCTTTTCCTCTCATGTTCCTCTGCTCCGCTATTCTCCCGTCGTCCTCCGCCAGACCGGCTTGGTCTGGTCGATGCGCTCGGTACGCGCCCCGCGCGCTCGCGTCTCCCATTCGCCGGCCACGATTCGCGGCCGCCGCTCGCCGCCCGCTGGTCTCGGTCTCGGGGTCGCCGCTCATCGTGTTTCGCCGCTCGCAGCTCCCGCTCGAGGAAGGAAGCGCCGGGGTCTAGGGAAATACTAGTAAGATAATTTTTTTTTGAGAAGATACTAGTAAGATAAAATTAGGAAATCAAGTAAGTGTACTAATGTTGATGGGTGGCTGAAGAACTTAAATGCACTGGAGGAAATAATGATTTTTACACACTGCCACATGATATTATTTCTCAAAGGAGTTTCCAATTGTCAATGGATACAGAAAACATAATTTGACAACTATCACAATTATTCAAATGTATAACAAATCCAGTGACCTGGTTATGTTGAATTGGCATCACTTTGAAACATGGTCAACCCATAACCAACAGGGAATGAAGGGTCATAGTTAGCATCTCCAGCATTTAAAGGCAATTGATTAACAGACCTATGCCACGTCACAGGCAATGTGCCAACAAAATCCTGATATCCAAACAGGCAATCGGCAATTCCCATGCCCTCAGTTCCAGGTAGCCATGCAGCAACTAGAGCATCAATCTTCTCGAGAACTTCTGTCTCGATGTCCAAGGGCCTTCCAGATACAACAATCGCTAGGGTTGGGATTTTACTTGCAACTCGGGTGATAAGGTTAGACCCATTAAACGGAATACTAAGGTCGGTCCTGTCTCCTTCAGATTCAGAGTATGGAACCTCTCCAACCACAACAATAGCATAGGAAAACTCCCCGGTTTCAATTGTAGCTTCTGTTGCACATGATTCATACACAACTTCAGTTTGCACTTCCACTGATTCTTTTATAGCCTCCAATATGCTTGTACCTGTTAGTATAAATAGCATCAATAACCCTTTTTAAAAAAAAAACAGACTTGTATACTCCTGTCATCTAGTGAAACTATAAATTTCATCTTTGAAAAAGAAAATAAAATCAAATGATATAATAGCGATCCATTGTAAGTCCATCACTGATAACAGACATAAAATTGTCCCTTAACTATTAAGGACACTTAACCTTAATTTAAATAGTCACTTTTTCTGAAAGAAGACATAAAGCAAGTACAAGTGACATGAATCCTCTAGCGCCTCCACACTAAAGAATGATAGTACCCAAGTTTATATACATGGCAAGGGGAACACAAGTTTATATACACGGCTAGCTTGTTGATAGTACCCTAAAAAAATAGAAAAAATGCCAAAGCTGTTTCTTCTTACCAGGAGTTATTTTTCCACTGTTTCCACCCCATGCTATTGTCCATCCACCGCACTGAAATCCAATATCATCAGCATGTGTTCCTGTAACCAGTATCCTTTTTACATTTTTGGCCAATGGAAGTAATGGTTCCTTCTGATTCTTGCCATTTTTTAGAAGCACCAAAGACTTGCGAACAGCCTCACGTGCAAGCAATCGATGTTCCTGAGATATTGACAACTTAATATATTTGTATTTGATTTGTGATATCGATTGTTGACTTGTTGTACAACTCAGCAGAAAAATAGCGAGAAGAACTGAACCTACAACGCAAAGGCAGAAGTACAAACACCTTACCTTACAGCCAACCATATCCAGCAAAGACGGGTCTGAAAATGGATGCTCAAACACTCCAGAAATGAACTTGACCCTCAGAATCCGCTCCACAGCGTCGTCAATCCGAGACATTGGTATTTCCCCTGTCTCCACCAAGGACACAAGATGCTCCAGAAACTCCTCATATCTGTAAGGTATCATAACCTGTAGATTGTTCAGTCCAGGTAAAAAAAAGACAGCTTGCAGAATGTATTTATGTGTGAACACTAAACAACCATATATACCATGTCCAGTCCAGCATTAACTGACTGCTCAATGCAAGAGCGATAATCGGATCCTTGAGCCACTCGAGGCTCACAGAGCTTGTCAATGCTCTCCCAATCTGATATCACAAAACCCTGAAAGAAGAGGCTATAAACGTCAATATTCACAGGCCTAGTAACTACTTAAGCTTAAAATCGTTGTACCAATCGATCATGGTACACTCGCTTATACCTTGAACCCTAACTTTTCCTTAAGAACATCTGTCAGCAAATAGCGGCTCGAATGCAGGCGATTCCCGTTCCATTTAGAGTGGGACGCCATCACCGTTCCCACCCCTTGAGCTATGCAATCAACGTAAGGTGCTATATGGTTGCTTTCTAAAAAATCATAGGAGCAAATGGTGTCCCCCTCATTGATTCCCTTGTGGGTGCCACCATCCCCTACGAAATGCTTGGCACAAACAAGCACATTCTCCCTGCATGTCACATACATATAGACGCATTCCTCACAACCAAGTCGCTGGCATACGAAAAAAAAAACATACTGAAAAACACCACTGAATTGAAGTACCTAACCGAAGCTAGGAACGGGTAGCCATGAGGGTGATCGGCCGGTGGCTGCCCCTGCAGGCCGGTAACAATGGTGGTCAACGAGCTTACGATCTCTGGGTCCTCGCTGTAGCTCTCGTAGCATCGTCCCCACCTCGGATCGCGGCAAACCTGACATCAACCAAACAAGACAGAGGTCGTAGAAAGTCAAACACACCAACAGTTATCAGTTAATAATCACGCGTCGAGCTTTTCTGATTGTACTCACAGCAACGCAGGGTGCGAAGGTCCAGTGGATGCCGGTGGCGCGGACCTCCAGTGCTGTGGCCGCACCGATCTTACGCAGGAGCTCAGCGTCCCTGTGAAGTCAATGGCAATTGGCAATACGATTGCTAGCTACTACAAGTGATCCAGGAAAAACACGAGCGCTAGCATCACAGGACGCGATCCCATGCAACGGTACCTGGCGGCGCCGAGGCCAACGTTGTGGGGGAAGATGGTGGCGCCGTAGACGTTGTTGTGGCCGTGGACAGCGTCGGTGCCGTAGAGGATGGGGACGCCGAGGCGGGAGGAGAGCGCGAGGCGCTGCATGCCGTCGACCATGCGGGCCCAGCCTGCGGGGGAGTCGCGTTCGCTGGGCGCGCTGCCGCCGCCGTTGAGGACGCTCCCGACGGCGAGCTCCGCGAGGGCGCGCGGCGAGGCGACGGTGCGCTCGATCTGGGCCATCTGCGCCGCCTTCTCCCGCAGCGTCATACGGCCCAGCAGGTCCTGCACCCGCGCCTCCACCGGAGCCGACGCGTCCTTGTACGACGCGTCGCCATGCGTACGTGTGGGCTGAGCTGAGCTGACACTGCAAGAAAAACTCACATCCGCCCCCCTCATAGGCCTCGGCGCCGTTTCAACCCGGTGCTAAAGGTACATTAGCACCGGGTGCAAAATTTAAATGCTTCCGGAGACCATTTAGCACCGGTTGGTAACACCAACCGGTGCTAAAAGGTGACCTTTAGCACCGGGTGGTGTTACGATCCGGTGCTAAAGCCCCTCGACCCTTTAGCACCGGATCATATTACCACCCGGTGCTAAAGGGTCACCCTTTAGCACCGGGTGGTGTTACGATCCGGTGCTAAAGGCCTTTTAGCACCGGTTTGTGTTACGATCCGGTGCTAAAGGGGGTGTTGCATGTTGTTTTAAAAGGAAAGCATATTCTATTCCATCACATGTGCCAAGTAGTTGAGATGGTTAGGTGGGTACGCGCGACCCAAGAGGTCTTGAGTTCGAATTCCCGCAGCAGCGCACATATTTTTTGACGAATGGACACCTTTAGCACCGGTTATTTGACCCGGTGCTAAACAAGCGACCCTTTAGCCTCGGAGGAATAGCACCGGAACCGGTGCTAAAGGCACTTCCCAACCGGTGCCAAAATGGATCATTCTAGTAGTGTGATGGTAACGGAGTGGAGTAGAGGAGAGCTGACGGAATCGGACTCACCGGTGCGACGATGTGGAGAGCGCGTGAGTCCTGCTCTTTATATATATCTTGCGAACTGCGAAGTCAGAAGATGGCCAACGATCTCCGATCCAACAGCTGCGGCTGCAGTAGCCGCGAAGATAAATGAAAATTTAAGAAAAAAAAAGTCTATTTTTGACCATCCAACTCTTGCCTCAATCCGGTTTTGACCATCGAACTCTAAAACAGGGTATCTTTGGCCATCCAACCACTAAAACCGTTCAAATTTAGCCATCAGAGTGGTTTTGATGGGTGGTTTTAATTTTTTTATTTACAGTTTAGTCCTTAGATCTTAAAATGATTATTACTTTTTTGCTTGTACCTCTGATTTAGGTGATTCTTGCGGTCATGCGTTCATAACAGTGAGCTTTATCTTTTCAAATAATCTTTATACTATTTATCACTATTTAATATATTATTTTTATGTTATTGTGTAAAAACACCAATATTAAAAAAGTAACACAAACGGTTAGAAAATAATATGCCCATGACTTTAAAAGATAAAACTCATTGTTACGAACGCATGACCACAAGAATCACTTAAGTCGGATGTACGAATAATCATTTGAAGATCCAAGGACTAAACAAATAGTCCTTTAAAAAAATAATATGTCAATGATTACTATTTTTTCTCGTATATCCAATTAAAGTGATTTTTGTGGTCATGCGTCGTAACGATGAGTTTTATCTTTTAAAGCATAGGAACTTTATCTGATCTTGTTGACGAAAGGACAAAATGATAACTTCGTGACCTTATTGATTGTAAGTGAACTACGGCAAATCCTTCCATAGCAAAAGACTCTGTTTTCCTATGTGAAGTCTGTTTCAATGTTTATTCAAAGGAAAAGACTTATGACCTTCTTTTTTTCATCTAAGTCTAGGTCAAGACATGATTTAGTTTAGAATGTTTCTGAGTCACCTGGTCAATGTATAAAATTTGAGCATCGGTGACTTTTATTGGCTGCAATCAATAATAATGTTGCCGTCATTGAAAGATCATAGTCGACTTGTCCAGCCTCGCCAAGTCTCGGATGATGACTACCACACTCAATATTGCAAACATAGATTATGATAAAGTGATGGGTGAAAAACGGTGGGTGAAAAACCATTCTGGGGGTCACAATAACCCTCGACCCTCCTTGGTGACAACAAGTGTTTATTAAAGGAAAAGACTCACGATCTTCTTTTTCCATCCAGGTCTAGGACCAAGACATAATTGAGTTAACAAGTTTTATGAGTCTCTCACACGGTCAATACAAAATTTGAGCTTGAGTTACACGATTAGTTTGTACCACTTGAGGAGTATAAGTAAACCATTACTCATTTAGTTATTCTCAAAAGTTAGTGGAATTAATTTGATTAGCTAAAGTAAGTTCTTTGTTATCCGCAACTAACATTAAAGTAACCAACCAACATGCTCAGCTTCCTATATTATAACTCAACAATACATCTTTTGTTGGTCGCCTGATATGTTATGAAATCTCTTTTTTGGAAAAGGGAAGCTTTATTGATCCTAGACAATTACATCGAGATGGTACAATTATATAAGATCCAACCCGGCCTCTGCATAACTAAGACGCGCACAGCCAATAAACAAATAAAAAATGAGAGCACCATGACCTAGCAAACTACCACAAGCGCCTTCATCTTCACCCGATTCACAAACCAAAGCAACTCTTGGACTATGAAGTAGGCTCCCGATACAACGTCTCCAACGAGGAAACGGCACGCGCACGTGCCGACATTGTAATGACCCAACCAATTAAGATCAGATCAAATGTTTTCACGAGGGAGTAATTCATCTTAATCCAAGCAATACCTTCAACAAGGTCATTGCCAGGTTCAACCAATTAAGGTCAGACCTAGGAATTTCTTCCCGGAACCGATGAATTAGTAGCAATTACCACCACAACCAAGTCACACCGTGTTGCTTCCCCCTTCTTACCAGGCCGATGCTTCCATATAGAGCAGCCCTAACTGAAAGTGCATCTAGGCACTTAAGTGTTTTGGTGATTTTGGATGACAACATGATTTGTATTTAACTTGTTTGTTTAAGAATATGAGCAGTGTTTTATTCTTATGAATATTCATGTAACATATTTATTGAAGAATGAGAGCTCATTATTGGCACAAATGATATGAAAGCAAACAAGTGATGGTGATCCCATGATATCGAAAGATTAATAATGACAAGTGAGTAAAGATGACAAAAGAGACAAGAGCTTATGCTAACTAGTTGGTCTCACCTATAAGGTACTTGTCAAAGGCTTTTGGGATAAATTATGTGAAGAAATTAGGATTTATTTGGGCTTGATCCATAGCTATGGTTAGAATCAAATTGAGACATGATTACTATAGTATACAAGTGGTCTCAAGTACATGGAAGCTCATGGACAAGTTATTTACCAAAGACAACATACAAGATAATATTGAAGATATTTCAAGATCAATTGAAGCAATGGATTTTAATGTGGATTTAATGATGATGCAATACAAAGTGGATCTCAAGTGGCTAGATATGGTGAAAGAGTTAAGCTAGATGGGAGTGTCCAGGTACCAAGCAAAGAGAAGGGCAAGTTGGTCTTGTAGCCGAGGGACTTTGCTAGGGTGAAGACTAGCATCATGGTTTGATCTATATGCACTAGTCAAGCCTTACGAGTGAAGCTATGCAATGCGTCTAATTTTTTATTGATCACATATTGGAATGGCTTATGAATTGGTCCATACACTTGGAAATTCTAAGTCTAGCTCAAGATTGGATTTGCTCAGCTATGAAGAAGTGTTGTGAGCCCTCAAGTTGAGAATGATCAAGTATGGCAATAATCAAGAAGTTGAAGCTCAAGTGCAAGATTCATTTGTTATTTATTTTCTTGAGTATAGGTATGCCGTACTATCAAGAGGGATGCAACATTTAGTTGTGGGATAACACCAAAATGCTCAATAGATCAACCCTTGAGAGATAGCCTTGAGAGTGTAGTGTTTGGGGGTTAGTGTGCTGTCAGGACCCAAACCGGTCTGACCGGTTTGGCCTCTGACAGCCCTAACGGCTAGTTTCCTTTGAAAACCGGTCTGACCGGTTTGGGAAACCGGTCTGACCGGTTTCCAACGGCTATAACGGCTAGTTTGGGAGTTTGGGGTATTTATACCCCTTGGCCCTCTCCTTTGAGGGCTGCTGGTTCATTTGCCTCTCTTGGTCGTCCAAAGCCTTCCCAAGCACCAGCAAGCTCTCCCCAAACCTCTCTTTGTGAGAGTTGATTGATTCTATCAATATCTTTGGATTTGGGTTGAGAGAGATCTTGTGTGTGAGCTAGAGAAAGCTTGATAGAGCTAATTGCAACAGCAAAGAGTGAATCCATAGCTTGAGCACTTGCGGTGAAGTCTAGCAACCATTGAAGCATTTGTTACTCTTGGAGGTGAAGCCTCCTAGACGGCTAACTCCAGCCTCCCTCCTCAGATCCGACTTCGACCTCCCTCCTCGCCTCCCCCATCCACTCCGCCACTCCCACCGGGAGCACCTCATCAGATTCACCGCCCTCCTCGCCTCCCCCATCCACTCCGCCACCTCCCACCGTCCGCACCTCATCAGATCCGCCGCCAGGGGCTTGCCCCATCCACCGCCATCTCCGCCGCGACCTCTCTCTCCTCCCTCTCTCCCACCTCGGCAGCAGCGACGTCTCCTCTCCTCCCCCCTACACGCAGGTCATCGACGTAACCTACTGCGCCCGTGTCCTCCCAAACCCTGTCTCGCGCGGGTACGTGAGATCCACCTCCTTCCGCGCGGACCTTCAACATGCCATCCTGCTTACGTTCTTCTTTGTGCCAGCGCATCAGTTTGGCATGGTCTTTGTTCCTGAACAAACGCTTCAGACGGGATATCAGAGGGAAATACCACATCACCTTCGCGGGGATTTTTTCTTAGAACGCTCCCCCCGACCTCACCAGGGTCATCCCGCCTGATCTTGTATCGTGCGCAGCTGCAAACCGGACAACGATCCAAGTGTTCGTACTGTCTGCGATAGAGGATACAGTCATTAGGACATGCATATATCTTCTGCACCTCCAATCCGAGAGGGCAAACAACATGTTTTGCTTCGTAAGTCGTCGATGGCAATTCGTTACCCTCTGGCAGAATATTCTTCACGAGTTTCAGTAGCTCCTCGAAACCCTTATAAGTAACGCCATTTGCTGCCTTCCTGACCGGTTTGGGAAACCGGTCTGACCGGTTTGGCCTCTGACAGCCCTAACGGCTAGTTTCCTTTGAAAACCGGTCTGACCGGTTTGACCGGTTTCCGACGGCTATAACGGCTAGTTTGGGAGTTTGGGGGATTTATACCCCTTGGCCCTCTCCTTTGAGGGCTGCTGGTTCCCTTGCCTTCTTTGCACGCCTAGAGCCTTCCAGAGCACCAGCAAGCTCTCCCCAAACCTCTCTTTGTGAGAGTTGATTGATTTGTTCATATCTTTGGATTTAGGTTGAGAGATATTGTGAGTGAGCTAGAGAAAGCTTGATAGAGCTAATTGCCACAGCCACTACAAGGTTTTGTATCAAATTCAACGCCTCTGTATTGCAACGCCGAAAATTTGGTTGGTATAGATGGTTGTATTGCAACCATTCTGAAAAATCGTAGCGCGTGTTTTTAATACAACGGTTTTGAAGGTGTTCCAAAGCTTTGTTGCATTTGGTGGACGATATTGCAATGGTGTAAAATAGTTGCAGTAGAATTGATTGTGGTTGCAATTGTGTGGTAGTACTGCAACCACATTTGCGTTAGTTGCATTTAGTTGTGACTATTGCTACGCTTGTTTGGTGTTGCATAAAATTTCACAAGCGTTGCAAATTATTGATGCTTAATGCAACGAGAACTCTTGGAGGCGAAGCAAAAGTGAGGTTCAATTGCAACCTATGTTGATAGTTGCAATATACTTAGATATTGTTGCAAATGCTAAACTTTATTGCAACAAGATGTTTGGCTCCCAAGCGAAAATTGTGTTGAAGTGCAACGCTTAATTGTTGTTGCGTTATATACTTGGAGTGTTGCAACAACTAAGAGGCAAGTCTGATTTGGATTGGGCCTTATCACGGGCCATACACGTCAGGCAAGGGGCGCTGCTTAGGGGTATCTCGCGATCCAGGGGTCCATCTCGTGATCCACGTCCGACGGCTTGCTACGCATGGGGGTGAGGGCGACCGCTGCCGCTGCTCGACATCTCGACTCCTCCAATGGGTTGCTGCGCACGGGGGTGAGGGCGACCGCCGCCGCTGCTCGGCATCTCGACTTCGCCGACCTTCGCTCCACTAGACCTCCCGGTGGTGCCGGTGTCGGTGCAGTGGAAGCGCGAGGAGCAGTGAGCAGTGGGCGGCGGACAAGGAGAAGGCGCTCAAGAGCCGCAAGACCATCTTCGCGCGCGCCACCCCGTCGCCCAGCCCAGGCCTTCGCAGCAGGAACTCTAGCACCGCAGCCGCAGCCATGGTGAGCGCCCTCTCCTTCCTTCCCCTCTCCAGAGGCTTGGTTGCCCTGTGACACGACATGATTTGTGTACAGCGAACATCTTAATTTGTGTACATTATTTGGAAACCGATGATTTGGAAATACCATGATATAAATATGATTAGGGAGGAAATACCATGAATTGGAAACATAAATGGCACCATGGTTTGGGAATGTAAACACCAGCATTTTTTTGTAATTAAACACCACCGTTTGGAAATATATACACCATGGCACTAGCACTGTCGAACCCGGGGCTTGGAGATTAGCAAGAAGGTGAGTTACCACTGAGTTCCAAGATAAGCTGTGTTTGGAATTTAGGAGTTCTTTTTCTATATACATTATTTTGTGCTCGGATCTATTGGAACGAAGAACACGTGAATGGTTCATATTTCTCCTTTTAATCTGCAATCAAATTTTCTATCTAGTTTTTCTCCGTCATACGTAATCCAAATTTGATGGTTTTTTTCTATTTTTTTTCTAAAATCAGCATATTTTCATTACTGACATTATTTAGTATAGATTTCTATTTTAGGGATCTTATTTATATGATTTCCATGCACTGATGCTTACACTTACACCAGGTGCGAGGGTGTGGTGCTTTGTAACAGTAAGTCTTAGATTTGTTCGGGTGATTACGCCTTGGTTTGATTTGGTAGGCAGATCTTGCGCTCGATCTGCTCCTCGTAGGTCCAGCAGCAGCTTTGTCTTTCCTTCTCTGAAGATAGCTTTATAATGCACTAATTTGTGCTTTAAGTTATCTGATCTGTGAAGTGTCTCTTTCTTGCAATAGGGAACCAGTCACTCCATGCTTGAGGATATTACTTGTTTATTCCATTCATTTTGGTGTCGAGTATGTTACATGGCATGAGTGTATAGTATAATTTACGTAAAATCTTACAAAATTTTTATGCCGGCCTTGTACAAAAATGAAATGAATGTATAGGAGTTTTCACATTTTTTGGATAAATTCTAGGTATTATTATCATTATTTTATAATGACGTTGCGAGTATATGTTTGAATGATCCTTACAAATATATAATTTTTCATCTATTTTCAGGATATGAGCTATACTCGAACATATGATCCTAAATATGATTTTTTACAATTTTTTCGTATATTATTAGATGCACACGTAGTTCAATTTTAAATTATTTCAATAAACCATGCAAGAAATTCATTTAATATACAAAAAATAGTAAATCACCTCAAAAATATTTGAAACTCCTACCAGATAACTAATATGTAGTCTATTGTATATAAAAAATCCGTCGCGAACATAAATTAAAAAAATATACCATTTTCCATATGAAAAAAATAAAAAAATTTGCACCTTGTGAGGTTCAAACCGTGGTGCTGAGTTATATGAATAAAATGACCTACCACTGCATCGTGCATTAAGTTCTATTTGTATTAGTAACAAATTAATTTATTGCAAACAAATATAGCCACGTCACATGACCCATCCACGCCGAGTCACCGTGTCACGTCACCTAGCCGCCTTCGGGCGTCCAGTCACCCGACCACGTTCGCGATCAACAAATAAAAATTAGTCATATTTATGAATGGAGAAAATTAAAAAATCTCAAAAAAAAAATAAAAATAGGCTGTGCGTGCCTTGAACTCAATTCTTTAGTCTCCAATCCTCAACAACTTACCACTAGACTACTTCACAACTATTACTTTGCCTAGCATTTGAATTATTTGTGTATTGAAATCTAACCACAAGAGTACTGGGCCACACGTTGTTCCTGGCTCGCTCGCTTGCTGGGCCGTGCGCACTTCTGGCTCGCTCGCTGGGCCGCGCGCGCGCTGGTCAACAACAAAAAAAAGGAGCGGACGCCAAACCAAAAACCGCGGACAGGGAACTCGAACCCGTTGCGGACGGGAAGCACAACTCCTACCACTGCACCAATTCGTGAATTGTGATTGTCTGATGATAGTGGGATTTATATATCTACCGTTGGAGTTTCGGGACCACATGGCAGCAATGGGATCGTCGAGTTACTTCGCTGGGACCACGTGGCGCACGCTAAGCCCATTGTTCCCATCGTTTTTTCTTTTTAATCTATAATTAAAATTTGAAACTGGTGTTTCTCGGTCATAGTAACTTCAAATTCATTGGTTTTTTTTTCTGATTTTTTGTAAAATCACGATCTTTCATGTAGTATCGTTCGTTTGCATATTAATTGCTATTTCATTTATCTTTTTTATATAGATTCTTTTCTTCAACCGAAAGAGAATAAATAAAAGATATGTTTGCATAATAAATGGTAACATAACTTCATATTTGCTAATATTATACTAAATATGAGGGTGTGTCCAATTTGTAAGTGTATATGAGCAATATAACACTTGAGTTGTATGGAATTTCAAAGTTTGAGTTGAGTTGTATGAAACAATGTGAGAGAACAATCTAGTTTATAAACAACATATACTCCAATTTGCATAAAATCTTATGAAACTTTTATGTCAAGCTTGTACATTCATAAAATGATTCTATTCCAATTTACATATTTTTTGGAGAAGTTTTAGGTATTTTTATCATTATTTTATAATAAGATGACTAGTAGAGGTTTGAATTTTCCCTATAAGTCAATTGAATTTTCGTCAATATCCTAGATGTGGGATAGAATGGACCATAGGCGTCTAAATATAGTTTTTTAGAATTTTTTGAATCTTATTGGAGGTACATATAGGTCAATTTCGAATTACTTTCGATAAACACGTAGATATTCATTTAAATGGTAGAAAATAGCAAATCTACTTGAAAAGTTCTTGAAACTCTACATGGCAACTTATATGTTGTTTGTTACGTGTGAAAAATATATTGGTTAACTTAGGATAGTTATTTTTATGTGCTACTTTACAATGGGTAATTAAAATAAAAAAGAAAAAAAAACGTTAAACAGAGAAGAAATAAAATAAGGCTCGTTTCGGCTGAAACGACCCAGTTAGTTTCAGCCGTCCATCGCCAATTCGACGGCTCTGATCGCGTGGACAGGTTATATAAGACAGCAAACCCTGCTTCCATCCTCCTCCGCGCAGACACTCCACTCCCCGTCGCGCCTCCCTGACCTCGGCCGCCCTCCTCAGATCCGACTCCAGCCTCCCTCCTCAGATCCGACTTCGACCTCCCTCCTCGCCTCCCCCATCCACTCCGCCACTCCCACCGGGAGCACCTCATCCGATTCACCGCCCTCCTCGCCTCCCCCATCCACTCCGCCACCTCCCACCGGCCGCACCTCATCAGATCCGCCGCCAGGGGCTTGCCATCCACCGCCATCTCCGCCGCGACCTCTCTCTCCTCCCTCTCTCCCACCTCGGCAGCAGCGGCGTCTCCTCTCCTCCCCCGCAGGTCATCGAGGTAACCTACTGCGCCCATGTCCTCCCAAACCCTGTCTCGCGCGGGCACGTGAGATCCACCTCCTTCCGCGCGGACCTGAGGCGTCATGCGCGCTGTTGTTCTCCTCTGCGCAGATGTCGGTGGCGGCGGTGGTGCCGGAGTCGGTGCAGTGGAAGCGCGAGGAGCAGTGAGCAGTGGGCGGCAGACAAGGAGAAGGCGCTCAAGAGCCGCAAGACCATCTTCGCGCGCGCGCCACTCCGTCGCCCAGCCCAGGCCTTCGCAGCAGGAACTCTAGCACCGCAGCCGCAGCCATGGTGAGCGCCCTCTCCTTCCTTCCCCTCTCCAGAGGCTTGGTTGCCCTGTGACACGACATGATTTGTGTACAGCGAACATCTTAATTTGTGTACATTATTTGGAAACTGATGATTTATACTAAGTCCCTGATATAAATATGATTAGGGAGGAAATACCATGAATTGGAAACATAAATGGCACCATGGTTTGGGAATGTAAACACCAGCATTTTTTTGTAATTAAACACACCACCGTTTGGAAATATATACACCATGGCACTAGCACTGTAAACTCCTGCTTTTGGTATTTCTTTTTTGTACTGTGTGAACTTGTAAGATACATATGCTTGGCAGATAGGACTTTATGAGATAGGGACATGAGCATTCCATTTCATGATGTTTCAGGCCTTCAATTAAAATTTCAATTGTAGTTGTACAAATTTGCTAAACTGGAAGTTAGAGCTCTTAAGTGAAGTATGTCTGCTAGTTACTAAGTTCTAATGATGTGTATTTGATTTCCATGTACTGATGCTTACACTTACACCAGGTGCGAGGGTGTGGTGCTTTGTAACAGTAAGTCTTAGATTTGTTCGGGTGATTACGCCTTGGTTTGATTTGGTAGGCAGATCTTGCGCTCGATCTGCTCCTCGTAGGTCCAGCAGCAGCTTTGTCTTTCCTTCTCTGAAGATAGCTTTATAATGCACTAGTTTGTGCTTTAAGTTATCTGATCTGTGAAGTGTCTCTTTCTTGCAATAGGGAACCAGTCACTCCATGCTTGAGGATATTACTTGTTTATTCCATTCATTTTGGTGTCGAGTATGTTACATGGCATGACTGGTTAAACAAGTAATTATTCAATTATTTGGTCCAGTCTGCTTGAGTAGCTCAGCATCATAGTATTAGCTTGCTTGCATTTTCTTAGCGCCCTGCAGGACGACGACAGCAGCTAGCTATGCATGTCTGTCAGTAGTAGCAGTAGTAGCAGTAGTTCAGTAGCTTGCTAGATCTCCTTTTCCTTTCTGTTTGCAGAGTAGCTCGATTGAGCATCAGGGCTGTAATGAAAGCAGATCTTTTATTTTGTTAATGGCCATGAGACTGACTACAGGTTCACAGCAATAGCTTTTTTTTAGGTCTTTGCTAAATATGTTGTATCTTAGTTCTCATTTATTTCTGAGAAATTATGATCTTGAGATGACCCTGTTTAAGCATATCAACTACATTTAATTTATATTAGCTATCATTTATTTTTGAGATGTTCAGTACAAATCTTGGCATCTAATAAAGCATGTCATTTCAGGAGGAAGCTTGAGTTTGGAGGAGCCATGCGCATGGTGGACGATGGTGAACATGAAGGCAACCTTTGCTGCTGCAGTAGACATAGGTCATATAATTCGCACGAGTTCTTACTGGGGCTGGATACATTATGTGTTATACCAATGGTGGTGTCCAAGTTTAGTTTGACATTGGGTGTATTTTAATGGATGTCGATGCTTCATTCATTATGTATTTATTATTTTGTGATTATTGATTTAAGCTACCAAACAAAGCGTCGCAACATGAATTATTAATATATTAATTTGACGTTCCAATATATGATGGAAATAAATCAAATTGGGTTGCAACAATTACACAAATAACAACCACATTTAGTCGTGGCAATAGGTGCGATAATCGTGGCAATAGAAAAACTATCTCTTGCAACTACAAAAAAGATGATAGTGGCAATAGAGGAATATACCTATAGCAACCATTCGCAAACGTGGCAATAGAGGACCTCTCTGTAGCAACGAACCTCCAAAAACGTTGCAATAACCTAATCCACCTATAGCAACCATTTAGATGATGTGGTAATAGACAAGCTCTATTGCAATGATTTCTTCGCGTAGCAATAACAGCTATTGCAACACCTATGTTCCGATGCGACTGCATTGTGTTGCTACACGACCAACGTGTGGCAATACGTGTCACTAGCAACGTCTCGTTCGTTGCAATTGTACCATTGCAACACCCATAGTGGTTGCAATGTCTTATGTTACAACGCACTAATCGTTGCCAAAGAGTCGAAAGTGTTGCAATATAGGGGTTGTGTGTCGCTACTAAAACGTAAACTGTTGCATTATGCTATTGCTACGGTTACAAGTGCAACGACTTTTAACCAAAAAAAAGTGGTAGCAAAAGTACTATTACTACCATTTTTGGGCCTATTGCAACACATTTTTCGGCGTTGATTTTGATACAAAACCTTGTAGTGCGAACAAATTATATTTCATTTTAATGGATGTCGATGCTTCATTCATTATGTATTTATTATTTTGCGATATTGGTTTAAGTTATCAAACAAAGCGTCGCAACATGAATTATTAATATATTAATTTGACGTTCCAATATATGATGGAAAATAAATCAAATCGGGTTGCAACAATTACACAAATAACAACCACTTTTTTTTTGAATCTTATTGGAGGTACATATAGGTCAATTTCGAATTACTTTCGATAAACACGTAGATATTCATTTAAATGGTAGAAAATAGCAAATCTACTTGAAAGTTCTTGAAACTCATACATGGCAACTTATATGTTGTTTGTTACGTGTGAAAAATATATTAGTTAACTTAGGATAGTTATTTTTATGTGCTACTTTACAATGGTATATTAAAATAAAAAAGAAAAAAAACGTTAAACAGAGAAGAAATGAAATAAGGCCCGTTTCGGCCGAAACGACCCAGTTAGTTTCAGTCGTCCATCGCCAATTCGACGGCTCTGATCGCGTGGACAGGTTATATAAGACAGCAAACCCTAGCTTCCATCCTCCTCCGCGCAGACACTCCACTCCCCGTCGCGCCTCCCTGACCTCGGCCGCCCTCCTCAGATCCGACTCCAGCCTCCCTCCTCAGATCCGACTTCGACCTCCCTCCTCGCCTCCCCCATCCACTCCGCCACTCCCACCGGGAGCACCTCATCAGATTCACCGCCCTCCTCGCCTCCCCCATCCACTCCGCCACCTCCCACCGGCCGCACCTCATCAGATCCGCCGCCAGGGGCTTGCCCCATCCACCGCCATCTCCGCCGCGACCTCTCTCTCCTCCCTCTCTCCCACCTCGGCAGCAGCGGCGTCTCCTCTCCTCCCCCGCAGGTCATCGAGGTAACCTACTGCGCCCATGTCCTCCCAAACCCTGTCTCGCGCGGGCACGTGAGATCCACCTCCTTCCGCGCGGACCTGAGGCGTCATGCGCGCTGTTGTTCTCCTCTGCGCAGATGTCGGCGGCGGCGGTGCCGGAGTCGGTGCTGCGGAAGTGCAAGCGCGAGGAGCAGTGGGCGGCGGACAACGAGAAGGCGCTCGAGAGCAGCAAGACCATCTTCGTGCGTGCGCCACCCCGTCGCCCAGCCCGGGCCTCCGCAGCAGGAACACTTGCGCCGCAGCCGCAGCCATGGTGAGCGCCCTTTCCTTCCTTCCCCTCTCCAGAGGCTTGGTTGCCCTGTGACACGACATGATTTTGTTCTACTTGTGCATGTTATAACCTGCATTGTTGTCAAATCTTTGCCTATGTGCTGTGGTTTTGCTTGTCTGTACCTGATCATGCCAGTGTGTGAATTAATGCCCTGTCTATGATATGCCTGAATTAATTTGGTAGCCTATGTTTAGCTCAGTGTCCTTACACAATTCTGGGTGAGATGCAGCTTGAGCTAGATGGGAACTCGCTGTAAACTCCTGCTTTTGGTATTTCTTTTTTGTACTATGTGAACTTGTAAAATACATATGCTTGGCAGATAGGACTTTATGAGCTGGGGACATGAGCATTCCATTTCATGATGTTTCAGGCCTTCTATTAAAATTTCAAGTGTA